>OX465298.1:83308484-83508484 GCA_949987735.1 Leucophora obtusa | reverse complement strand
TTTCCATATATACAGGCAGAAAAAAACGGGGAATATTATTTAAGCCCCGTTCACATTATCACACAAGTGCTTATACTTTTCTTCACACAAGTATGACAAAAAGTATGCTGAAATTGTCTGGTTTTCAAAAAAGTATAAAAGAAAATCTTTTCAGTGTTCAGACTGTTATCGACACACACAAAAAATAAATTAAAACAGTTATTTTTTTTTTCACCACTAGTTGTTTTTAATCTTTGTTTAACATTTATTTGTGAATAACACAACACTTGTGTTGAGACAAGTGGTAACTTTATGAAATATTTCAAAAAATAAATCTTGTCAAAAAAGTGTGACCGTATTTTAAAATGTGTGCACCCATTTTGACATGTGTGTAACGAACAGTGTTCACACTATTATACATTTTCGTTATACAACACATTTCTGACATGTATAACACACTTGTGTGATAATCTAAACGGGGCTTTATATGTAATTATACAACTACATAATTTTCAAGTTAGTTTTACAATAAAATATGCACATTTTATTGTAAAATATGTGTATACAAGCCTTGAAAAATATATACAAGTGTACTGAAAAATACCCGAGAAAATACATATGGGTGAAATCAAAAAATGTGATAAATTTTTGGGCCAAATTTGTGAGAAGCAAAAAGTGTTAATATTTCGGTTTTTTTTTTAATGCAATCAGTAAGTTTAGTCATTATAAACCTAATTGCAAAAAATCTCTCCTACAAGTTGTCGCAATAACTTTTTTTGCACAATTTTAATTTTTTTTGAGTTTACATTTCTGCAAGCAAAAGATATAACAAAAAAAATTGCGTACGAATTTTTTTCAATTTATTAGTGAGACGAGCAAAAGTCAGTGCATTCGTTTTTGCGTCTCATGTATATATAAAAAATTAATTTTATTATTGGTTCCTTATCAGTGTTCTAATTTATTTAAATTATATTTGAATTTAACAGTATTTTATTCAAAATGCCATCTAGATGTCAAACATAACATTGAACATTGGAAAATACTATAAAATGCATCATTGTACTACTAATTGTAACACTCATGTAATTGTTGTCAACTGTGTAATACATATGTGTGAATGTTTATGTGTCATCGATCAACATGTATAAAAGCTGCTGCATTGATCGATTTTGGGGAATTAGCCAGTGGACGGCAACGACGTAAGACCTTCTATAAGTGCGTGAAATATCTTTCTGCATTTAAAGAAGATTTTAACTAAGTAGCTTAAAGGTGTCTAACTATCGTTCAACACCTTTAACCAACTCGACCACCTAGACAGCTGACGATAGGGACGGCAACGTGAGCTATCGCTCTGTGCCATAATACGGACTAACAGCGGGAGCGTGACCTATCGTTCTGTTGCCCATTCCGACGCGAGCGTGAACTATCGTTCTGCTCAGTGACCACTCTCGTCGTGAGCGTGAGCTATCGCTCTGCTCAAATCTCGCCGTGAGGGTGAGCTATCGCTCTGCCTAATCCTCGCCGTGAGCGTGAGCTATCACTCTGCTCAAACCCTCGCCGTGAGCGTGAACTATCGTTCTGCTCAAACCCTCGCCGTGAGCGTGAGCTATCGCTCTGCCCAATCCTCGCCGTGAGCTATCGCTCTGCTCAAATCTCGCCGTGAGCGTGAGCTATCGCTCTGCTCAAACTTCGCCGTGAGCTATCGCTCTGCTCAATCATCGCCGTGAGCGTGAGCTATCGCTCTGCTAAATTAATCGCCGTGTGTGTGAACTATCGTCCTGCTCTACCCCACTACAAAGTACTGCCGTTTACTACGGGACCGACTTCTGCTGGCTGTAAAAGATAAATATTCGTGTCGTGTCAACTTGTTACGTGTTAAGAACAATTAAATAATAAAGTTTATAACGTGTTATGAAAAAAATATTAAATTGAACAGTGTGTTCTTCTCTTATCGAAATATAAATAGTTTGTAACGGATCCTGGGCACGCTGGGTATGCCCCAGCTTAAAAAGTGAAAACACGTCGTTACATTAGTCTTTCGTATTTGGGTTTTCAACTTGCTTTCCAATGATATATAATTTGTGTTTATCAAATTGGCGGTTTCGCGAATAAAAATACAATTCATTCCGCGAAAAAAATTTTTATATTTTTTTAATTTGTATTTTTGGTCCTTTTAAATGCTTTTCAAAAATATAAAATTTTTTAAAATCCAATCAGCGGTTGCGAAGTTACAAAATAATATATTAAAAACATAACATTTCGCGATCAAAAAATTCTTAAATTGTGTGAAACAAATTTAATTTGTTAAACTAATGTCAGTAATGACTCGAAATATCGATTCAAAACCAAAATCAATCGTTTTTCGCTCCAGCAGCTTAGGGTAAAAAACTGATAACTTTGATTTGACGCAAAATTATTAGTTGAATCGTCTTTTGACGCATAAATATTAGTTGAATCACCTCTGTTTATGGTTATTTTAAAATATTTTAAACATTTATCTACATTTATTTGAATGAAATCTGATGCAAACAATTGCGGTAACGGAGTTTACATTTGGTTACTTTTCTCGTTTTCTTTCAGAAACGCTTTGTCAGAATTTTTTTTTCGAAATAAAATCGCATGATGCCTACAAGGTGAATCCAAATATGACATTGTTTTTCTTACTCGTTAAATAGTTTGGTGTAAAAATTAGGAACGGAGTTTACAAAATCTTATTAAGGACATCCATTTTCATCTCGAGAATGTTACATGCTGCAGAAAAGCTTCAAGTCTGTTATACTGGATGATTACTTACAGTCCAACGATCATTTGAGTATAAATAACATTATACTCTTCGCAATATAAATAATAGATAACTCCAAAATTCTGGTATATGCATTTTTTTCAAAAATTATGACCAAAAATCGTTACAGAGTTGAAGTCGTGATAGCTAAGAAAAAGTTTGTAAAATGTATTAATTTTTATTAAAAACGGCACTTTTCCTCTCCATAAAAATTCTTACAGTTAGTGTTTAGCTTTATTGGTTATTAAAATATAAGCTATTAAAGTTAAAAACCCTCCGTTACTTGTTACGGAGTTTACATTTGGCCTATAAAATAGGTCACAAATTTAATGTATTAACCAAAAATTGGTCAGATTGTTATAAATTTTGTAAAACAGGTGACAATGCGCTGATATATATCGAAATATATAACTCAAATGTAATCCATGCATTAGAAATTAGGTGGTTACACGGTTGTTATCACATTTTTTGATATCACCCATATATTTTACTAGAAAATTGTAAAACTTACTTGGAACTTATGTAGTTGTATAATTAAATAGCGTTTATACAATGTTCCCCCTGGTTTTTTTCTGCGTGTTTACATATTTAGTAGATAATAATTTTTTTGCCCTTTATTATATCGTTGATTAGTAAAAATACTTATTTTTTTAGAAACTATTAAAACTTCATTTAAAACTTGTGAATATTCATTTTTAAGCAGAGCTTTGAAGAATTAATTCCCTAATTCAGTTTTTGAATTCGAAATTAAAAATTCAATGAGTTAGTTCACAAAAGACTATGATTAAATTGATTTAATTCATATTTGTTTTCGTTTGATTTCTTTTGTTACGAATTAATTCAATTGCTATAGTTATTTTTATTAAATCAAATGAATTAATACACTCGTGAACGCGTTCAATTTTATAAATCGAACGAGTAAAAAGTGAATTAATTCCTTACAGAATTCGTTCAATTTCATTTTGAAAAACAAAAAACTATGTTCACTGAATTCAAAAGCTATTTTCTCTGCCCTTCAGTACACAGTGGAGTGTTTTTTAAATATTTTGGAAACACTCCAAAAATGAATGAATTCTTCAAAGATTTGGGGGGTTACCACGTAACTCGATTCGAAAAAAAATTTTAGAATTCGTAAGTTTTGTACCTTTTCTAAAAAGAAAAGCTTTAGCAAAAATCTTGCTTTTTGAATTTTTATGTGTACAAGGTTTAGGATAAAAATAAATTACAAAGTATAATTTTTATACAGAATTATACTTTTTACAATATTTGCAAGATTTACGAATTCGAAAATTTTTTTTCGAATCGAGTTATGGGGTTACCCCCTGTTTCTAAGTTATTAAAAAATACATCCTTTTCCGCTAATGATTTAAATTCCATTTTTAGCATAACATCATTTATTAGCTTTTCGGCTATAATACGCTGTGTTTTTTAACTTTTCGGACAAAGATTTTACTGTCAAATAATCAATCTTAATTTTTATTTTACTGCCAAATTATCAATCATAATTCTTATTATTTTATAGTAAGAATTAAATGCATGGTGTAGCCATTTGGCAACATACCAGTTTTTTAATGAAAAAACCGACTTGATGCACAAAACTGCATTTTTGGGGCCCCTTCTGTACAAAGAGTTCTTATAGTTTAACTCAAATTTTTCAAACAGTTATAGGAAAAATCTTGGTTTTGCTTCGTATGTTTGTGAAAAATCTAAAACACACGTTTTTTTACAAAAAGTCTGTCTTGCTGGCCTTATCGAATTCTTTCAAAAATTTGTATTCTTTGTACTTTACTTGTGAAAATTGTATCATCTGTCTTTAATTTGAAAATAATTTAAAACAGATAGTGATATTAATTTATGATCTATAGTCAAACTAAAAAACATTCATTTACCAAAATAAGAGATCAACTAAATATTCCCCTCATTCATCAAAAGTGTAATATTCAAAAATGTTTGTTGAAATATTTAAAGTGGTATTTTCGCAATAAAATTCATTTTTGCGACAATAAATGTATAATTCATAGTTTATAGATTTTTTCCATGCACGCTAAAATAATCACAATTTAGCTATTTGGCAAAAAACCATATTTTTCAATAAAAATCACCTTTTTTTCAATAAATTTTTTTTGTTTTTTCTTGAAATGTACAATGGCGTTTACATTTCAAGAAATCATATATAAAAGAAATGGTTAAAATTGAAGTGGTCATGCACTTAAGGGTTAAATTACTCAGTACAGGTACAAATAAAAATTCATTATGGAACAATGCATTATTTAGAAAAAATCATTTTATTGGAATTAAAAAAATAGAAAAAGTTGATCTAATTATATTGTAAATTCTTTTTTTATATTTTCATGTAAAGAATAATATTCTAGCGATTTTGGTTATCGAAAAGCACCATAAATAATGCCAGAAGTATAAACGTAGCATCATCGAATTACATACATGAAATTTTACCATACAGTTCTATTTTTAGAAAACAACTCCATTTTTTTTTTTTTTTTTTTGATTTGGTTTGTCTCCTATTCAGTAGAGACGATGTTGGTCGAGTAATCAAATACTCATATACCAGAACTCTTTCTCTACAGAACTAAATGTCTGTAGTGTTGACAGCTAAATGTTTGGTTGTTAAGATACGATGTGTATTTTAATCAGGAATTCAATTTTAGTATGATGGTAACTGATTATAGTTCCATTTTACATTTCTCTACGAAGTCTGTTAATTCGACCATATGTGGGATTTGAAATTCATTGAGAAGACTGGGCAAGCTGTTGTATATTCTAAAGAACTTAAACTGACTTCTGTATTCGTTGTATTTTTGGCACAGAAAAATGGTGTGATTTTCATCTTCTACAGTGTTACAGCATTCGCATAGATTGGAGTTTTCGGTACCAATCATGTGTAGATATTTTTTCCATAGGAGTGGTTTGACATCAATCTGTTGAGCAATTTAATTTTTGAAGAGGATATGTGTAGGTTGCTAAACCATTGACGTTTTGGAGGAGCAGGGTAAATGTCAGCAAAAAGTTTTCCCTTTGTTTGAGAAATCATTTGGTATTCTTGGGTCCATTCATCCCATAGTCCGTTATATATTTGAGAGCAGGCATCTTTCAATGAAAGTGAAACAGATATGACTGTTCCAGTGGAGGCAGCTTGTTTGGCAAAGAAATCAGCAGTTTCATTTGGTGTAATGCCTACATGTGAGGGAGTCCAGATAATTGCCAAAGAGGATAGATGCGACGAGTCGATTTTTTACAAGATGGAGCCCACTAAATAATTGTGTAAAGATGTTTTTCCTAGTAGAGTGCATGCGTTCATACTGTCCGTGAAAATGGCAGACTTTGCACTGCCTTCCTCGATAATCATGTCAATTGCCTTGTTAATCGCATTTAGTTCACCGCTAAGAGATGAGAGTGAAGTTTCAATCTTAAAAAGATGGTTCTGATTACGGGAAATGTTGCATACTGAACATCCAGTAGATCCACTGACAACAGAAGCATCAGCAGCCCATATGGAGAATCCTCCTTTTAGTTGATTTATTTTCTGAAGATATATTGCTCTTATCATTTCTCGTGGTGTGGTATTTTTGGATGTGGTGAAAATATTTGTGACAATTTTAAGGTTGTTTGGAGTTATATATCGTGTATTGGTGCCTATATTGTTGAAAACATCGTAAAATTTTGAAAAGACATGACCTAGGCTAGTTTTGTCCAGACGGTTTGAAGTTATATTTTCATAAATAGAGCTGTTAAATATTTTCAGTTTTGCCAATTCTTTCGATGCTAAATATTCAGCACGTTTTCGTGGAGGGAGAATTGTAGATAAAGCATTAATAACATGGACCGGCGTCGAGGGTGTTAGACCAAGGCTTCTTCGGAGTAATTGATTCTGAAAACTGCTGATTTTAGAGTTTATGTAGTTTGGAGAATGATCCATAGATGATAGGGCATACTCAGTTTTGGAAAAAACAAGTGATTTGGTCAGATTAAGAGATATTTTAGGTGAAAGGCCACCTTTGACCGAAGTTACTATTTTAATCGCATTTAAAGCTGAGTTACATTTGACCATAACATTATTAAAATGTTCTTTCTGTCTACCCAAAAATTTAAGTATTTTGACGTTTTCAACTTGAACGTTTCGAATTTTTTATCAACTTTTTTCCGAGCACCTTTCGCTACATACATAACAGCAGTTTTGTTGACATTGAAAGTGAGATTGAGTGTTTGGATCATATTGTAAAATTGGTTGACTTTTATTTGTAGGTTGTTGTTTGATGATGTGAAATCTTTATGTGTAGACATAATTATAAAGTCGTCTGCAAATTGAAAAATGTGGGTCTGTTCGTCGGCTATTCCATGCAGACCCATAGTGTATATGTTGAATAGAATAGGACTGACGCAGCTTCCCTGAGGTAAACCATTGAAGATATCGGTTTTAACATTACCAAGTACGAGCGTTCTGTGATGTAAAAATTTAATGATCCATTGAATGATGTGGTGGTGACAGTTTAACTCATTAAGAATTTTTGATAACAGATCACGCCTGACACAGTCATAGGCACTAGAGATATCAAGAGAAATGAGTGTGACTTTTTCGCCCTTATTTTTGGCAGATGGTATTGTGTGTAGAATATCATTGATGCAAATTGTTGCAGATAGATTTTTCCTATATGCATAGGTACGTGCAGGGAGTATTTGGTTGTCATTCAAGAAACTAACAAGCCTCTCCTTGACCATAATATTGATTATTTTTAGAAACACCGATATGAGGGCTATGGGTCTAAAATTTTTGTGAATATCAGAATTAGTCGATTTTTTCGGAATTGGAATTATTTTAATGTTACGCCATTGTTATCTGATGTGACACTGATCCCAATGTTTATTTCGAGCAATTAGTAGATTAGTTTTTGATTTATCTGATAGCTTTTTTAACATTTCATTGGATACTTTATCCAAACCTGCGGCTGAGGGTTTTTTCTTTTTTTCCAGCGCCTGGTAAAATTCATTTTTAGAAAATTTTTCAATTTTGTTGGTGATTGAAAAAGAAAGGTCCATAAATGTGTTATCAGGAACTTGTTCCTTGAGATGATCAAGAAAGGCTGTGTTGTTTGTGGACGACCATTTTATAGCTGAGGAATTTGACAGGTCGTTATTACAACCTTTAATAAATTTGAAAAGTGATTTTGTGTTTTGAAATATTATTCAGATCATTGATTTTGTTGTTAAAAGATTTTTTTTTGGCGATCTTAACACCATTCTTAAAGTTTTTAATGGCATTTACAAGTATGTCTGCATTTGTGGCCGATTTACAGATATTAAAAGATTTTTGAGCTGCTTGTCTCAAACGAAAGAGTTTATCTATAGTACTGTCCCACCAAACTTTTGGCGTTCTTTTGGGGTCAACAGAGTAAGTTGCACTGCTCAATGCTTCTCCAAACGTGTTCTCAATCTCATAAATATTTATAATATTTATTTTATTTATTTTATTGGTTTTTATCCCGAATTAATTGGTTTTTAAAGTAAATTTTACGTTCATAAATTGCAATTTATAAAGTGTGTAGACGTTCATAGTGTTTGGTGAATTTTTAGCTGTTTATTTTGATGAAAACATTTTGGTAAAAGTTTCCTTAGCTGATTGTGTTATTTATTTTTTCTTTTTACTTTGCACCTGTTGTTGTTGGTACAATTTATATTTCTTATATTATTACACTTTGTTAAAATTGTTATTTGTTCGATTTTTTAGAGCATACCTTTGGGCTGATTATATTACCCTTTTATTATATATTACCCCTGATTATATTTTTTTAGAGCATATCTTTGGGCTGATTATTTACATTACACCCACGGGAAAATGTCTTGTTTATTTGTAAACTGTAAAGTTAAGAACGATCATCGTTTTTTGACTTGTTGGCTATGTGATAACCATGCTCACTATCAGTGTGCTGGGTTCAATGGTAGGGATTTTGATAAGATTATTGATTCATCTAAGGGACTACGTTGGTCCTGTGTAAATTGTAGATCATTAGATGTAAATTTTTATAAACTGTTTAAGGATGCTAAATGTGGGTTTTCTGAAATGTCTAAGGAGTTGCAGAACCTTACTGGAAAATTTCGAAAGTTTGAGGAGCTTTTTAATAATTTTGAGTTGGAAACTTCGCCGCAGCGGAAGAAGTCGTCGGGGCGATCGGAGGTGGATACTTGTCCCGCCGATATTTCCCCGAATTTGCCTAATCTTCCCCGGCCTTTTTTATCTCCTGCACCTTCCACCGGGATTTCGGAACCAGTTGGTGGATTAATTGAAGGTCCCCCAATGATTTCTGTGACTATGGTGGGGGGGAAAGTTGGGGAGTGTGTTGTTGATTCAGGAGATGGAAACAAATCTACTGCTCCTAAGAGTGGAAATCGGGATGTGGTCCAGGTTACTCCATCCTTGGCGAAATCTCCTTCGGCAAGGGTGGATGATCCTCTCGGTTGTAGCGGCCTTTCTGTTTCTGGTGAAATGTGTGGTGCTTCTGCACCTAGGAGTGAAGCTAATGGTGTGGGCCAGGTTGCTGCATCTGTGCCAGTATCGTCTTCGGCAAGGGTGGATGAAATGCCTGGTACTCTTGGTTGTGATGGTCCTTCCGTTTCTCGTGAAATGTGTGTTTTGGGCGTTGTTCCGCCGCGTAGGACAGTTTTTGTATCGAGATTTGTTCCGAATACATCTGTTGAGGACTTGGTGAAATATATAATGGAAAATAATTCTTTAGTGATAAATGTGTCTGATTTCAAAGTTATTAAATTTAACTTTTTGCAGCCAAGGGATATTTCTTCGTTTCGAATAATTGCTCCTTTGAATCTGTTTGAAGTTCTGATTGATTCTTCCTTCTGGCCGCATGGAGTGCTTGTTAGAGAATTTATTCATAGGGATAAACCGAGATCAGACAGAAGAGCTATTTCTCTTCCAAAAAACTAAATAATGCTTGCAGGTCTTTGTCCGTTTTGTATCAGAATGTGAGAGGTTTGAATACGAAATTGACTGAGGTGTATAAAAATAGTGTAGGTTGTTGTTTTAATATTATTGCCTTCACTGAGACTTGGTTAAATCCTGGCATTTTTAATGGTGAGATTTTATCTTGTAATGATTATAATATTTATAGATGTGATAGGTATGGAAATGATTGGATGAATATGAATAACGGGAAGGGGAAAAAGGGTGGTGGCGTGTTAATTGCAGTCCATTGCTCAATATCTTCAGATCAGGTTGAAATTTCTAACGATATCGATGTTGAATTTATGTGCGTTCGCTTGTCATTTCATGGGATATATATTTATGTAACTTGTTCATATATTCCACCGGGATCCAATTTGAGTATTTATTTGAAGCATGCTTCTTTGATTAATGATATCGTTTGTGGACTTGCAACAAATGGTATTATTCTTGTCCTGGGCGATTTTAACTTGCCTAGGGTATCTTGGACAATGTGCCCAGATGTTTGTAGGTTAATGCCGTTGTCTTCCTCTAATGATATGGATAAATTTTTCGATATTTTGTTTGAATCATGTCTTATTCAGTTTAACAATATTCCTAATATAAGTAACAGAGTTTTGGATCTTGTCTTTTCAAATTATCCTAATATTTCTCTCTCCAGATCATTCCCTTTTGTTTGTCCTGAGGATGGCTATCATCCAACACTCCTCATAGAACTTGATATTATTGATTGTTCTGGGGAACCCGGTTTTGAAGTTGGATGTGTAAAACATTTCGATTTTGGTAGAACAAATTACGAATTACTGAGATACTATCTCGGTAGGGCGGTTTGGTCGAGTTCGGATAGTGATCTGGATTATTGTATTTCCAGTTTCTATGACACTTTGCTCTCTGGGTTTTCAAGTGCTGTCCCTTTTAAAAATAGAACGGTCAAGTTAGCTGGTCCTGTTTGGTTTACGAGTGAGTTAAGGCGGTTACGGAATGTCAAAAGTAGATTGTTTAGGAAGCATAAGGAAAAGGGGACTTCCTTAAGTTATTTCAGTTATTCTTTGGCTAGGAATAGATACAATATTTTAAATAGAAAGTGTTATTCTGAATATTTAGTTAAAATGAGGAAAAGTTTTCGAGTTAATCCGAAAAGTTTTTATCGCTTTGTGAACTCCAAGAGAAAGGTTAGTGGATTTCCCACAACCATGATGTTCGGGGGCATAGAGTCGTCAAATGTGGCTGACATATCTGACTTTTTTGCTAAGTTTTTCCAGAAAATATATTCCAATGATTCTGTTTCATATTCCAACTACCCGTATAACCTGAATATTTTTAATGTTGTTTCTGACATTACCATATTGGAGGATGAAGTTTTGAATGGCTTAAAGAATCTAAAATTTTCCCATTCCCCGGGGCCTGATGGAATACCGTCTTCTATACTGATAAAATGTGCATACGAATTGTATATTCCTCTTACGAGGATTTTTAATTATTCACTGAGTATTGGCTATTTTCCTACTTGTTGGAGGGAGAGTTTTATTATTCCTCTCCATAAGAATGGTAATCGGCGCACTGTTGAAAATTATAGAGGTATTGCAAAACTGAGTGTTATCCCAAAGTTATTTGAGAAGATTGTTACTGATAGGTTAATTCATATGGTGGGAAATTTAATATCTCCTTATCAGCATGGTTTTATTAAAGGTAGGTCTACAACGACAAATTTAATGGAATTGACCAGTCATGTCTTTAGTGGCTTTTCAGATAGACGCCAAACCGATGTTATCTACACTGATTTTAGTAAGGCTTTTGATACGGTTAGTCATGATCTGTTATTGTACAAACTTGATACTTTAGGTTTTCCTCAAAGACTTTTGAAATGGATATCGTCTTACTTAAGGGGTCGAACACAGCGTGTTATTTTCAAGGATCATATTTCGGAAATGATTTTTGTAACATCGGGCGTCCCTCAGGGTAGTCACCTTGGTCCTATTCTTTTTGTTTTATATTTAAACGATCTTCCTTCTGTTATAGATGTTTGTGAAATTCTAATGTATGCTGACGATGTTAAATTGTTTTTATCGTTAAATAGTGTCTTAGACTGTAATTTATTGCAAAATGACCTAGAGAAACTTGCTGAATGGTGTTGTGTTAATGGGATGTCTCTTAATTTGGGAAAGTGTAAGAAGCTTTCTTTTTATAGGTCGAAACCAATTCAATTTGATTACTGTATTGGTGCTTACAGGTTGGAAAATGTTGCATTATTTACTGACTTGGGAGTTTTACTTGACCATAAGTTAAATTTTAATTCGCATGTTAATTCGTGTGTTAATAAGGCTAAATCGTTACTGGGCTTCATAAAACGGTGGTCTAAAGAGTTTGATGATCCTTATATCACCAAGAATTTGTACATTAGTCTTGTTAGGCCTATTTTAGAATACGCATCTGTTGTATGGTCCCCTAACTACGGCTGTTATATTGACAGTATTGAATCGGTTCAAAAGCAGTTTCTATTATTTGCTTTACGCGGTTTAGGTTGGAGTGTTAATGAAATATTGCCACCATATGAACATCGTTTACAACTTATTGATCTTCCTACACTTTGGAAGAGAAGATTAATGCTGGGCGTAACTTTTATGGTAAAACTAATTAATGGGGAAATTGATTCGCGCTTTTTGCTTGCAAACATTAATTTTAATGTTCCAGTTCGTGTAACGAGGAACTATGTTTCAATAAGCACGACGTTCTGTAGATATAATTATGAGGAATTCAATCCATTTCGCTGTCTTTGTACTCAATTTAATGAGCTTAACTTTTTATTTTCCGTGTCCGATCCTATATATAAAATTAAACGATTATTATTGCGTGGGATATAATTTTTTGAGTATACTTGGTTGCTAACTGTTGTATCCGTAGCGTTGTGTCGGAATCATCTTTATTTGTTCCTGTTTTACCAGTCTGTTCCTGCCCTGCCAGTCTGTTTAAGCCCTATCAGTATGTTCCAGCCATGTCAGTCTGATCCAGCCATGCTAGTCTGTTCCAGATCTACCAGTCCGTTCCTGCCCTACCAGTCTGCTCCAGCCCTGCCAGTCTCTTTGTCTTGCCAATTCTACAATATTTCTTCCGTCAGTCTGTTCCTGCTTTTCTGTTACATTTCTTTCTGCAGCTTTTTCCAGTACTTATTCCTATCCATATGTGTTCCTGTAATAACTGTGCTATTTCTGTACCTGCCCTGCCAGTCTGCTCAAGCCCTATCAGTATCAGCATATCAGTCTGATCCAGCAGTGATAGTCTGTCCCAGCTCTGCCAGCCCGTTCCTGCCCTTCCAGTCTGTTCCAGCCCTGGCAGTCTCTTTGCCTATTTCTGCCATCAATCTGTTCCTGCTTTTCTATTACATTTCTTCCGGCAGCTTTTTCCAGTACCTATTTTTATCCATATGTGTTCCTGCAATAACTGTGCCACTGTGAACAGTTGCTCATCTCTATTATTATTTAATCATTTTGTTCCCGCTTTATTTTTCAATATTTAAATTTCAATCTTATTTTTGTTATTCTGTTATTTTTGTTGTATTGTTCGTATATACATAATAAAAATTATTGCTATTTTTGGTTTACATAAGTATTGTGTTTGTTCATAAATTTAAGATTATTTTTTATTTTTTTGATTTCTTTTTTTTTTTTTTTTTTTTGTTTTTTGTTTTATTTATAAAGTTTTATTTCAATTTGTTTTTTCCGATTTTATCTCATTATTTTTATATAATCCCTGTAGTACTTATTAATTATATTTAATGTTTTTTCCGATTTTATCTCATTATTTTTATATAATTCTCATAGGATTAATTATATTTAATGTTTTCCAGCTGATGTATAATACTGTAGCTGATGTAAATAAATAAATAAATAAATAAATAAATAAATAAAAATTTGTAGGTAAGGTGATTTTACTTAGATTTTCATGAAGCTTGCGTTTAGCTAAGAATTTAATATTTCGATTTGAGATGTTTGCAATGTTAATCAAAATTGGAAGATGATGACTACCACCGATACCTGTATCCACCACATTCCAGGAAAGAGATTCTGTTGAATTCGTAAAGGTGAGATCTAAGACTGAGCCTTGAGAATGGTTCAAGAGCGATTTTCTAAAAGTACAGCTACCATCATTTAAGCATCTAAAAGTAGACAAGGACATAATGGAAGTTAAAGATCCTCCGCGCACCGTGTCAAAAGAGTCACCATAAACTTTGGATCGTGCGTTAAAATCGGCGCAGATGAAAACGTTTTGTCTGGGTTCCAAGAGATTAATAAGTTTTAACATTTCATTTTTAAAAAGAGTACTTTTAACGGAATGGGGGAAGTATACCGATGCAATTGTAAAATTTGTACTCAGGTTTAGTTTCACAAATAAGTATATCCAGTGGTGTTTCATGGGGAATTTGAATCATAATAATCTCCTTTCGATGAACTATAGCAACTCCTCCATAGTTATCACTTCTTTTCCTGCAAATAATGTTGTAATTATGCAAAAATGAGAAACGTTGATCTTTATCAAAATTGAATATTTCACTGATAATGCCTATGTCAATTTGTTGTTTATGTAAATGGATTTCTAAAAAGTGTTTATTTTTTGTAATGCTTTGTATGTTATGTTGTCGTAATTTCATATACTTTTTGTACTTTTTCTTTTGAGTTTTAGTGAATTAAATCTGTTGTTATTGTTTTTGTAAAATTTTCTTAAATTTGTAGACCTTCTGTTGATTTTAAAGTTGTTAAGACAGCTGACATTTGCTTTGAAAATGCAGCCATTGCTCTTTCTATTGCAGAAACTTTTTGATATCTTGGATATTCGAAAACAGGTTTGATGGGATTTACAACTACCGCTTGCGGTAAGCTAAATTTTGTTTTCTTCATTGGAGCAGCCACTTTGCTATATTTGATCTTCGTGAGCCTTCTGTTTATTTCTTCATCAATTGTTTTCATTGCTGTAGTTTTATTATTTTCGAAATTCTTGGTTTTTACCAGTTCTGGGAAATTTTCCTCGTAGCCTTTGTCGGCAAGAATTTCAAAATAGTTGTCGTTTATGGTATGTTTATCTAGAACCTCTTTTCTTGAAAGGTTAGATAGCGCCATTACCTCACGGATGGTTTTCTCCTCCCTCCATCTTTGACATTTACCAATTTCGTTAGATATGTGATCTGAAGAATTGCATAGAATGCACCTAGGACGTTCACATTTATTTATTGAAAAAAATCGCCCTGCAGGAAACAAATTTGCTGGTGAATTATATATGTTTGGAAGAACTGTCAAAATATATTTGCCGTGTTTTTAATATAATATGTTTGCCAGCAAATATAATATTTTTGCCTGTAAACATATGTATATTTCAATCATATGAAATACATCTACTCGCAAATATATAAATGTTTGCAGGCAAAAATATATATGTTTATCATTATTATATTTGCACTCCACAAACATAATAATGATAAAATAAAAATGCAAATATATTTTTGTTTAAGTGGGAAAATATGACTAACATTCAAACATTAAAGTGTTTGCCTGCAAGATAAATTATATCCCAGACTTCGAAATAAAATACTTCCAGAATTAACAGTTCAGAATCAACAAAATCAAACTGTAACATTACCAACAGCGCAAAAACAGCAGAACCAACCCAAATCAACCCATCAAACATACGCTAATGTGATAAAAAATATGCCCCCCGTAACCCAAAATACTCAGACGCCGCCTGAAAATAGCGATATGTGTGAGCTCAAGTCAATGATGAAAACCCTTATGCAACAAATGAGTACAATACTCAATCTATTAACAGTCTTTATTAATAAAACATCAAATGAATAAATTCTTTAACCTAGCAGTATGGAATGCAAATGGTTTAATGCACCATATATTAGAGTTAAAAGCCTTTATTTGCACAAACGATATTGACATTATGCTAATATCGGAAACACATTTCACCAATAAAAGCTTTACTAGAATTCAAGGGTACACAATTTATGCTACAAATCATCCCGCAGGTACCGCAAGAGGTGGAACTGCAATTATAATCAAAAATAATATAAAACATGAACTACTAAACGATTACAGTAAAATATTTATACAATCGACTGCAATTCGAATTCTGGGTAAACATGGTCCAATCACTATAGCCAAACCCCCACCAAATGAGTTTCACCCATTTTGAGAAGATGGCGCTGTTCGCGAAAAATAAAATAGATAAATTCGAAAATTATCTCATTTCAAGGCACAGCTTTTATCTCATTTCAAGGAATATTCGAAAAAGCTCTTGTTACTTATTCTTGTGTTGCCAGAACTGAAAACTGCAATTACACATTGTAGCGGCAAAAATCGCCATAATTAAAATTTTTAATCTCGAGTTTAGATGTTATATTTCATTCGAATTTTCATTCAAGAAATTTGGGAGTAAAGTAAAGGCTCAAAAGAAGAGTGAGGTATTACTGGAATTGTTTCTTTTGTCACCGAATTTACTTTCTGACAGTAGGCATTTTCAACAACAGCTATTTTTTTTTAAACAAAAATGTGCCATTTTAACAAGATTTTACGTTTTTTTAAGAAAATGTAATTGTGTTTAAGGCTTTTAAGATTTTTTAATATGCAAATAAAAGTACTAAAAAGTCATTAGAACATTTTTTTCTTTATGCAAAAGCGCTTTTGACAAAAATTAAATTTCTTATTATACACAATAAAAATTTTAAACAACGTTAACACTAATAATTCGTTTAACAAAAACCACAAAGTTGTTTTCGACAAGAAGTTCCTTTATTTAAATTCCTAAAATAAAATAATAAAATTTTAATGTGGCAGCACTGTTTTAATATTACAGAGCTTTTGGAAATTTTGGATTACTGTCGCCATCTTGAGATTTCGAATTCAAATTCAATTTTTTTAGCGCCATCAATTGCACGTTTCTGCAACTAGAGTGGCGCCACTGAATGCTTTATCTTTATTTATTATATATCTTTGGAAGTATCTCCAAACCCCCACCAAATGAGTTTCACCCATTTTGAGAAGATGGCGCTGTTCGCGAAAAATAAAATAGATAAATTCGAAAATTATCTCATTTCAAGGCACAGCTTTTATCTCATTTCAAGGAATATTCGAAAAAGCTCTTGTTACTTATTCTTGTGTTGCCAGAACTGAAAACTGCAATTACACATTGTAGCGGCAAAAATCGCCATAATTAAAATTTTTAATCTCGAGTTTAGATGTTATATTTCATTCGAATTTTCATTCAAGAAATTTGGGAGTAAAGTAAAGGCTCAAAAGAAGAGTGAGGTATTACTGGAATTGTTTCTTTTGTCACCGAATTTACTTTCTGACAGTAGGCATTTTCAACAACAGCTATTTTTTTTTAAACAAAAATGTGCCATTTTAACAAGATTTTACGTTTTTTTAAGAAAATGTAATTGTGTTTAAGGCTTTTAAGATTTTTTAATATGCAAATAAAAGTACTAAAAAGTCATTAGAACATTTTTTTCTTTATGCAAAAGCGCTTTTGACAAAAATTAAATTTCTTATTATACACAATAAAAATTTTAAACAACGTTAACACTAATAATTCGTTTAACAAAAACCACAAAGTTGTTTTCGACAAGAAGTTCCTTTATTTAAATTCCTAAAATAAAATAATAAAATTTTAATGTGGCAGCACTGTTTTAATATTACAGAGCTTTTGGAAATTTTGGATTACTGTCGCCATCTTGAGATTTCGAATTCAAATTCAATTTTTTTAGCGCCATCAATTGCACGTTTCTGCAACTAGAGTGGCGCCACTGAATGCTTTATCTTTATTTATTATATATCTTTGCTATAGCCTCCATATACTGCCCTCCGTCATGCACAATAATAAATGAACAGTTTGAACACTACTTCTCTAGTCTTGGTCCCACATTTTTGGTTGGTGGTGATTTTAACGCAAAAAACCAGCAATGGGGTTCTAGACTACGTAATCCTAGGGGAAAAGTATTACTCGATGTAATTAAAACTAAAAATCTTCAACATCTATCAACTGGAGAACCAACTTATTGGCCATCCGACATAAACAAAACTCCTGATCTGGTCGACTTTTGTGTTCTAAAGAACATAAACAAAAAATATTTCAATATTAAATCATGTTTTGATTTGTCTTCAGACCATTCACCTATTTCAGTAACGTTAAAATCGGAAATAGCTGAAAATCAGCCACCGCCTTCTCTATACTCTAAAAACACAAATTGGAGTATATTTAAGCAATGTTGTGAAAGTAGCTTACAATTGCACGTTTCCCTTAAAAGCCCGCATGAAATAGAAGACGCACTTCATACTTTTACAACAACAATACAACAGTCGGCATGGCATTCTACTCCTAAAACAAATACTTCAAATTTCAAAAACCGCGTTTCTATTAGTAGAGATATTAAAAAAATGATCTCCGATAAACGGCAATTAAGGAAAATTTGGCAAAATACAAAACATCCAAATGATAAAAGAAAACTAAATAAAGCTTGCAAAGAGCTAAAGCATGCTCTAAATTTACAAGAGAATAATGAGTTTGAGAACTATCTAGCAAATCTTACACCGACAGATGCCACAAATTACTCTCTATGGAAAGCAGCTAAAAACTTTGATAGAGCTACGGCTAGAATACCTCCATTAAAGAAATCCAATGGACTATGGGCAAAAACAAATAAAGAAAAAGCAGAATTATTTGCTACTCACTTGTCAGAAGTTTTTCAACCATACAGTCCCTCAGCGCGAATTGATGATACAAAAATATATGAATTCCTAGAATCTCCCGGTCAAATGGATTTTCCAATTAAGCCTGTCACTTATAAAGAACTAGAAAAACTAATAAAGGAACAATCTAATAGGAAAAAATCTCCTGGTTATGACCTAATTTCAATTAAAATTTTAAAAGAATTGCCTTTAGTTGGACTAAAGTATCTAACTCATATATTTAATGCTATGTTAAGCCATGGGTATTTCCCTGTCCAACTTAAAGTGGCCCAAATAATATTAATTCCAAAACCTGGCAAACCGCCTGAAGATGTAGCATCGTACAGACCAATAAGTCTTTTGCCAGTTTTAAGTAAAATATTTGAAAAACTGCTACTGTACAGATTAAAACCTAATCTTCAAGAAAGGGAACTCATTCCAATCCATCAATTCGGCTTTAGAGAACAACATTCCACTGTTGAACAAGTTCATAGAGTGGTTAGGTTAATAAGAACAGCGTTTGAAAAGAAACTATATTGTTCAGCTGTATTTTTAGACATCACGCAAGCTTTTGATAAAGTGTGGCACGCAGGGCTCTTATACAAGTTAAAAAAACAATTGCCATATCCTTACTTCGAACTACTGAAGTCATATTTGGAAGATAGATACTTTTTAGCCAAATTCAAAGATGAGCATACTAAGCTGTATAAAATTCAATCGGGAGTACCACAAGGCAGTGTATTAGGACCTATCCTTTATACATTATTTACTGCTGATCTACCCACAAACGACCTCACCTCCATCGCAACTTTTGCTGATGACACTGTGATTCTGTCTTCCCATCAAAATCATATAACTGCATCAATAAACCTTCAAGTACATCTCAGTAAAATTCAAGAGTGGCTTGAAACGTGGAGAATGAAAGCCAACGCTAGTAAATCAGTACAGGTAACTTTCACATTAAGAAAAAACAATTGCCCTAGTGTAATGTTGGGTTCTGATACTCTTCCCCAATCCGACAACACAAAATATTTAGGAATCCACCTAGATAGGCGTCTTACATGGTAAAAACATATTTTCACCAAACGTAAACAACTGGGTATAAAACTCACGTCCTTGTATTGGCTCATAGGAAAAAATTCAAAACTTTCGATAGACAACAAGTTACTCATATATAAAACCATTATTAAACCTATATGGACATATGGTATACAAATTTGGGGATCAGCCGCAAAAACCAACATCAGTATTATACAACGTTTTCAGTCGAAAGCACTACGCACGATCGCAAACGCGCCAAATTATGTATCAAATAATATACTGCATAACGACTTCTGCATTCCAACAGTGCAGGAAGAGATCAACTTAATTAACGAACGTTATTCATACCGCCTGTCACTGCATCCTAATGCTTTAGCTGCAGATCTGCTGCAGATATCTTCTACCCAAAGAAGACTTAGAAGATTTCCGCTAACACAGCTAATTGTGACAAGATAATTTAAAAATTTTTTAAATTTTATAATACTTATATAGAGGTGCAACAGTGGTTGCTTCCTCTGCATGTTTTTTAGTTTTAGTTTAATTACTTATGTACCCACTTTAAGAAAAAATGCTAAATATCTTTATAGATAGATTGCAAAATAAATTGGAGTTAAAAAAAAAAAAAAAAGTGTTTGCCTGGAGACATATATTTTATAACGATAAAAATAAAATAATTGGAAACACACCTCAAACATAAATATAGTAGTTTATAAACATATATATAATTGCCTGTAAATATATCCAACAATCTCTTTTTTCTGCGTGATCATATAAAAAATACATTGTAGTCGTACAAACTACTTTAGTTGAAAACAGTTATAAAGAAAAAATTAGTACAACAAATTACTTGGAAATTTTTGTATTAAATATTAAAGATTTATTTTACTGATAATTTCCTTAATTAGTTTCCGTCGATATGGATGGAAACGAGGGTGAGGGTGAGGGGGTGGGTAATCCATCTACGTCCTCATCTCTCAGTGAGGGTAAAAGGCTACTGCGTAGTGTAAATGATGGTTCTGAAAAACTTGTAAAGGATAATGCTGGCAATGCAATCAAACAAGTTGATGTCAACAATGTTTCTACCTCGGCTACTACTTCAAGTGGAGAATTTTCGAGTAATGCTAATAACAGCAGCAGTTCATCCTCTGATAATACTTCTAGATCTGATCAAGTTGATGAAAACATAAGTTGGTACCCATCGAATCACAAGGGGCCATATCACGTATTAGTTCAATCCAGTGAACAAATATCTTCCAGAAGGAGAAACTGTGAACTTTTTCTCACCGAAAAATTAAAGAAAATTCAAATTCCTTACAACTATATTGCAAAAAATGTCGGTCTAAATACTTACCGTCTTACCTTTCACAACCTACAGAAGGCAAATGATTTCCAAAAGAATATGGATTTGGAAAAAATCAACCTAAAAGCTTTTATACCAGATCGGTTTAATCAAAAATATTTTGTGATTAAAAATGTGCCTACATCGTTTACTTGTGAAGAAATCAGATCAGAAATTGAAGATTATAATGGTTTGGAAGTTATATCTGTTTTCAGATTTACCAGGCAAAATGCCGACAAATCAATTACACCCACTCTTACTGTGAAAATCGGGATTATATCTGAAAATTTCCCTAGCAAATTGAGAATACTAGGTACCATTGTTGATGTTGAAATATATGTACCACCCCTTAGACAGTGTAAAAATTGTGGTGGGCTTGGCCATGTTGCGAAAAGGTGCAGATCGATTAAAAGATGCTTAATTTGCGGAGTACAAATAAGTTGTCCTACCAAATGTGAAGCTGAAAAATGTCAATTTTGTTTAGAAAATACCCAGTGTCAGGGATGCTAGAAAAACGTAAAACAACGCTGCAAACAATTTGTTGTTTGATAAAAATTGGATTTTATTTAATTTTTTTTTTTATTTGCAAAATATTTTTAAAGTTTTTTGATACTTTTTTTTAATTTTTACATACCTAAAATATTCATTCAGCCCTCTAGTATTCACACAACGGCGCACAGTTTAAGTTTTTTACATAAATATTTCAACTGTTCAAATTTTTCGATTTTTTTAAAATTTTTTTTATATAATTTTTTTATATAACAATAAAATTTAGAGTGAGTTAAAAATAGCAAATAAATGGCTTAATACTTTATTAAAAAAAAAAAATTGTTGAACAAAAGTGAATTATCTTCAATTTTTTTAAGGTCCCGTGAAAAAAAAATTATTCGGTAGCATATCTTTTTTTATTTGGCATTATACTAAAATATATAAAATTTTATCCGGAAAATGGTTTAATCAAATTTTATATAAACGAATAAAAAAGATATTTGAATTGATATAATTTCATCCAATTTTATATGTATAGTGTAGGAAAACAACCAATTAATTAACTGAGAGAACAAAACCGATGAATTTCACTAGGCCTCGTCCATTGAAACTTTTTATTAAATTAATGGAATTACTAATAACATGTTGTCAAAATATTCATTTTATTTATAAGAAAACTTTATTATTTTACTGAAAAATTTCATTAAAACTGGTCCAGCAAACTTCTCTCTGTGTGGGTTATATAATCCATTATCAGTTAGTAAACGCTGAAAAAAACGTCCTGTCCCAAACATTTTTGCTGGTAATATATATTTGGAGAAATTGTTAAACATATTCGCCGTGTTTTTACTAGAAACAATATATATTTGTATGCAAATATATTATGTTTGCCTGTAAATATATAAATGTTTTGATGAAATGAAATAATGCTATCGAGAAATATATATATGTTTGGCAGCAAACATATAATATGTGTGTCATAAACAAATTATGTTTCCATGCAAATACTATATATAAATAATATATTTAGTTATAAAGCAATTATTAATATATGCCAAACAATAAGCGTATTAATTCTACTCTCCAAATTTCGCTATATTTTAGGGGGAAAACATAAAAAGTAAAATTCTACTGTTTGGCGATTATTTAATTACTAAATATATTATAAATCACATTGAATTTTACATCTAATACAAATCTTTCATTGAAAAACAATAACTACAATCTCATTTATTTTTTATTTATTTAATATACACAATTAAATAATTGTTTTTCTTTTTAACACAATTTTATGTATTATTTATACTAATTTACTTTATTTTTTCACATCTTTCACAATAAAATTAATAAATAAAGGAAAAATATCACTAAATTTTCTGACTAGATGCAGTCTAGCTAAACTAAACGATTATTACCAACTACAAAAGTTATAATGGCTACATACAACTTTATATGTATCAAGAATGGAAATTCGCCGTTTTTACAAATATATGTTAATTGTATCCCACAAATATAATTATTATAATATGACTAATTTACAAACAAACCCATGTTTACCGGGAAATATATGTATATTAACTAGGGCTTGGGGTTCGGGAATTCCCGGGAAATCCCGGGAACAGTTGACGGGAATTTTAAAAATATTTAATTTTTTAAATTGTTTTTGTTCGGGATAAGATTTTTTAATTTTAGTCTTAAAAATCATTTTAAATACCAAAACAAAAATGTCATTGAAAATTTCGCAATTTTCGCTTATTTTTCAACAGTGGTTTTATTTAAAATTTTGTGTAATTCTAGGGATTACCACTTTTCATAGAAACATTTGTTCTGTTACGAAACTAAATGGAAATATAAAATATCTCTCCGATTAAAAAAAAAAAAATTAAATAAAAATAACAGTTTTTAAAAAATCAATTGACTCTAAGATTGCGTAACTTTTTGCCTCATTTACTCCAATTTTTATTAAAAAAAACTCAAAAATATATCAGGGTTTTCATATAACCTCGTATTCTAATCGTAAACGGTGTGGTATAACCAAACCAAAGGGATTTTAGACGATTTCTTTCAGGGAACCTATATAATTTTATTCGTTAATGAGGTAGTGATAATTCCAGAAAAACCCCAGGCTTACATTTAGCTTAGTTCCTCCCGGCTATTTTTTACAGCATTCTGAAGGCCGAAAGGTTCGATTAATTACGAATATTTTATTGCTTTTTCGTTGTTTTTTTATTCTTTGCTACTTATTCGCTATCGAAACAACTGTTAAGGCACATTTACACGCGAGAGAAATCTGTTAGAG
Organism: Leucophora obtusa; assembly: GCA_949987735.1. Taxonomy (NCBI): domain Eukaryota; kingdom Metazoa; phylum Arthropoda; class Insecta; order Diptera; family Anthomyiidae; genus Leucophora; species Leucophora obtusa. The sequence continues at coordinate 83,484,871 of OX465298.1, read as the reverse complement.
ATAGAGCAAAAAACACCCCTAAATAGCTCTATTGTGAATGATTTAAGCTTTTTAGGGTTGCTTTTTGCTCTAACTCTAGCAATTTGCCTTTAGACTAGTCTAGAACACCAACGTGTCAAGTAAAAAAAAAAAAACCCAAAAAATCTGAAAAAATCAATATAGGAGAAATTGATATTTGAAGTTGTTAAACGAGTTTCAATGAAATTATACAATGGAATAAGTGGTATGGAATACAATAACTTTGTGCTGACGTTTGATTCAGATTTTTTTTTTTTCGTAATAAACTTTATTTACAATCTACCCATTTAAGGATAATAAGTAAATTGGATACAATAGCATTTACACTTGTTGTTGAACTCCAGTGAGAGCAACAACATATTAACTAAAGCTTTTGAGTACTTAAATAATTATTTACAAATGGATGAGTATTTACAGGAATATTTTAGAAAGAAATTAAAAGGATTTAATTTAATGACGAAATGGTAAATCAAGAATGTGGTACCGCTTAAGTCTTCCAACTTCTTCAGTGTCATCAAGTAGAGAGATAGCCAATGGGTTGCAGTGATTACTTAATATTTCTAGATAATTTACGCTGAATCTATTGATTTCATCTTTTACCTTAGAAATAAATAGATCATTATGTATTGTTGGAGCGTTGACAATTGACCTTAGTGTTTTATTTTGGTATCGTTGTAATATCTCGTTATTTGAGTTGCTAGCAGTTCCCCACAACTGTAAGCCATATGTCCATACTGGCTTAAGAATCGTTTTATATATTATTACCTTGGTTTCAAGATTTAGCTGCGACTTAGGACCTAACAATGTGAGTTAATGTGAGTGCTCCATGTTAATCTTTTGTCAATATGAAGACCTAGATATTTAACACTGTCGTTTTGAGGAATTTCGCTATTGTTGATGGACAAACTTGGAGAAACACCTTTACGTAAAGTGAATACGACATGTACCGATTTTTCTGTGTTGACTTTTATGTTCCATTTGTTTAGCCATATTTCAATTTGATTAAGTTCATTTTGAACGAGACTTGAGGCTTCAATTGGACACGTGCTAGAAGCTAATACTGCTGTATCTGCATAGGTTGCAACTAGAACATTGTTATTAGAGGGCATGTCTGACGTAAATATTGTATACAGTATTGGTCCCAAAACACTGCCTTGCGGGACGCCTGCGTTTATGGTATATATTTGCGATACTTCGTTGTTAACTCTCACATAGAAATGTCGTTGACTTAAATAAGACTTTAGTAGCAAGTAGAATGGTGTTGGAAGTAGTTTTTTAAGTTTGAAAAATAAGCCATTATGCCAGACTTTATCAAATGCTTGTGTACATCTAGGAAGACGCCAGAACAATACTTTTTCTTTTCCAAAGTATCCCTTATAAAGGCTACGATACGATGGCATTGCTCAGGAGTACCATGATTATGCCTGAATCCAAATTGATATTCAGGTATGATGTTATTTTTTTTTCCAAAATTGGTGACAATCGTCTCATTAATATTCTTTCAAATATTTTGGAGAATGTGACCAACAAACTTATAGGTCTGTAAGATGTTACAATATTCTCTGGCTTCTTGGGCTTATTTACCATAATTATTTCTGCGCACTTCCATTGAGACGGGAAATGGTTTAGTCGCAAGATAGAATTGTAAATCAGAGTTAAAAATATAATACCTTTTTTAGGTAGAGCTTTCGGTACAATTCCATTAATTCTGTCGTATCCAGGAGTCTTTTTACAATTTAACTTATTCACTTTTTCTTGAACTTCAGAAGGCGATATGTGTTTGATGGGCCAATCCATTTGACATGGGCTGTCTAAAAAATTATCAACTTCATCTATATGAATGCTATTACTAAAAGCATGTGGCTGAAAGGTATTTTGGAGATGTGAAGCAAATGCTTCTGCTTTGCTCTTGTCTGTTCTGCACCATGTGCCATTAACGTCTTTTATGGGAGCATTTCTTTTAGTTGGACGTTTTATATATTTCGTTGCTTTCCACAGGCTAAATTCGTCGTTTTTAGATACACCAAGATTTCTAAGAAAGTGACCAAGCTGCTCATTTTTTAATTCATAAAGTCGTTTTTTCAGATCTTTATCTGCCTTATTAAAACGTTGTTTGTCATTGGGGTATCTACTGGTTTGCCAAATTTTTCTTAATTTTCTTTTATTTTGTATCATCTCTCTTATTACAGTAGTAATAACAATTTTATCTTGACTATCAAAATCATTTTCTTTTGCAGAAGAAAGGAAACCAGCTTCATGAATCAGGTTATTAAAATTTTCAACAATATCATCTAATTGATTCGGCGATTTAATGGGCACATTTAGATTAATGTTTCTTTCGATCCAAATTCCAAAAGAGATATGTATTAAAACTTAGTAAAATTGGAGAGTGATCAAAATTAAGTTCATCACAAAGTTCATTGGATATGTGAAGAAATTGGCTAGAAATGCCAGAGTAAACAACAAAATCCATTAGGTCCGGTATCTTTCTTGGATCTGTCGGCCAGTATGTTGGACTTTCGGTTGATAAGACAGAATAGTTATTATTGATAATACACTTACGCAACTCAATACCTTTTGGATTTTGTACTCGAGACCCCCACCAAGGATGTTTGGCATTAAAATCGCCTCCTACTATAAATCTTGGTCCCAAGCGACTGAAGAAATCTTTAAAACTTTGACTGGTTACTTTAAAACGAGGGGGGAAATAGATAGAACATATAGAAACATCATTTTGATCGGTTTTTACTTTAATACAAGCAGCTTGGAGAAACGGTTGACTAATTATATCGGATACTTCATACTTAATTGATGATTTCATTAAAATTGCAGACCCAGGTTGGTTAGCTATTAATAAATCAAAACCTCTTATTTTAAAATAGGTTCTACTTGTGAAATGTGTCTCCGACACTAAGAGTATGTCGATAAAATTGGTTTTAAGAAAGAGTTCAATTTCTTGAGTATGGTTAGAAAGCCCGTTGGCATTGCATATTGCAATACGAAGATTTAGTTGCATAATTTTGCTATTAAAACTGACATCATGGTTAAAAGTTTATTTGTTAGCTCAATTTGGTTTTGTAGTAGAACTTAAATTTTTTCAAAAGGATTATTATTTGCATTTTGTTGTGAGTTTCTAAGCACATCAGCATATGAGTACTGATTATTATTTTGATTAAATTGAGCACCATTGTTGTTGTTGGAAATTCATCATTATTGTGTGCATATCGTACATTCCTAGTTTTATTAACAAAGTTACTATCTTGTAATTTTTTCCTTAATATCTGTCTGTAAATTTCGCAGCCTTTATAATTAGCTGGATGATTTTGTAAACAGTTTACACATCTCGCCGGAGTATCACTAGTTTTTGTGCACTCTATAGTAAGATGGCCTAATCCACATTTAACACAGTTTACTTGTTTTTTGCAATATCTTTTAGTATGCCCAAACTCTTGACGACGGTGTCATTGAACATTGGGTGGAACTATAGAGACAATAGCATTATCAATATGTTTAATGTCGTAGATGTTTTTATTATTAGTATTTGGTTCGAGATCAATATAAAACATAGGAAGTGGTGCTTTTGTGATTCTACTACAAATATTGGAAATATTTCTCACTTGGTGGCCATGATTTTCAATAAATACCTTAATATTTTGAGTTGGTGTTGTATGGTGTAAATTTTTTATAACGACTCTATAGGCTCTTTCTTGTTTAATTTGATACGTGTGAAAGTTTAATTTTTTATCATTTAAGTATGTTACTAACATTCTATAAGTTTGAATATTTTTGACCATTACTCTAATCTGACCATCTTTTAAAGTTTTGTAATTAAATTCAGTGGGACAAATTACATTAGAGAAGCTTTTAATCATAGCGCTAATATTAGCAACATTTGGAATAATTATTGGAGGTGGTTTGGGTAAATTATTTTTTGTTGTTTGATCATTATCTGCATCACATTCCTCATCAACATCATTATCATCATCTTCATCGTTGCTTAAAACCGAAAACTGGTTTTGACTTACTTGATAATCAATTGCGGGAGTTGTTGTAATTTTGTTTGCTTGCTTAGAAGTACTAGCATCGTTGTTATTGTTTTTCGATGTACTAGCATTGTTGTCGATGTGTGCTAATGTACTAGCATAATTTTTACATGAATTATTACGAGTTTTTGAATTGTTATTTGGTTTTTTATATTTATACATTTTTGGCGATTCATTTAAATGACGTTTTTGTAATCTAGACGAGGAAACTACCTGCCAGCTTACATCGCTCTCTTCACTTTCATTGCCATCATCCATGATGATTAGCAATGTAAACTGTTTTTTTTAAATATTGTTCTTGCTACGTGACAATTAGGTTATTTTTTGTTTAATTACACTTTCCACTAAAGAAATTTTTGTACATGCGTACGCGATCACAGTCAAATGCAGACTGAGAATTTTATTTGAATGAAGTCCCAAAAAGTCGTATTCAATTTCGTTTGAATGCGAAAATTATTTTAAAGGGATTTACATGTCTATTCCTACGAAAAGTCTGTGACTCTTAGTTGTGACTGTATTTCCCTTGTATTTGTTGTTGCAAAGTGATAATAAATTACATTTATTCAATTTTTGTTTGAAAACTTATAAAAAATTAAGACCTCGTATCGATACAATCATAACATTCACAAATAAAATTAAAATTTTTTTAATTTGATTGTTGTTTTGTATGAAAAGTTTTGACTCTCAGTCTTAAAAATAGTGTTAAGACAGTCATAATGAGTGACAAACAGGAATAGGCACCTTAATCAATTTAGCTCATTTGATTTATTCAACTATTAAATTAAGCACCACCCCAATTAACGTAATCCTCTACGAACGCAACTTCTTGGTTATCACAACAATTAAAAGTTGCTATTATTTAGGATTTTTTTAAATAAAAAATACGAAATTTTCGAAAAAAAATTATATTTTAATACTCTGTTTCATTTAATTACGTTTCTTTCAAGTTTTAAATCTTTTACTTGGGGTTTTTCACGCATTTTTATTAAAAAAAAAAAAAATATATCGTCGACCGGCCTGCAAAATGTCACATGTGTTTTTAATAGATTTTCAGGAGAGCGAAAAAACTGTTACAAAATCTACTTTTAAGATATTTTATTGGCATCATATGCCTTAATGATGATTTTACTAAATGAGGTCGTTAATCATTAAGGCATATGATTAGGGTGACCATTCGTACTGATTTGATCAGTACATGTACTGATTTTTGGTCACGTGTACTGATAAAAAAAAGTCGTGTACTGATTTGTACTGATTTTTTAAAATTTTTACTGATTGTACTGATTTGTGGCATTTAAAAAAATATTTACGTTTTTTTAGTAAAAAAAAAGCCAAAATGCAAGTAGGATAAATCTTTGTGAATGTGAGAATTTTTCTCTACCAGAAAGCATTCAAAATGATTGTTGTGCATGTAAATTTCTTAATCTAATATGTAGTTTCATATACAGAGAAGATTCGTGGTGACAACCGAATTTATCAAATGGTTCTATTGCGAAAATAGTTATTTGACTGTGATAAAAATATTTTAATTATCGGGTTGCCAGAGCGGTTGTCAGAATGATTCTGTTTTCTAAGTGTAGGAAACGATATCAAGAGCTGAAGATTTTTCCGTACAAAAACCCTTAAAATCTGAAGAAATATATGTGGGCATTTCCATGGAAAATTTTTCGAATCTGTGGGATTTTTAATAGAAAAAAGGACACAAACCTTAAGCTTTTCATTTTTGAAAACGTTACGCGTTTTTTTTTAGAAAAACGTAGCCAAAATGTGAAGTTTTTCTATTTCAGAAATCATGCAGAAACTAGGAAAGAGAAAAAAGATTTGTTCTGGCAGCTAAATGTGTAGCCAATCGATTGGTTAGTTTATATCTACAGAAAATTAGTTTAGACAATGCAATTTGCTCGAGACAACAGAAATTCGTTGGCTAGAATAAAAATTCGGAAGAATTAACGTTCATACTGGAATGGGAAAATATCATTGAAATTTATAAATAATGGGTCCGTTTCCTGTAAACTGGATTTTTTCATGCGAAAAAAATTTTTGTCTTGGGGTCTGTATAGGGAGAAAGGTGTAAGGTTTTTGAGGATGGTATAATGGTTAACCGAAAAAGTTTGTTGCCTCAACCAAACCATTAGGTTGAGACAACCAAGCCATTTGGATGATATTTTTTAAAATTTGTACTGATTTGAAGTCAGAAAAAAATGGTCACCCTACATATGATGCCAATAAAATATCTTAAAAGTAGATTTTGTAACAGTTTTTTCGCTCTCCTGAAAATCTATTAAAAACACATGTGACATTTTGCAGGCCGGTCGACGATATGAAAATTAAAAACAAAAAAGAATTAAAATATGAAAATTTGGAAATAGTACTAAATGAGTGATAGGAGTACCATAGTACTTTTGAAGTGCTAATAGTACCATAAAAAGTACTATAGTACCAACTTTATCATCCTTGTGTGAGTTATATCAAAATAGCGCTAACGAGCGTAAATCGGGAGTTTATGTATTTTTTGTTATTGTATTAGGTCCATTCGATTACTTTTCTCAGTCAAGTCCAGTAAGAATTACTCAGTACAAACTTACAGAAAGACAAGACTTACTCTCGCAAACATGTATGCGAACAGAAAATTTGTAGCAATTTGCAAGTTTGTAGACACAGCTAATTACAACACCAAATATAGGGTGAGTTCCTAAACGTCAAAACACATTGCAGTGATGCGGTTTTACTACAGTTTCGATACAAAGCAAACAAGTGTGTTGTTTACTTTGTAATAAAAACACTGCAAATTTTTTACGTTTTTGCAATCAGTTCCTTTGAAAATGGTAAAAAATATTATTTTGGAAACTTTGATGGGATTGTTGGAAAAAACACCTCAAAATAATTTAATACCAAAAATATTTCCTTACTTTTCATTCTCCATTGTTATATTTGCACTTTATTTTTTATAAATGTCAACAAAGCATCAACAAAATAAGTGATGCACAGTTTGCGTTTTGTATGCGCATCGATAACTTTTATTATACATTTTGGGATGTATGACATTGTCAACGTTTACACGGTTGCGTTTAGGAATGCATGACTTTGTTCAGTTGCATTGCAAATGACGTTTTGGAACTCACCCATACAAATAAATTTTAACTGGTCGCTATGGAAGAAGAGAATTCTTATTGTTAAATCGTAAGCAGAAACTTTTTATAAGGTTTTCTTATGTTTTCCATAATTTATTTTGGAAGTTTTACTGCTTTTCATTGCCATAAAATAACATAATTCTAAAATATTTTTTTTTATTTACAATTAACAATCATACTTACTGGTAAAAATTTATCCAGTAAAAATTTGCAAGACAAAAAAGAAGACTTAGAAACTTTCATCATCGAACTATCACTTTATTCTCTCTTTTTTCTTTCTGTTTACTAAGTATTTGTGTTAACGAAAGCCATCCAGTAAAAATTTGTACAAGTTTATACAAATTATCCAGTAATCGAATGGACCTATTAATTACAAAGAGCTAAAAAATTTCTTAGTACTTTTGGGGTAAAAAAAGTTCTCTTCAAACAATTTTTTGATACCGACATAAAAATCTCATTTCCCATCCCTGAACTATAGAGAAGAAAAAAATTAAAAACATACAGAAACAACGTTTACTAAGATAGACAGCAGCTTTGAAATCACACAAATCTCAGTTTTTTTTTTCTTTTTATATAAAAAATTGTCTGCTTATCTTTAAAATCGGAAAACACATTAACTTAAATATGAAAAAGTTTAACTAGAATCATATTTACTTAAATAAGGATAAGTAAATAAAATATCCTACAAAACCACCTTTCACATTATCACACAAGTGCTTATACTTTTCTTCACACAAGTATGACAAAAAGTATGCTGAAATTGTCAGGTTGTCAGAAAAGTATAAAAGAAACTCTTTTCAGTGTTCAGACTGTTATCGACACACACAACAAATAAATTAAAACAGTAATTTTTTCTTCTTTTATTACTTTTTTTCACCACTAGTTGTTTTTAGTCTTTATTTAACATTTATTTGTAAATAACAAGCGGTAACTTTATGAAATATTTCAAAAAATAAATCTTGTCAAAAAAGTGTGACCGTTTTTTAAAATGTGTGCACCCATTTTGACATGTGTGGAACGAACAGTGTTCACACTATTATACATTTTCGTTATACAACACATTTCTGACATGTATACCACACTTGTGTGATAATCTAAACGGGGCTTAAGTGATGACTATCACACTGGCCCTAATATTCATTCTTTATTTACAAAGTGTTCGTAAAAAATCAAATGTTAATTAAAAGCTGATACAGTAATTGATTGAACTATAATTTTTCTGTGTGTACCCGAGTAAAATAAGTTGGTATATGTTCGTCATTTTATAACTCGAGAATCACTCAACCGATTTACAAACCAATACAGGTCTGTAGATGGTTGATGTGAAGGTTGCACGAAATTGGCTCAGTGGTTCCGGAGATATGGCGTCCCTACATATAAAATTTTCGTGTTGCTGTGACAACCAGGCCTTGGCATTACTATGACAACCAGGCAGCACTTATAGCATTAACCTAATCTAATCTCAGCTCATCCTATCTCATTTATCTCATCTCAATTTTTTTTTTTTTTGTGGAAACTTTTTTTTTTTGTGGAAACTTTTTTTTTGTGGAAACATTTTTTTTTGTGAAATATTTTATTTTTTTTTTGTGGAAAAAGTTTTTTTTTTGGAAACGCTTTATTTTGTTTTGTGGAAACTTTTTTTTTTTGTGGAAACACTTTTTTTTTGTGGAAACATTTTCTTTTTTTGGAAACTTTTTTTTGGAAAAAGTTTTTTTTTTGGAAACATTTTTTTTTTTTTGGAAACATTTTTTTTTTTGGAAACATTTTTTTTTTTTGGAAACATTTTTTTTTTTTCAAACATTTTTTTTTTTGGAAACATTTTTTTTTTGTGGAAACTTTTTTTTTTTTTGAGGAAACTTTTTTTTTTGGGGAAACTTATTTTTGTGTAAACTTTTTTTTTTGCAAACACTTTTTGTTTTGTGGAAACATATTTTTTTGTGGAAACTTTTTTTTTGTTGAAACAGTTTTTTGTGGAATTTTTTTTTTGTTGTGGAAACTTTTTTTATTTTTTTGTTGAAACTTTTTTTTGTGCAAACATTTTTTTTTTGCAAATACTTTTTTTTGTGGAAACACCTTTTTTTTTGGTGGAAACATTTTCTTTTTTGAAAACTTTTTTTTGTGAAAACTTTTTTTTTTGTTGGCAACACTTTTTTTTGGCCCAGTTCCGGAGATATGGCGTCCTTACATATAAAATGTTCGTGTTGCTACGAGAACCAGGCCTTGGCGTTACTATGACAACCAGGCAGCACTTATAGCATTAACCTAATCTAATCTCAGCTCATCCTATCTCATTTATCTCATCTCAATTTTTTTTTGTGGAAACACTTTTTTTTTTGGATACTTTTTTTTTCAAAAAAAAAATTTTATAGAAACATTTTTTTTTGTGGAAACTTTTTTTTTTGTGAAATATTTTTTTTTTTTTGTCTATAAAGTTTTTTTTGGAAACGCTTTTTTTTGTTTTGTGGAAACTTTTTTTTTTTTTGGAAACATTTTTTTATTTTTGGAAACATTTTTTTTTGTTGAAACTTTTTTTTGAGGAAACTTTTTTTGGGGAAACTTATTTTTGTGTGAACTTTTTTTTTTTTGCAAACACTTTTTTTTTTGTGGAAACACCTTTTTTTTTGGTGGAAACATTTTTTTTTGAAAACTTTTTTTTTTGAAAACTTTTTTTTTTTGTGGAAACTTTTTTTTTTTGTGGAAACACTTTTTTTTTGGAAACTCTTTTTTTTTTTTTTTGTGGAAACTGTTTTTTTTGTGGAAACCTTTTTTTTGTGGCAACACAGTTTTTTTTTGTTTAAACTTTTTTTTTGTGGAAATACGTGAAGTTTGCACGAAATTGGCCCAGTGGTTCCGGAGATATGGCGTCCTTACATATAAAATGTTCGTGTTGCTATGAGAACCAGGCCTTGGCGTTACTACGACAACCTGCTGCCTGCACTTAAGCATTAACCTAATCTAATCTCAGCTCATCCTATCTCATTTATCTCATCTCAATTTTTTTTTGTGGAAACAATTTTTTTTTTGGAAACTTTTTTTTTGTGGAAACACTTTTTTGTGAAACATTTTTTTTGTGGCAACACTTTTTTGTGTAAAAAATTTGTTTAACACACTTTTGGGAAAGAAAATTTGTCCACGACCACTTTTTTTAACACTCTATCGGGAAAGAAAATTTGTCTACGCGCACTTTTTTTTAAACACATTTTTTTGTTTTGTTTTTAAACACACATTTTTAGTAAGGAAAGTAATATAGAGTTTGTTTACGACCATTTTTTTTTTGTTTTTTAAACACTTTTTTAACACACTTTCGTGAAAGAACGGGGAAATTAAACGGGGAACAAGTGGAATTGAAACTCGAGAAAATGGCAATGGAACAGAGAACGAAATGGAATGGAATGCGGAACGAAATGAAACAGAACTGGGAACGAATGGATTCGCAATAACAATAAACAAATCGCAAAGAGAGTCATAGTGTTTACATGTAAGAGTAGGGTTGCCATTTCCTTTTTGAGAAAAAGAGGACGTCAACATTAAAAAAGTAGGAAAATTTTTTTTAATAAATTAATTTTACAAAAATCAACAACGCGATAAAATATACAAATAAAAATTTATTTATAAATAAAACAATTTTTATCCCCACTAAAAAAAATTCACAAAAAACAAAAATAATCATTCGGAACTTTAAATAAATAAGCAAACAAAAAACATAACGATTAACCCATTCATTGCATACATTTTCAGGAATGTACATTTCTATAATTTCTTGATACGAATTGTAAAGGGTTTAAGGAATGTTTTCCAACGCTTCGAATTTGAATCAATATATTACTATCGCATTTCTTCAAATATTCATAAAACTCTTGAAACTTGATATCAAAATTTTATTTGACTCTAATCGGAAATGTACATTTTTATAATTTCTTGATACGAATTATCAAGTGTTTCATGAATATTTTTCCACCCTTCCAATTTACTGTCGCATTTCTTCAAATACTCATAAAACTCTTGACAATTCATATCAAAATTATATTTGGCTCTAATAATATCAGAAATAGTTTCTGGATTCAATTTATTTCTTTTTAGGGTCACAAAGCACCATATATTGAATGGAATTAATGGTGGTGGCGTATTAGTTCGACGAACTGGCCAATGGAACAGAATAGAAGGAAAAAAATAATGGAATTAATTCATATTTGTTTTCGTTCGATTTAGTTTGTTACGAATGAATTCAATTGCTATAGTTCTTTTTATTGAATTAAATGAATTAATTCAGTAAAATTTGTAATACGAGTACTAAGAAATTTTACAGCGTTTGCTAGTAAAAGTAAGCAAATTATATATTAAGTGTTGGAGAAACCCGATGCAGTTTATCAACCTACATGATTAAAAAATCAAGTTCCAAAAAACATCGGGTTTCTCTAACACTTAATATATAATTTGTTTACTTTTACTAGCAAACGCTGTAAAATTGCTTAGTACCTACTCGTATTACAAATTTTATTTATAAATAAATGTTTTCTTATACTGAACGGCGGAAAACAGGCTTTGAATTCAGTGAACTTACTTTTTGTTTTTCAATTAAGTGAACGTATTTTTTTTTTAAATTCAGTGAACGTAATTTTTTTTCAATTCAGTGAACGTAATTTTTTTGAATTTAGTGAGCGTATTTTTTTAACTCATTGAACGTAATTTTATTTTTTTGACTGAACGAATTCATTCAAAAAGGAAGTAATTCTTCAAAGCTCTGATTCTACGTTGGCCTTATGTGCTGGTAAGCAAAAATAAAACTCAAAAAGTTTTTTCATTTCATAGAAAACATAATTTTTAATAAAAAAAATCGCACCAAAACTTGTTATCTTTTAGCTTTTTTTTAAATTCAACAGTTGGCTCACTGCTGATAAGCTTCACATTTTGGCAATCAAAGTAAGTGATGCCAAGTCAATTGAGATAACAGCGAGAAAGTAGCGATACCAACAATTGAAAAGTTTAGAAGCAATAAAAAAAAGTTATGGAGGAAAGTGCAAAAAGTAGGACAACCCCGGACACTTACTGAAAAAGAAGGAGGACTGCCCCGGACGCCCTAAAAAAGAGGGCGGTGTCCGGGGAAAAGAGGACGGATGGCAACCCTATGTAAAAGTAATAAATATTGGTACCAATACTAAATTTATTCTTTGTCAAATTTCATAATAATTCGTTTTCAAGTTAAGACGATGTCCCAGAAAGGTATCCTGATAGAATCCTGTATGTCTTTGGACCAAAGTAATGACTTTTTTAAAAGCTAAAGCTGTAGTCTTACTTTGTGTGTATTATCAATGGTTTAAAAGTAACTTAAATATATTTTTCAGTTGGTGAACCTTTGTTGAGGCTGTTTATTTCATAGCCCTGTTATATTTTTTACTTCGGTGGGGTTAAGTGCTATGGGAATAGTGAAGGAGGGCATTGTATTAGGGATAAAAAAATCATACACATTATTTTTCCAAACTGATGTTGCGGTCGCTGGGGATCGAACCCGCAACCACATGTATAACAGTTCAACGCGCTAACCATTACACCACAGCTCTCACATCGTCATCGTTATTTATTGTTAATTATTAAGTATGTATATTTGATTTTATTTTTACTTAAAAAGCAGCGTTGCCAGAAAAGTTTGTGCTCATATCCCCATTTGACAAGTTGAAATCCCCAAAAATCCCCAAAACAAATTTCTAAACCCCCAAATATTTCCCCAACATGGTTTTTAATACGAATTTGAAATAAAACCCCATTTTTAATGAATATGTAATTTTATTTGTATAATATTATACTCATTTTAAAACCTTTAGAAAAAAAATATTACAAAAATCATTTACTTGCACAAAGAAAAAAATCAAAAAAAAAATCATAAAAACTATTAATCTAAAAACATTAAAATTAACACATTCAGTAAGATCAAGCGCAAATTATTTTAATTGATTTAGAAAAAACTTATGAAATTTAATTATATTTTTGCACCCTGGAACTTTATGTAACCACCTAAAGACTGCCGTTTTTATTTTCTAGAAATTCTAAAAAAAGAAAAAATTACAAGAGGTGCGAAATTACATTTTGGTTTACTTGACGTCTCCACGAGTCATAAAATGAATGTTAAAACACGATTAGGGAATATGTAGACAAGTCTGTTTAATAACCTATCTCAGTTATTTTAAACGGGCAAGTTATAATATGGTTGTCATGTCTTTAAAATTTCTATTATTGCCAATTTTAAAAAGCAGTTTAACAAAATAATGTACATCAGAAAAAATATATATTTTAAAATAAGATAAAATACACAATATACAGATAAAAGAAAAAAAAAAAACAGAAATCCCCAAAAGTACTTAAAGACAAACTTTTGTGAAATCCCTCCCACAAAAATCTGACCCCAAACCGAAGTTGAAATCCCCAATTTGGGCCGAAATCCCCTTATCTGACAACACTGTTAAAAAGTAGAAAATTTGTTTTAACCCTTCTTTTTTTTTGTGGAAAAATTTTTTTTTGTGGAAACTTTTTTTTTTTTGCGAAATATTTTTTTTTTGTGCAAAAAAAATTTTTTTTTTTTTTTGGAAACATTTTTTTTTTCGTGTAAACTTTTTTTTTTGGGTAAACTTTTTTTTGTGGAAACTTTTTTTTTGTGCAACTGCACTTTTGTTTGTGCAAATATTTTTTTTTGTGTAAATTTTTTTTGTTTTTGTGTAAATTTTTTTTTGTTTTTGTTGAAACTTTTTTTTTGTGGAAAATTTTTTTTTTTGCGGAAACTTTTTATTTTTTTGTGGAAACAATTGGTTTTTGGAAACACTTTTTTTGTGTAAACGTTTTTTTTTTTGTGGAAACACTTTTTTGTGAAGACATTTTTTTTAACACACTTTTGGGAAAGAAAATTTGCCCACGGCCACTTTTTTTAACACTCTTTCGGGAAAGAAAATGTGTGTACGCGCACTTTTTTTTTTAAACACATTTTTTGTTTTTAAACACACATTTTTATTAAGGAGAGTTTGTTTACGACCATTTTTTTTTTGTTTTTTTAAACACTTTTTTTAACACTCTTTCGGGGAAGAACGGGGAAATTAAACGGGGAACAAGTGGAATTGAAACTCGAGAAAATTGCAATGGAACAGAGAACGAAATGGAATGGAATGGAATGCGGAACGAAATGAAACAGAACGGGGAACGAATGGAATCGCAATGATAAAAAAAAACACGCAAAGAGAGTCATAGTGTTTACATATAAGAGTGACTGACTGACTTATTTTACCCTCTAACCGGCCTATGCTTTTTCACCAAAGTATAAATAAAATCCAAAAATGAAATTTTTTGGGTCTTAGCTTAAGAAGATGTTACGATTTTCGTTTTTTGGAAACTACGAAATTGAGCGAAAACGGGTCTTAATTTTAATAAATATTGGTACTACCCGAGTAAAAAAATGTATCTAAAATTATATGTGAATGGATATATTTGCAATATGTAACTGGATATAATTTCATCCGAAAAATGGTTGTATTCAGCTAAGGGCTACTGTTGATAATCAGTAACTATTAAAGACGTTAATACATATATACATAAATCCGTTATCATTTAAAGACTAGATCATTTTTTATGAAATATTGAAATTTTCTTTGGACTTACAAAAATTTTTTTTTAAATTTTTATCTTTTTTATTTTAAATAAAATTTTAATGCACTTCTTTTTTGTTGGAGGCTCATACTTCCCGATTTATGGAGCAGAAGTTGATCTACAACAATATTCAATGGCTTATTTCTCCATTCAAAACTTATCGGACCAGACCAAAATATATATATCGTTGAAAAAGGTACTTGAAATACCTTTCCAATGATATGCAACATGCCTAGAATTACTAACCCATTACGAGCCGGGCCATGATTTCAAATGTTAATTTTTTTAAATTAGATTTTTTAAATTAAAAAAAGAACTTTTAGAAGTAACAAAAAGCTCAGAAAATATTAATTCAATGAAAAAATTTAGTAAAACATATAAAAATTTTTTTTTGATAAAATATTATATTAATCTCGAATATATTAGTTAATCTCGAACTTGGGTCTGAGATTAACTAATATATCGTCGGCTTACCTGCAAGTAGTGCTATGTTTTTGGTTTTAACAGGTTTTCAGGAGAGCGAAAAACTGATTTATATTATCCTTTTAAGATATTTTATTGACATCATATGCCCTAATGATTCACGACCTTATTTACTACAATCATTACTAAGGCATATGATGTCAATGAAATATATTAAAAGGATAATATAAATCAGTTTTTTCACCCTCCTGAAAAGCTGTCAAAGAACACATGACACTACTTGCAGGCAAGCCGACGATATAGTTATATATAAAATAAAATTAAAAATATTTTTCGTATCTATTTGTATATAAAAGTTTTAACGGTTTTATCAATAATATATTCCTATATATACATTTTGCAATAAAGTAAATACTGATATATTATTTAATATGATTGCATATGAGAAAATTTCTAGAAAATTTTCTTATATATCATCATATAAAAACATATAAGGTCGCATACAATATTTTATATTAAAATATATTTTAATATTAAAAAATATATGTTAAATATACTATTTTTTACTCGGGTAATACTAAATTTATTCTTTTTGTCAAATTTCATAATACATAATTCGTTTTCAAGTTAAGACGATATCCCAGAAAGGTATCCTGTATGTGCTCCGACATAGACATCTACAAGACGGAATTTTTTGACTTTTTAACGTAGAGGCTTAGACCTGGCTTTTACGACCTGCACGAAAACCCATCGACTAGAAATCCAAATGTATGTACTTTGCGATGTGGGGTAATGCGCGTGATGTTGAATTTTAGAACAGTTGTTGCGCGCCATTTGATGGTGAGTTGGCGAACTTTTGTTGAGGCTGTTTATTTCATAAGGAGTGAGATCATAAAAATGTTAACACACAGTTAAATAAAAAACAAACCACTGAATTTTAAGACTGCAAACTAAATTTTTATTAAATAAATTTTAATACAAAATCAAACAAAAAAAACCGAATGGAATTCTAACCACAACGAACAAAGTTATCAACTTTTTCCGGAAACCCTCCCATTAAGGCTGTTATGGTAGTTTCTGTCACCTTTTTAGAGCAGGTGGTCCATCTACATTTGAAATCTTGCATGTCCAGGGAGACCTTTTTTGTGCCCTTTAATTCTCTTTTAGCAAGAGCCCAATATCTCTCCACTTGCCTGAGCTCCGGGCAGTTTGGTGGATTTGCCTCTCTTGGTAGAAAAACCACATTATTATCATTATACCACTCCAGCGCTTTCTTGCTGTAGTGACAAGATGCTAAATCGGGCCAAAAGTAAGTGGATACATTGTGCTGACTCAAAAATGGAAGAAGTCTCTTCTGCAAACACTCCTTGATATAAATTTCGCTGTTTATAGAGCCAGATGTCACAAATGAATGGCTTCTTTGGCCGCAGCTACATATGGCTTGCCATACTAGGAATTTTTTAGGGAATTTCGTTTGCTTTTTCGACCTAAATTTTTCCGCAACATTTCCTGGAATATCGGAAACATAAAATTCTTTACCAGGGAGCTGGTACAAATCAGCTAGGACATAAGTTTCGTCGTCCATTACACAACAGTTGTATTTTTGTTTAAAATTTGATTTCAATTTCGAGCTCTGGGTTTGGCCTCCAAATTTTTAAAAGCGTTTATATCGGTAACTTTTTGAACTTTGTAGGACTTTAGTCCTGCCTTACGTGTCACTTTACGTACAAAAAAGTCCGAGCATTGGACTAACTGAGCTGTTTTTCTGCCAGATGTGTTAGGAGCTCTCTTAAGGATGCTTTTAACTTTATATGCCTTACCAATGTTACGATAACCAGTCGTTGTTCCTGTTCCCGGCTTCCTTTCAGTTGTTAGGTGTTCCAGATACCTTTTTACCACTTTTGAAACTGTTTGGCGGCATACATTAGTCTCTTTTGCAATTTTTTTGTATGTCCATGTTTGGTTTTGTTGAAAATATTTAATTATTTTTCAACGCACTTTTCTTTCATCGTCAATTGTGTACAAAATTGCAAATTAAAACTCATGATGTAAATTAATTTATTAACTGACGTATTTTGAAAATGTAAATTGCCGGAAAAAAAATATGAGAAGCTTTAAACCAAAGTTATAGGCAAAAATGTGTGTTAACATTTTTATGATCTCACTCCTTAGCCCTGTTATATTAATTTACTTCGGTGGGGTTAAGTGCTATGGGAATAGTGAAGGAGGACACTGTATTAGGGATAAAAAAATCTACACATGTTGCGGTCGCGGGGGATCGAACCCGCAACCACATGTGTAACAGTTCAAGGCGCTAACCATTACACCGCAGCTCTCACATCGTCGTCGTTATTTATTGTTAATTATTAAGTGTGTCTATTTGATTTTATTTATTTTTACTTAAAAAGTAGAAAATTTGTTTTAACCTAAGCTTCCTCTGAATAATAATTTTTGAAATTATTTATTTTTTATATAAAGTCCTAATAAGCATTCTCATCGAAGGCGGCTTTTATTTTGAAGATTTTTACATTAATAAAAAACATTGTATTTTATTTTATATCCGTGAAATTAAATACGGCAGTTATCGAAAGTTAAATTCGATAACAGTGAAGTTAAATTCGAATTTAAAATTGAATTTAAATTCGAAAATTTGACTCGACATAGGAACTCTGAATTTAAATTCGAATTTAAATTCGAATTTAAATTCGAAAATTGAACTTAAATTCAAAAATTTAACTTAAATTCGAAAATTTAATTTAAATTCAAAAATTGAATTTAAATTCAAAAATTTAATTTAACATGGAAAACTAAGGTTTAATAACAACAAAAACTCAATAAAAACCCAAATTTGGTGTTTTTCAGTTTATATTAGAAAAATATTATTAAATACTTTTGAAATAAACAACACATTCATTTTAAATTTCCCTAGATAATTTTAGCTAAAATGGCGACGTGAACTAAGCATTGTGTACAATGCCTTTCCGAAAAATAAAATGGCTTGCTTAAACTGCATGAGATTTTTTAAATACATTTTTGAAAACCATGCATATAGGGGTTTGATTTTCTTTGAACATTTTTTCCCACTGTGGTCATATGGAACGACCTCGGCCAACGGCTTGAATTTTCCTTGGAAGCAGATTCCATGTCCCTTCCGAAAAATTAAGTGGCTTGTCCAAATTGAATTTGAGATATTTTTGAGAAATTTTTGAAAACCATGCATATAGGGGTCTGATTTTCTTTGAACGGTTTTTCCTACTGTGGTCATATGGGACGACCTCGGCCAACGGCTTGTATTTTCCTTGGAGGCAGGTTCAATGCTCCTTCCGAAAAATTAAGTAGATTGTCCAAATTGAATTTGAGATTTTTTTGATAAATTTTTGAAAACCATGCATATAGGGGTCTGATTCTCTTTGAACGGTTTTTCCCACTGTGGTCATATGGAACGACCTTGGCCAACGGCTTGTATTTTCCTTGGAAGTAGGTTCAATGCCCTTTCCGAAAAATTAAGTGGCTTGCCCAAATTGAATTTAAAATTTTTTTGATAAATTTTTGAAAACCATGCATATAGGGGTCTGATTCTCTTTGAACGGTTTTTCCTACTGTGGTCATATGGAACGACCTCGGCCAACAGCTTGAATTTTCCTTGGAAGCAAATTCAATGCCCCTTCCGAAAAGTTAAGTGGCTTCTCCAAATTGAATTTGAGATTTTTTTGAGAAATATTTGAAAACCATGCATATAGGGGTCTGATTTTCTTTGAACATTTTTTTCCACTGTGGTCATATGGAACGACCTCGGCCAACGGCTTGAATTTTCCTTGGAAGCAAATTTAATGCCCCTTCCGAAAAATTAAGTGGCTTGTCCAAATTGAATTTGAGATTTTTTTGATAAATTTTTGAAAACCATGCATATAGGGGTCTGATTCTCTTTCAACGGTTTTTCCCACTGTGGTCATACGGAACGACCTCGGCCAACGGCTTGTATTTTCCTTGGAAGTAGGTTCAATGCCCTTTCCGAAAAATTAAGTGGCTTGCTCAAATTGAATTTGAGATTTTTTTGAAAAATTTTAGAAAACCATGCATATAGGGGTCTGAGTTTCTTTGAACATTTTTTCCCACTTTGGTCATGTGAAACGACCTCGGCCAACGGATTCAATTTTCTTTGGAAGCAGATTCAATGCCCTTTCCGAAAAAGTAAGTGGCTTGTGCAAATTGAATTTGAGTTTTTTTTGATAAATTTTTGAAAACCATGCATTTAGGGGTCTGATTTTCTTTGAACGGTTTTTTGCACTGTGGTCATATATAACGACCTCGGTCAACGGCTTGAATTTTCCTTGGAAGCAGATTCAATGCCCCTTCCGAAAAATTAAGTGGCTTGTCCAAATTGAATTTGAGATTTTTTTGAGAAATTTTTGAAAACCATGCATATAGGGGTCTGATTTTCTTTGAACGGTTTTTTCTACTGTGGTCATATGGAACAACCTCGGCCAACGGCTTGTATTTTCCTTGGAAGTAGGTTCAATGCCCTTTCCGAAAAATTAAGTGGCTTGTCCAAATTGAATTGAGATTTTTTTGAGAAATTTTTGAAAACCATGCATATAGGGGTCTGATTCTCTTTGAACGGTTTTTCCTACTGTGGTCATATGGAACGACCTCGGCCAACGGCTTGTATTTTCCTTTGAGGCAGGTTCAATGCCCTTTCCGAAAAATTAAGTGGCTTGATTACTTCAAAAATGGAAAATATTAGTTAACCCCTTAAAAACCCAATCTATATTTTTTACCAGAAAACGGAAAGATTGTTTCTTACCGAAACATAATATTACTAGCGGGCGCAGCCCGCTACATTGTTAGCGTGCCTTAAAGGTTAAGGGGGGGGGGGCTGCGCCCTCCCCCCCGGGGGCTGCGCCCCCCACAATTTTTATTGAATTCGTTTTTTTATTTAAAGTTTTTTTTATTTAAAGCCTTCACCCAGCCACCACAAATAAATAATTCTGCACAACAATGGGTTTAAAATAAATAAATATTTGATCACTTTTTCTCATGAAAGTGGATTGTTAGTAATGAATCCATAATAAATTGCAATATACGTGTGTATGTTAAGATAATTTGGTAAAGTGCGAACTTAGGTAGATAGACCCGTAAGTAGTTTTGTTCATTTGGGTTTTGAATGAAAATAAATAACGTAAAGCAGGGTTGGAAAGCATTTTATAATATTAAAAATAGCGGGCAAAGCTACGTTGTTAGCGTGTCTTAAAGTTTTTTTTTTAATTCCAGTTTATGTAAAGGTAGACCTGGCAATTCAAGTAAATTCACAAATTCAGTTGGAAAATTTACTGCGTCGGTTTCTTCCACCGGTGCTTCGTTACATGAAGTTTAAATATCGGAATATATAAGTTCCATTCCTTTTCTAAGGTTTTTTCTCTTTCAGAAAATTTGTTTAACTTTTTGGGCAGTATGTTTCAATGCTACATAAGTTTCATATTCCGTTGATAGTGTTTGAACAGGTAATTCCCTCTTCCAATCCATTTGCATTGTCTATAATTTCAATTCCACTCGTTCAACGTTTATATCCATTTCATTCCACTTGTGTAGTGTTTCAATCCCACTCGTTTCCTATTTAGTTTCTTAATTTTAGTGTTTCATATACACTTGTTCTTTAAGTTTTAGGTTTCTAGTTAAAGACGCAGACGTTAAGGGGGGGGCAATTTTCCGCTTTTGAACCACCATTTTTACCACGTTCCTGTCCAAAGTCCTAGAAATGCCTTGTCGATAAGTTAGCCCATACTCCAAGGAAAACATATTATATATTACAGGTTTCTAGCCGAAGGGTTCGGTTAGGCCATCAAGGTGGAGAATTATTCCGTTTTTACACCTCCCGGTAGGAATTTCCAAAAATTCCGTCTTAGAGGACGTCTGAGTTGGAGGAGGAACCTACTACATACATAATTTTAGGTCTCTATATCCAGCAGTTTGGCCAGGCCGTCAAGGGGGAAGTTTTTTCCCTTTTTACCCCTCCCGGTATGAATTTCCAAAAATACCATCTTAGGGGACGTCAACGTTGGAGAAGGAACCCAATTTAAGATCCCCTGTTCCAGCAGTTTGGCCAGGCCGTTAAGGGGCAGACTTGTTTTTGACCCTACCTGTAGAAATTTCCAAAAATCTCATCTTAGCGGATGGCTACAATAGAGGAGGAACTTTAATACCAAATTTCAACTTCCTACCTCCAGCGGTTTGGGCAGGCCTTTAAGCGGCACTTTTCGCTTCATTAATCCCCATTTTTGCAATGTCCCTGTCCAAAAAGCACCTTCTCGGTAAGTGAGCAGATACTCCAAGTAACATATGTTTTACATTCCAGGTTTCTAGCCAACTTTTACTATTTGTGCCCCTCTCGGTAGGAATTTCCGAAAATCCATCGACAGGGAATTCCAGCTTCCTAGTTCCAGCAGTTTGAGCAGGCTGAGAGGAACTTAAGTACCGAATTTCAGCTTCCTAGTTCCAGCAGTTTGGACAGGTCGTTAAGGGGCAACTTTCCCTTTTAGAGCCCCTATTTTTTAACGACTCTGTCCAAAATTCAAAAAAGTATCTTTCTAATAAGTTAGCCCTTACTCCAGGGACCCATATTTTAAGCTTAGGTTTCTAGCCGAAGGGGTTTTTACCGGCCCCCAAGGTGGGGCTTTTCCTCTTTTTGCCCCTCCCTTTAGGAATTTACAAAAATTCCATCTTCGCGGCTATCTGCGATGGATGAGGAACATTCATACCAAATTTCAACTGCATTGCCTAAGCGGTTTGGGCAGGCCGTTAGTGGGGACATTTTTCCCTTTCAACCACCATTTTTACTATGTTCCTGTTCCAAAATAGAAAAATTACGTTGCCGGTGAGTTAGTCCTACTCCAAGGAATACATATTTAAAATTTTAGGTTGGCCAAAAGGGATTGGGCAAGCCGTCAGGAGGAGACTTTTACCTTGTTTCCCCTCCCGATAGGAATTTCAAAAATTCCGTCTAAGCGGACGCCTACACAGAAGGAGGAACTCACATACCGAGTTTCCTTTTGGGATATCCTGTAGGGAATTCCAAAAATACAAACTTAGTCGATGTCTACTACAGTGGAGGAACCTTTATACCAAATTTCAACTTCTTACCTCCAGTGGTTTGGGCAGGCACTTTTCCAATTTGTGAGACTGTTTATGGGGAGACTTTTCCCCTTTTTGCCCGTTCCGGTAGGAATTTCCAAAAATCCCGTCTTAGCGCACGTCTATGCCGAATATCAAGAAACCTTGTTTTAGTGGAGATATCCGTGGGTGGAGGAAAAAAAGTAGTTTTTTTGAAATTATATATTATTTTAAATGGTACTTTTTGGAAAAACGAAATTTTTTGGAAAAAGATACTTTGTTTTTACAAAGTACTTTATTTGTACTTTTTTTGCAAAAGGTATTTTTTTTCTAAAAAGTTGTTTTTTTTTTGGAAAAATGTATGTTTTTTGGAAAAAGGTACTTTTTTTTGGGAAAAGGTACTTTTTTTTGGAAAAGGTACTTTTTTTGAAAAAGGTATTTTTTTGAAAAAATGTATGTTTTTTGGGAAAAGGAACATTTTTTTAGAAAAAGGTACTTTTTTTGGGAAAAGGTACTTTTTTTTGGAAAAGGTACTTTTTTTGAATAAGTTATTTTTTTGGAAAAATGTATGTTTTTTGGGAAAAGGTACTTTTTTTTTGGAAAAGGTACATTTTTTAGAAAAAGGTTCATTTTTTGGAAAAAGGTACTTTTTTTAAAAAAGGTACTTTTTTTGGAAAAAGGAATTTTTTTTGGAAAAAGGTACTTTTTTTGGAAAAAGGTACTTTTTTTGGAAAAAGGTACTTTTTTGGAAAAAGGTACTTTTTTGGAAAAAGGTACTATTTTGGAAAAAATTACTTTTTTCGGGAAAAGGTACTTTTTTTTGGAAAAAGGTACTTTTTTTGGAAAAAGGTACTTTTTTTGAAAAAAGGTACTTTTATTGGAAAAAGGTACTTTTTTGGAAAGAGGTACTTTTTTTGGAAAAAGGTACTTTTTTTGGAAAAAGGTACTTTTTTGGAAAAAGGTACTTTTTTTGGAAAAAGGTACTTTTTTTTGGAAAAAGGTACTTTTTTTGGAAAAAGGTACTTTTTTGGAAAAAGGTACTTTTTTGGAAAAAGGTACTTTTTTGGGAAAAAGATACTTTTTTTGGGAAAAGGTACTTTTTTGGAAAAAGGTACTTTTTTCGGGAAAAGGTACTTTTTTTTGGAAAAAGGTACTTTTTTTGGAAAAAGGTACTTTTTTTGGAAAAAGGTACTTTTTTTGGAAAAAGGTACTTTTTTGGAAAAAGGTACTTTTTTTTGGAAAAAGGTACTTTTTTTGGAAAAAGGTACTTTTTTTTGAAAAAGGTACTTTTTTGGGAAAAAGATACTTTTTTTGAGAAAAGGTACTTTTTTTGGGAAAAGGTACTTTTTTGGAAAAAGGTACTTTTTTTGTCCCCTTTTTGCCCCTCCCGATAAAAATTTCCAAAAATGCCGTCTCAACGGACGTCTACACCGGTCGAGGAACCTACATACCAAATTTCAACTTCATAGCTCCAGCAGTTTGAGCAGGCCGTCAAGGGGGAGACTTTTTCCCCTTTTTGCCCGTCCCTGTAAAAATTTCCAAAACTCCCGTCTTGGTGGATGTCTACGATAGTGGAGGAACCTTTATACCAAATTTCAACTTCCTACCTCCAGCGGTTTGGGCAGGCCGTCAAGGGGGGCCTTTTTCCCCTTTTTAACCCCCATTTTTACAACGTCCCTGTCCAAAATTCTAGAAAGTACTTTCCGGAAAAGTTACCCCTACTCCAAGGAACACATATCTTAAATTTCAGCTTTCTAGCCAAAGGGGTTTTGGCAGGCCGTCAAGGGGGACACTTTCCCCCTTTTTGCCCGTTCCGGTAGGAATTTCCAAAAATCCCGTCTTAGCGGACGTCTACCCCTAAAGAGGAACCTACATACCAAATTTCAACTTCCTAGCTTCAGCGGTTTGGGCTGGGCGATGTTGAGTCAGTCAGTAAGTCAGTCACGTTATTCTTTTATATATAGAGATACTAAAATCAATATAACTAAAAAATTATTATACCCTTTTATAAATCGGAAATCCAAACTCAGTATCGAAAATAAATTGCTAATTATAAAAGTTGTGTTTCACCCAATCCTTTTTTATGCTGCTCCTGCATGGCACGATACATCAACATGTCATCTGAAACGTTTATAAGTTAGCCAAAATAAACTTCTGAAAAGGATTTATAATTTACCACCTTATTTTTCCACTTCACGTCTTCACACGCTTTCTAATAACCTGCTAGTCAAGGATAAAATATCTGCTATAACTGAAAAATTTTTTAATAGATGTGCCAACTCCTCACATGACCACATCAGTTCTTTATGTTCCTAAACCGTATATTTTTAACTACCAACTTTTGCCGTTTTTATAAAACTTTTTTTTCCTTCTAAGGTTTTTGTAAAAATTTTTCCTTAACATATAAAATTATTATTTTAAGAAATATATCACATTGTACAGATACAACATAATTAAGTAGAAAAGTCTTTATAGACTAAACTCTTTATTTAAAATATTATAATTATTGTGTATTAACTACACTCATACAAATAAGTCCGTAAAAATAGCAGAAAAAGTTACTAAAAATTAGTTAAAAATGATGCTGCAGAAAAAACTGCTAATATTAGCAGAATCAGTTTGCTAAATATTAATAAAATGAAAACAGCAAAAAAGAACTGTTAAATTTACAGACCTTTTGTAATATTTGAGCCGAATTTTTGTTAATTGCAAATAACAATTTAACTTGCTGAAATCAGCAAAAAATTGCTAAATAATAGTAGAATGAAAATATCAAAAAAAAACCGTTAAATCTACAACATTTTTGCTAAAATTTTCTGAAATCAACAAAACTTTTGCAGATTACTAGTGGACTGGAAAAAGGTAAAAAAGGAGCAAATGAAATGAAAATTAATAACTAAAAAATAAATGTGTTTTTTAAAACATACTTGGGACCAGTTTATTGAATGTGTCAATTAATTGAAATTTTTTCAATTGGCATGTGCAAACTTTTTTCTATGAGTGTACAAACCATTAAAGTTTTCAAAAAAAACAATTCAAAATAAATAAGTGCTACTACCTGAAAGAAATGTCGAGTTATTTTGATATTACAAGAAAACGTTTGATTTTCATTTTTCAATATTATCCATTGAATGCTAATATTTCTTTTTTTCAAATTTTTTCTCCTTTTTTTCTTTCTCTAAAAATTTTTTGTCAGTATTATAAATACGAAACGTACAAGAATACCGTTTTAAGGAAAATTTCACCCATTTTGTCTATAAATAGGCATTTATTATAAAACTTATTCCTTTTTTTGTTAGTATTATAAATACGAAACGTACAAAAATACCGTTTTAAGGAAAATTTCACCCATTTTGTCTATAAATAGGCATTTGTTATAAAACTTATTCCTTACAAAACCAAATAATTCTGACTCTGCACTCACAACATTACTCCACCACAGAAACTTAAAGTATCTATTCACCCAATTGAAAATACAGGTGAAAAGCAGTGTCGCCAGGTTAATTGTGCACAGAATCAAATATTTTTGAAAAAATCGTCGAAATTGTCATTTCGGTTTGAATATCGTCAAAATGTTGTTAAAAATCGTCAAAAATTTAATAATCAAATATTACTATTATTATAACCCTAAAACCATAATATAAAATTTTAAAAAAATCACCCGGTTTTCGATGTCAGCGATAATTAAAAAAAAAAAAATCTTAAACTTTAGTTTTTTATTATTTGACTGGTTGAAGTTAAGGAAACTTTGTAAAGGTAAATTTATCTTGTAACAAAAAGAATTTCTATAGAAATAACGCCAGACTTCACCGAAGGGTTTCAGAATTTTTTTTTTATGTATATATTGAAAATTTACCATATACTGAAATTAATTGTTCTAAAAAAAAATTCACTTAAAAAAATTTTCGTATCGAAAAAGCTTTAGATTTTGATGTACTTAATCTAGAAATATTTCACAGGTAGCTACTAAAGAATTTACATGAAAAGAAGCCGATATGAGGTATACATCACCTTCGAAAAACATGTTACATTTATTAGAGATTTAGGAGAAGCTATTGTAACTAAAATAGCTGAAATTTTAAACTGTTTCTTAAAGTAGGTATTTTTCATAGTTTGTTTTTGGAAAAAAAATATTTCTATGCCTTTTAAGCGATTCTACAATGGAAAACATCTTTACGTATTACATTTTAATTAACTTTAATCGTTAATGGAAAATATATTGGGACGGCAGAGTAACAGAATTAGTTGGAATATAAAAATGTCAAGTGAAATGTAAGAATGTAAAAGGTTTTACTAATTTTTAAACTAACTTATTTGTCTAAGTGAAAAATCCTAAAATTATTGCTGACTACCATTAACGTCCAACTATTCTTAACAAAATTTTAGCTACTGTACGTCACAAAGCAATTAACTTGGTGCATTGAAAACTAAACTGATAATTAAAATTTCGAATTAGAAATATACGAAATGGTTATGATTTACCTTCGATGTCAAAGTAATTATGAGGTTAGAAAAAAGAAAAGTTTATAATTTGAAAATTAACAAAAGAAAAAATTTTTTCTCTTCCTTTTCCCTGTGGAAATAGTTTCCCTCCGAAAACAAGCCGTGGGTAAATACTAAAACAAAAAGTATTATTTAGCAATGAATTCGCTCTAACAAATTGAAGTTAGTGTCTTTCTAACAAAACTTGTAATTGATTATATAATTTCCGTAGAATTAAAACTAAATTATAATTTTGGAACTATTTTACTTTCATAAAGTGGTGCGTTTTCCCCACCGGTGATGTGATTTTGCAATAAGTAACAGGGCAATAAATAACAATCGATACAAAAAAAAAATTTGTCTATTGATATAGGTGTAGAGTAGAAAACCTTATTTCATTTGAAACTAATCAACTAAAGTCCCACATGTTTGCATTCTACTGGAACTTAACTAAACTATAGAGGATAGTAAAATGCAGCAAGCAAATTTACCATAATCCATCTAAAGCATTAGCAGCTGAAATCCCAGTTAAAATTGAAACCAAATTAACCACTATACTCCTAAACGCAAAGAAGTTAGAGGAATTTCAAATTCATTCTCCCACCCAGAAAAAAAAATAATCAAACTATTTGGTGGTAGTCTCTAATAAACCGCGGTTGTGAGTAGACGTATAGTGTGTGTTATTAGCAAAAACCATAAACATTTTTAAATAACAATAAAGTTGTTAAAGACTAAAAACAAAGGGATTAATAATCCAATAGTATAATAAACAAAACACAAACAAAAAAAAAAAAACAACAAAAACATTACTGTTAAAAAGAACAATAGTTTGTCAGTATGACAAACTTAAGTGAAGATGATAGTGAAGATAGTGATGGTACTTGGCAAAAAGTACCTGAAACTAATTGTAACAAGCGACGGTTAAATAGATCACCAAATATGCATCAGCATAAAAAGTTTAATGCATCCGTAGAACCAACAACATCAAAAGGAAATTGGTTCCAGTTACTTGCTGAAACGAAAGGAAGCCAAGGTGAAAATGACAAGGAAGAAGGAAAAACTGATGAGGACAATGAAGAAGATACATCCCCAAAACCGCCACCAATTTATATACCAAATGTTTCAAACATATCTATGATGATTAAAGCTATTGGTAAAGAAATTTCTAATAACAACTTCAATTACAAATCTCTGAGAGACAGTCAAATTAGATTAATGGTCAAAAATGTAGACTGTTATAGAAAAATTGTTAAATATTTTGAATCTAAAGGTATAAGTTATAACTAGGGTTTGGGGTTCGGGAATTCCCGGGAAATCCCGGGAAAAGTGTGCCGGGAATTCCCGGGAAAATAATATATTTTTCCCGGGAAAACGGGAAATTTTAAAAATATTAAACTTTTTAAATGGTTTTTGTTTCGAATAGGATTTTTTAATTTTAGTCATAAAAAACATTTTAAATACAAAAACAAAAATTTCATTGTTAAAATCTTTTAAAAAGGAATACATTTATTTGACACAGAAATAAAATCTTTGCCAAGTAATTAGGAGCATTTCAACTAATAAAGATTTTTCGCATAACTTATTCAAAATTTAAGTAGTAAAACCTAAAAACTTGGTAAAATGTTTAAAAGAAATATGAAAAAAAGCTTTGTTTTTTACAAATAATAATAGGTAAAGTCGCACGTTAAATCAACAAATACAGCTATAAAGACATTTAGTGGTGAGCGATTGCCGATAAATGGTAAAGTTGAAATTAAATTTTTATATGAACGTAGAAAATATTATGATTATTTTTATATTGTGAATTTAAAATGTAAAAACATAATAGGTTTAAATTTAGCAACAAAGATGAGTTTAGTGAAAAATGTGAACATTTTATCTACTGATAGTATTGTAGAAATAATTCAGATATTTTCGATAGTCTCGGTTTAATACAAAATGAGTGTAATTTACAGATAAAACCTAATATAAGTCCAGTTGTGAATCCTCCAAGGAGGATACATTTTTGATTATATGATAAACTAAAATCAGAATTAGATGGAATGCTTAGCCTGAACGTAATAGTACGTGTTGAGGAACCAACAGAATGGGTGAGCTCAATTGTGTTGGTGTCTAAACCAAATGGGAAACTAAGACTGTGCTTAGATCCCCGAAATTTGAACAAAGCAATTTTGCGACCTCATTTTCAATTCTCTAGCAGAGGCGATTGTAAGGCAAGATTGAGTGGATCTCGTTTTTTTAGCACATTGGATGCAAATAGTGGATTCTGGATGATACCACTTAATGAAAGCTCGTCTAAATTATGCACTTTTAATACTCCAATCGGGAGATATAAATTTTTACGTCTACCGTTTGGCATAAATGCTGCCTCGAAAATTTTTCATGCGGAAATGATGAGACTTTTTGAAGACATCAATGGATTAATGATATACATTGATGATTTTCTAATATATGCGAAAACAATTGAAGAACACAACGAGATTTTAAATATTGTACTTGAAATGGCCAGAGATGTTGGTTTAAAATTCAATAGAGCAAAATTTAAATTTTTATTGAATGAAATAAAATTTATAGGCCACGTTTTTAATAAAGAAGGTGTAAATCCTGATAAGGAAAAAATTAATTCCATTAATTCCAAAAATGCCAATTCCAGGTAATGTTTCAGAACTTCAACGTTTTCTGGGTGTGGCATTGTGACCACCATATCTAATGGGCCAAGTGTGATGAAACGGTTTGTTTCCGACAGTCCAGTAGTAGGTGCTTTCTGCTGGAATCATGGCAGTGCTGCGATTAATTTATGTGAAATCAAATGTTCAACATTCTGGTATTTTTTACTTTGAATTCTCACTACACAGACTGCATTTGTACTGAAATAGTGTTTTTTTTAACAAAAATTATTTATATAGGTGGTTTTCATTAACAATTTTGTTCAAAAACATTTCCCATTTCAAATTTTTTCATTCCCGTTTCCCGGGAAATAAAAAAGTCGTAGATCTTGACCCAAATCCTAATAATAAGGATATTTTTAATATAAGGCACATAAATAATGCCATCGTTTCAATTGAAGTTCCAAAGAAAACTGATGATTTGGTTCAATGTTATCGTTGCCAGCAATTTGGGCATACCAAATCATACTGCAAAAAGCCATTTAGGTGTGTTAAATGGGGTTTAGAACATCCAACAGCCGAATGTACTAAAAATATAACTACTCCCCCAAAATGTGTGCACTGTTTACAGTCTCACACAGCTAATTACAAGGGATGTGATATCTACCAAAAACTGTTACATCAAAAAAGAGCAGCGAATGGTAGAATTCAGAATACGTCAAGAAGTCAACAAATGCCACTAAATTCTCAGCAGTTTCCACAGTTTGCAAATCCACAAAACAACAACAACAATATTAACAATGGTGAAAGGCCTTCATACTCACAAATAGTCACTGACAACACAAATAGTTCCGAAAACAGGTTTATGGAGAGATTAGAAAGGATGATGGATAAACTTTTTGATATGATGACACAAATAATGGTAAAATTATGCAAATAAATATAAGAATTGCAGCATGGAATGCCAACGGTGCTTCCAATCATACCAAGGAAATAGAAATTTTCCTTAAATCTAATTATTTAGATATTAATTTCAGAAACACATTTTACTGATAAAACTCATTTTAATATTAGAGGTTATGATCTTATTACTGCGAATCACCCAGACGGTAAAGCACACGCTGGCTCTGCCGTTTTGATTAAATCAAGTCTAAAATTTGAAATTTTGAACCCCATAACTATACCGTCAATTCAAGCTAGTGGCATTAAAATCAAATGTGATAACATCGATATATCAATTTAATCGGTTTATTTCCCACCCCGACATAATTTAACTCTTGAAAACTATGAAAATTTTTTTAAAATACTTGGACCTAGATTTATTGTTGGTGGAGATTACAATGCTAAACACCCTTGGTGGGGATCAAGATTGTATTGTTAAACATAATTATAAGACTCTGTCTACAGGTAGACCTACATATTGGCCAAGTGACCCTAATAAAATACCAGATTTATTAGACTTTTTTGTTTGTTCCGGCATATCAAACCATCTACTTGATATAATAGATTGTAATGACCTTAGCTCACCCATAATTTTAAACTACAGTACTGTTCTACAAACTGTATCAAAAAACTGCAAATTAATTTCTCATAAAACTGATATTAATTCGTTTCAATACTGGATGGATAAAAATTTAGAACTAAACATTCCAATTAAATCTGGTGATGATATTGATTTAGCAGTTGAAAAATTTACAAATCTTATCCATGAGGCCGCATTTATGTCTACTCCTCAGTTATCACCACAAAATGGTAGTAAAGTCTTAATATCCGCTGAAATAAGAGATTTAATACAACATAAAAGAAGATTAAGAAGAATATGGCAATCCAGTAGAAATCCAAGAGATAAAACTAATTTTAATAATGCTTCAAACTACCTCAAAAAACGAATAGCTGAATTGAAGAATGACGAATTGTCAAATTTTTTAAGAAATCTGGACACTACAAATAATACAAATAATAGTGAGTACAGTTTATGGAAGGCCACAAAGTACTTAAATAGGCAAATGAAAAGAAATGTTCCAATAAAAGGCCCAAATGGAAATTGGTGCAGAAATAATAAAAATAAAGCCGACTCATTTTCTGAACATCTGGAGAAAACGTTTGAATTATTTCCAACAACAAATTCTACCGACGAATGTAACGTACTGCAATTTTTATAATCCCCATGCCAAATGGATTTACCGATAAAATCGTTCTTATCAAGGGAGGTACAAACTGAAATCTCCAAACTAAATAACACAAAGTCTCCTGGTTACGATAAAATAGATACAATAGTTGCCAAATCTTTATCAAAGAAAAGTGTGATATTTTTAACCCTCATTTATAACTCTGTTTTAAGACTGTCCTACTTTCCATCTCAATGGAAATGCGCTGAGATTATAATGATTCCTAAACTAAATAAGCCAGAAA
Organism: Leucophora obtusa; assembly: GCA_949987735.1. Taxonomy (NCBI): domain Eukaryota; kingdom Metazoa; phylum Arthropoda; class Insecta; order Diptera; family Anthomyiidae; genus Leucophora; species Leucophora obtusa. The sequence goes on along the minus strand of OX465298.1, from coordinate 83,453,023 downwards.
ATTTACTTTCGTCGTATAGGCCAATAAGTTTGTTGCCAACTTTTTCAAAAATTTTTGAAAGATTATTTTCAAGTAGATTGTTACCTATTTTAGAAACACGAAATATTATTCCAGATCATCAATTTGGTTTTCGCCATAAACATGGAACCCCGGAACAGTGTCACAGAATTGTAAAAGTTATCACAGACTCTCTGGAAAGAAAAATGTATTGCTCTGGAGTTTTTTTAGATGTGAAACAGGCTTTTGACAGGGTGTGGCATAAAGGTCTATTGTACAAACTTAAGTCGCTTTTACCAACTCCATACTATCTATTTTTAAAATCGTACTTGGCTGAACGAACATTTTATGTAAAAGTTGTTGATGAAACGTCTCATATATGTGATATCAAAGCAGGTGTACCACAAGGTAGTGTGTTAGGCCCAGTGTTGTATACTATATACACCTCAGACATGCCTATTAGTGATAATGTTACGATAGCCACCTATGCTGATGATACTGCAATAATTGCTTCAAGTGAATCAGCAGTCGAAGCATCTTCTTTGGTACAAAGAGAATTAAATCATCTACAACTGTGGCTAACAAAATGGAAAATCAGTATTAATACGGAAAAATCAAACCACGTCACATTTGCATTAAGAAGAGGTGATTGTCCCTCATTACAAATTAACGGTTCTGAAATACCAAAAACAAATTCTGTAAAATATCTAGGAATGCATCTTGATAAACGACTTACATGGAAGCAGCACGTTAAAGCAAAGAGAGAACATCTAAATATTAAAACTAAAAAGATGTACTGGCTGTTAGGCCATAAGTCTCAGCTTAGTCTGGAAAATAAAGTAAAGTTATACAAGTCTATTTTAAAACCAGTGTGGACATATGGTATCCAACTTTGGGGAACAACAAGTAATTCCAACGTCGAGATTTTGCAAAGGTTTCAGTCTAAAACTTTAAGATGTATAGCCAATGCTCCATGGTTTGTAACCAACAAACAAATTCATCAAGATCTTAGAATTCCTTTTATAAAAGATGAAATAAAACGATTCAGTTCTAGATATATAGATCGAATTAGCAACCATAGTAATATTTTAGCCATTACGTTGTTAGATGAAACGGACGAAATAAGACGACTGAAAAGGTTTCATGTGTTAGATCTCCCGTACAGAAAATAAACCTAGGTTTTAAAAATGTAAATAATGTACATATATTTTTTAAAACAAAATGTAAATATAAATGTAAATAAAAATATGTAAGATAAGTTTATTAAGCTTGCTGAAGTTTAATAACATATGTTAAGTAGCCTGTCATTTATCAAATTTACTAAATATTGTATAAAACAGATTGTAAATAAAATGAATTAAAAAAAAAAAAAAAAAAAAACTATTTGGTCAGCTAACTCAAACTTTCAAAACCTCAAGTTACCGCAGAATCCAAATAGCTTAGTTACATATTCCCAAGAAAGAATCCTGAAAAGCAAACCCGCTAAATTCCTGGCTAAGTTCTGAAGTCTACAATCTAAAATAATGAAATATGAGCAAAAGAACGTATAGTTAATCTTGCCCCACGTTGGGCGCTAATTATTGTAATGAGCGCCAATTACTGTAATGAACACCTTGTTTATCGTCTGACTATTCCGCGAGAATAGCACCTTTTTTTTTTAAACCCAAAGTTACTTGATAGATAATCTTCAGGTTACACAAAACATAACTGAAAGTAGGACTGCGGGAGCCATATAAATGCTAGCTAATCAGTCAAGACGGGGGTTCGGTCCTTTTCCAGTTATCTTCTGTTCAACAAAACAATAATACTTTTTATATACTCCCTATTTTATTCAATAACCAAAGCTAATATAAAGATAAAGACTAGAAGAAAAAAATTTATTGCTCCATTATCTAGTCCCACCCGAGTAAAAAAGTTTCGATATAATCACATATTATTTTATCTAATTGCATATAGTAACTTATAGTTACATATGGCCACATATGCTTTTAAATTCAAGCATATATACTTTTATATAGTCATATATTAGATATTTTTTCCTCAAAGGTTTTAATATGGAGACATATGTGATTTTATATTATTACATACTGGCCTACATATATATGTATGTGCTATATATAAGTACATAAAGTAACATATAAAAGATATAATTACATATACGTTTATATATAATTTAGTATGACACTATACATAATAATATAAAACTATGTGGATCCATATAAGAAATATTTTATAATTTGTGTTAGTTATGATTATATATTGACGAATATGAACTCATATATAACTTATAACGTTCTTTATAAAAGCATCTATAACACTATGGAACATTTTTGGGATTATTGTCTGGGGGGTGAGAAATTCCAAGTCAGGGTGATGGTACTAGGTCAGTATAGTAAAACCCTCAAAGGGTTTGGCGTTCGTATGTGTCATTTTTATGACCTTTTAAATTTTTTCCTTATCTTGATGTTTTTTCGCTTAGTTGTAACATTTTGGCAAAAACGTAGTTTAACATAACTCGAGAACCACTTGTCCGATTTTGATGAAACAAATTTAGAAAAATTTAGAATTACAATTTCTCTAATCTGTTTCTATACCGTTTTCCGTGCAACACTTTCGAAGTTAAAAATTAATGTATGAAGAGAAAAAAGTATTTTTTGCCTAAAAATTTAAATATTTTTTTTTAAAAATTCATAAAAAATCCAAAATGGAAAAAAGTGCCAAAACTAATTACTTTCGCATAAAGTCACATAACTCATGAGCAAAAAAAGGCATAGATCATGAAAATCGATGCACGCGTTTCTCATTTATTCACAATTAGGTAAATGTATGAATTTCAAAAATTTGCTCCAGATATGCACAACATTATTTGGAGAAAACATTGACACTCACAAGCCGAACTCTCTCATATTTTTCTACTGTACTAAAAGAGAAATATTGATGTGGCAACACTGGTTCTGTAATGTTCACATAAAACATGCATTGTCATTATACTTCTTCTCTTTCTCACACTGGTTCTGTGATTTTTGTCATTCAACAAGTGCCGACGAACGCGAACAGTAAAAGTGATTTTTCTCCAGTTTTTTTAAAGTGAACAAAAGAGAACAGAATATGGAACTGTGCAAGACAGATATAAATAGCTTTTGCTACTGCTGTGGTCAATATGTCTCAACACATAAAAAAAGGGGAAATTTCAGTACTGATTTTGTTCAAACATACGAGATGTACTTCAACCAAAATGTTATAGTGAACGAAAATTGGGTACCAAATATAGTGTGTAAAAGCTGCTACAACCGTCTAATGGATTGGAAAAATAGAAGACGTGAAAGTATGCCATTCGGTATCCCAATGACTTGGACTAATCCTGGCGAAGGTCACAATCCATTGAATTGCTATGCATGTGCGAATAAAGGAGCCGCAAAAAGGATAAGAAAATCGTATAATTACGTTGGTGTTGCAAGTGCCGCAACTCCATTGCCTCATTCGGACCACATTCCTGTGCCAAAAGCTTCTAGCCCAGATATTTTCTCTTCTACGACTGCTCCGACATATCATGCACGTGATGATTCCCCATATGAGCCATCAGTATCCAATGAGCCAATTTTAATAAATCAAAATAAGCTTGATTCAATTGTTGCCAAGTTGGAATTAACACAGCATAAATCGGAAGAGCTGGCTTCCATTTTGAAATCAAACAATTTGTTGGCACCCGGTGTGAAAGTCACAGCTTATCGAAGTCGTCAGGCAACACTTCAAAGTTTATTCCTTGTGAATGATGAAAAAACTTCTGCATATTGCCCGGATGTAGGAAAATTGATGGACGCAATGGAAATAAAATATGAAGCAGATGACTGGAGATTATTTATTGACAGTTCAAAACTCAGCTTGAAGGCGGTTTTACTGCATAAGACCAATAAAAAACCTTCAGTTCCAATCGCCTACAGTACAGAAACGAAAGAAACATATGATGCACTGGAAAATATTTTAAAAATGGTTAACTACGCCAAACATATGTGGCGCATATGCTGCGATTTAAAAGTTGTAGCAATGCTTTGCGGTCTTCAAAGCGGCTATATAAAATATATGTGCTTTTTGTGCGATTGGGACACACGATTTTCCGGTGACCAATATGCATGCCACGGATGGAAACTCAGAGAGCACAGCAGGTTACAAACGGCCAATATTATTCGTGAGCCTCTAGTGCCGAAGGAGAAGATATTGCTGCCTCCACTGCATATTAAACTTGGAATTGTTAAGAATTTTATCAAAACTGTCGCCAAAAGAGATGAAGTTTTCTTGTGTTTGAAACTAATTTACCCGAGACTCAGCGAAAGTAAAATTAAAGAAGGTAAGTTATAATATCACATTCATTTCCCATGATTTTCCATCTTAACAAATTAATTTTTTCCAATCAGGCGTACTAAATGGTCCAGATATACGAAAGCTGATTAAAAGTGACGCATTCAACAATATTTTGATTGACGCTGAATTGAATGCATGGCAGGCAATCAAAGAAGTAATAGAAGGCTTGTTGGGAAAGCATCGTTCTAACAACTACGATGTTTCTGTCGCAAGGATGTTAAGAGCATTCTCGGAAATTGGTGTCCACATGTCCTTGAAAATCCATTATTTACATCATCATCTGGACTACTTCAGCAAACAATTGGCTACCGAATCTGATGAACAAGGTGAACGCTATCATCAAGTTGCTATGCCATTTGAAATGAGGTAATACTGATTTTTTATTTTTTCAAACTCATTTTAATAAAACAAAAACTTACAGATATAGAGGCAAAAAGTCGCCGAGTGCAATAATTGCGGAAATTTGCTGGTGGAGTAAGTTAGTGTGGCAAGACAAGGATCTTTTAAACCTTTTAAATTTTTTCCTTATCTTGATGTTTTTTCGCTTAGTTGTAACATTTTGGCAAAAACGTAGTTTAACATAACTCGAGAACCACTTGTCCGATTTTGATGAAACAAATTTAGAAAAATTTAGAATTACAATTTCTCTAATCTGTTTCTATACCGTTTTCCGTGCAACACTTTCGAAGTTAAAAATTAATGTATGAAGAGAAAAAAGTATTTTTTGCCTAAAAATTTAAATATTTTTTTTTAAAAATTCATAAAAAATCCAAAATGGAAAAAAGTGCCAAAACTAATTACTTTCGCATAAAGTCACATAACTCATGAGCAAAAAAAGGCATAGATCATGAAAATCGATGCACGCGTTTCTCATTTATTCACAATTAGGTAAATGTATGAATTTCAAAAATTTGCTCCAGATATGCACAACATTATTTGGAGAAAACATTGACACTCACAAGCCGAACTCTCTCATATTTTTCTACTGTACTAAAAGAGAAATATTGATGTGGCAACACTGGTTCTGTAATGTTCACATAAAACATGCATTGTCATTATACTTCTTCTCTTTCTCACACTGGTTCTGTGATTTTTGTCATTCAACAAGTGCCGACGAACGCGAACAGTAAAAGTGATTTTTCTCCAGTTTTTTAAAAGTGAACAAAAGAGAACAGAATATGGAACTGTGCAAGACAGATATAAATAGCTTTTGCTACTGCTGTGGTCAATATGTCTCAACACATAAAAAAAGGGGAAATTTCAGTACTGATTTTGTTCAAACATACGAGATGTACTTCAACCAAAATGTTATAGTGAACGAAAATTGGGTACCAAATATAGTGTGTAAAAGCTGCTACAACCGTCTAATGGATTGGAAAAATAGAAGACGTGAAAGTATGCCATTCGGTATCCCAATGACTTGGACTAATCCTGGCGAAGGTCACAATCCATTGAATTGCTATGCATGTGCGAATAAAGGAGCCGCAAAAAGGATAAGAAAATCGTATAATTACGTTGGTGTTGCAAGTGCCGCAACTCCATTGCCTCATTCGGACCACATTCCTGTGCCAAAAGCTTCTAGCCCAGATATTTTCTCTTCTACGACTGCTCCGACATATCATGCACGTGATGATTCCCCATATGAGCCATCAGTATCCAATGAGCCAATTTTAATAAATCAAAATAAGCTTGATTCAATTGTTGCCAAGTTGGAATTAACACAGCATAAATCGGAAGAGCTGGCTTCCATTTTGAAATCAAACAATTTGTTGGCACCCGGTGTGAAAGTCACAGCTTATCGAAGTCGTCAGGCAACACTCCAAAGTTTATTCCTTGTGAATGATGAAAAAACTTCTGCATATTGCCCGGATGTAGGAAAATTGATGGACGCAATGGAAATAAAATATGAAGCAGATGACTGGAGATTATTTATTGACAGTTCAAAACTCAGCTTGAAGGCGGTTTTACTGCATAAGACCAATAAAAAACCTTCAGTTCCAATCGCCTACAGTACAGAAACGAAAGAAACATATGATGCACTGGAAAATATTTTAAAAATGGTTAACTACGCCAAACATATGTGGCGCATATGCTGCGATTTAAAAGTTGTAGCAATGCTTTGCGGTCTTCAAAGCGGCTATATAAAATATATGTGCTTTTTGTGCGATTGGGACACACGATTTTCCGGTGACCAATATGCATGCCACGGATGGAAACTCAGAGAGCACAGCAGGTTACAAACGGCCAATATTATTCGTGAGCCTCTAGTGCCGAAGGAGAAGATATTGCTGCCTCCACTGCATATTAAACTTGGAATTGTTAAGAATTTTATCAAAACTGTCGCCAAAAGAGATGAAGTTTTCTTGTGTTTGAAACTAATTTACCCGAGACTCAGCGAAAGTAAAATTAAAGAAGGTAAGTTATAATATCACATTCATTTCCCATGATTTTCCATCTTAACAAATTAATTTTTTCCAATCAGGCGTACTAAATGGTCCAGATATACGAAAGCTGATTAAAAGTGACGCATTCAACAATATTTTGATTGACGCTGAATTGAATGCATGGCAGGCAATCAAAGAAGTAATAGAAGGCTTGTTGGGAAAGCATCGTTCTAACAACTACGATGTTTCTGTCGCAAGGATGTTAAGAGCATTCTCGGAAATTGGTGTCCACATGTCCTTGAAAATCCATTATTTACATCATCATCTGGACTACTTCAGCAAACAATTGGCTACCGAATCTGATGAACAAGGTGAACGCTATCATCAAGTTGCTATGCCATTTGAAATGAGGTAATACTGATTTTTTATTTTTTCAAACTCATTTTAATAAAACAAAAACTTACAGATATAGAGGCAAAAAGTCGCCGAGTGCAATAATTGCGGAAATTTGCTGGTGGAGTAAGTTAGTGTGGCAAGACAAGGATGATCTTGATGATAAAGAATTTTCAGGAGATGCAGAAGGGCCAACAGTGGAGTCACACATTGACATTATGTGTGGTTCAGAAACTGATGATAGCGATGAATGCGATGCCACTAGTCCCGAACAACCACCATCGAAAAAGTCTAGGCAATATTTATTAAAATAAATAAAAATAAATAAATAAAATAAAAATAAAAAATTATAAAAATGTTTACTTAATTTTTTTAGTAGTTTATGGCCAGAAGTCTGGAGTTATTGGGGAAAATTTATGAAAAAGGCGATAAATGACACTTTTTTGAATAAAAACAAATATCAATATTCTTGTCAAAATGGGATACCTTCACTTAATTGTAAATAAAAGCAGAACGCGTTAAATTTTGTTTATAGGTTATGTGACTTTACATGAAATTAATAACACTTGATCCTTTTTTCCGTTTTGGATTTTTTATGAATTAAAAAAAAAAAATTTGAATTTTTAGGCAAAAAAATATTTTTTTTTCTCCACAAATTTATTTTTACCGGCAAAACTGTTGATTATAAAGAAAAACGTTATATGAACGGATTAAAGAAATTGTAATTCTAAATTTTTCTAAATTTGTTTCATCAAAATCGGACAAGTGGTTCTCGAGTTATGTTAAACTACGTTTTTGCCAAAATGTTACAACTAAGCGAAAAAACATCAAGATAAGGAAAAAATTTAAAAGGTCATAAAAAATGACACATACGAACGCCAAACCCTTTGAGGGTTTTACTATACTGACCTAGTACCATCACCCTGACTTGGAATTTCTCACCCCCCAGATTGGCTGTTGTACTGTGTAATTATATATCTTCCCACATGGGCAATTTTTTCAAAGTAATTTTATATAAAAATATATAAGGTCCATATAAAAACGTATTATATTATATTTGGTTCCATGTTATCAATGATTTATAACTAGTTTTCGATTTAGTAATTACTAGGGATTGGCACGTGACACTAAATGTTCGTGAGTCACGTTATTCACACGTGATCGTGAGTAATAATTACTATACTTAAGTGAGCGTGAGTAAGAATAACCCGTGCATGATTCGTGTGTAAGTTTATTTTTTGCATCATGTTTTTAGTAATTTTTACTGTTTTACGTGAGAATTTTCTGATTGTAAGTTTTTAATATACTCATGTGTGCTGAGTAAGAAACGAAATGCTCGTGCGTGAGTAATTTGTTTTTGTTTAGGAGCATGAGTCAAAAATGGCTTACGCACCCATAACATTAACAACACTGACGCTTTAATACGAAATTCTCTATACTATACGTACACTGACTGATTTCTTTTATCTTGGTTGTATATCATAATCCTATTGACTTTAAAATTTCAGTGTTGTTAACTTTATTTTAAAATTACTAAATTAAAATAAAATTTTTTTCATGTTTATTGCTCCATCCAAGATAAATCTGAATAAAAGTAAGGGAAGATTTATCGAAATTATAAGATCTTCAGCAGACCTGGGGTTAACCATTACATTTTGTAATTAATTATACATGCAATTACATGTAATTGTGATTGAAAAAAAAACACATCTACAATTACATATTATTTGTAATTGCAATTCAAAAAAGAACAATTACAATTACAAGTAATTGAAAATTTTTTTTATTTAAAAAAATAATTTTTGTATGTAGATTGTTAGATATGGTCCTATATAATATGATAAAAAGTATAAGGTTAATATTTAGATATAATGTATCAAACTATGTCCACTTTTATAACATTTTATATAATTTTATACAAAAAGATATAATTTGATGTAATTGGATGAGGACAAAATTCGGATACAATTGTATCGAATTGCATAAAATTGTATCAAATTGTACCTAATTGTATACAATTCGATGCAATATGATACAATAAGACGTTCTCATTTTTCGGATATAATTATATCTAATTACATAAAAGATTACATATTATTAAATATAACTTCATATGGCTCCATATAATTTTTTTTTACTTGGGCAGTTACAAAAAAAAATTTACCACAAAAGAATCGATTGTAATCGCCCTATTATCCCTTTCAACTCTCTGATGAATTTAAGAGGAAGTCGGCTCATGACCCACCCTATACCTTTGGATCCAGTGCCGCATTTTGGTTACCTAGAACCCCCAAATATTTTTTTGTCAGTATTATAAATACGAAACGTACAAAAATACCGTTTTAAGGAAAATTTCACCCATTTTGTCTATAAATAGGCATTTATTATAAAACTTATTCCTTATTAATCTCAAATTCAATTTGGACAAGCCACTTAATTTTTCGGAAGGGGCATTGAATCTGCTTCCAAGGAAAATTCAAGGCGTTGGCCGAGGTCGTTCCATATGACCATAGTGGGAAAAACCGTTCAAAGAGAATCAGACCCCTATATGCATGGTTTTCTAAAATTTCTCAAAAAAATCTCAAATTCAATTTGGGCAAGCCACTTATTTTTTCGGAAGGGGCATTGAATCTGCTTCTAAAGAAAATTCAAGCCGTTGGCCGAGGTCGTTCCATATGACCACAGTGGGAAAAACGTTCAAAAAAAATCAGACACCTAATGCATGGTTTTCAAAAATTTCTCAAAAAAATCTCAAATTAAATTTGGGCAAGCCACTTAATTTTTCGGAAAGGGCATTGAATCTGCTTCCAAGGAAAATACAAGCCGTTTGCCGAGGTCGTTCCATATGACCACAGTAGGAATAACCGTTCAAAGAGAATCAGACCCCTATATGCATGGTTTTCAAAAATTTCTCAAAAAAATCTAAAATTCAATTTGGGCAACCCACTTAATTTTTCGGAAAGGGCATTGAACCTGCTTCCACGGAAAATACAAGCCGTTGGCCGAGGTCGTTCCATATAACCACAGTAGGAAAAACCGTTCAAAGAAAATTAAAAAAATTTCATGCAGTTTGAGCAAGCAATTTTATTTGTCGGAAAGATATTGAGACAATGCTTGGTTCACGTCGCCATTTTAGCTAAAATTATCTAGGGAAATTTAAAATGAATGTGTTTTTTATTTCAAAATTATTTTACAATATTTTTCTAATATAAACTGAAAAACACAAAATTTGGATTTTTATTGCGTTTTTGTGTTATTTAACCTTAGTTTTCCATGTTAAATTCAATTTTTGAATTTAAATTGAATTTTCGAATTTAAGTTCAATTTTTGAATTTAAGTTCAATTTTCGAATTTGAATTCAGAGTTCCTATGTCGAGTCAAATTTTCGAATTTAAATTCAATTTTAAATTCGAATTAAACTTCACTGTTATCAAATTTAACTTTCGATCTACTTCTAATATAAGTAGAAAGAAGCCGCTTCTTTCAATAAAAAATATTAAGAAACTTATTGATTTTGCCAAAACCCACAAAGTAAATGAGTTCTTCTTTTGGAAAAATGTACTTTGAAGCGATGTAACGAAGGTAAATCGTGTCGGACTAGATGGTAGAACATTTGTACACCGCCCAAAAAACCAGGCTTTAAACATTAAATACACTCAGAAGACCTTGAAACACGGTGGGAGTAATATTATGGTATGGGGGGCTTTTTCCTGGCATGGTGTTGTCTTAAGAATGTTATGGAGCCATTTGCCTATGAAAATATGCCAGTTAAGTGGATCTTTATGCAAGACAATGATCCGAAGCATTCGTCGAACATAGTGAAGGATTGGTTTTTACAAGTGTAAGCGCTAAATTAGCATCACTAAGTCAAGGGACGGGGAAAAGAAGAAACATTTTTTAGGCAGTCAGTCGTGAACGAACGTGCAGAGAGGTCGCCGGTATAAAACGCACAATATATTCCTTAAAACTATTATTTGAAATCAATAAACTAATTGAATTACTATATATTTAAATAAATTGTGTTGAGAATTTGTTGGTGAGATCGTAAGTAAAAGCATTAAAACCTCTTTTAATCTTTTAGTTCAGAAGTTGAATAGAATCTACCCCAATAAACGTGGAAAAATATTACAAACACAAGTGCGCGTGTGTAAAATTCTAGACAATTCCAACAAAGAAAAAACGCTAAGCAAAAAAATTCATTAATCTTCATTGTAAAACGTCATTATGAAGTTTGCGGGTGTGTAAATTTGATGAGTGCAAATAATCTTCTCTCTGCTTGTTGAAACGAAACGAATATAATTTGTTAAACGAACAGCAACAATTGTTTTCAAGTGAAATGACTAAGAACGTATTTAAAAACGAAACGTAAATACAGAAAACGGTAAAAATATTCAAACGCAAATATTCTCTAATGTGAACGTGAGGAAACGAAACAAAAAGCAAAATAAAACGAGTGTAAACGAAAAAACAAACGTTGAAACGAGGAATAAAACAAACGTGGGGGGAAAAAAAACAACAGAAAGTAACGTTGAAATCTAATGCAAATGTATAAAAAAAAATCAAATCCCAAGTAAAAAAAATTATATGGAGCCATATGGAGTTATATTTAATTATATATAATCTTTTATGTAATTAGATATAATTATATCCGAAAAATGAGAACATCTTATTGTATCGAATTGTATACAATTGTATACAATTTGGTACAATTTGATACAATTTTATGCAATTCGATACAATTGTATCCGAATTTTGTCCTCATCCAATTACATCAAATTATATCTTTTTGTATAAAATTATATAAAATGTTATAAAAGTGGACATAGTTTGATACAATTATATCTAAATATTGACCTTATACTTTAGATCATATTATATATGACCACATCTAACAATATACAAAAATTATTTTTTTAAATAAAAAAGATATACAATATCTGGAGATCAGACCTGGGGGATTTCAATTACAATTGCAAATAAAAGTAATTGAAATTAAAAAAAAAACTCAATTACATTTCATGTAACTGTAATTGAAAATTTTCAATTACAAGTGATTGTAATTGAAAGTGATTTCAATTGCAAATTTCAATTACATTTAGAATTAAAGTGTTTTTTGTTAAAATTTTGTAGAAAAAAACTGACTCGGATAGGTTGGATAGGCGTGGATAAGTATAAAAAGGATACGTCATGTTGGGCTGACCCCTCACTTGTGCTTTTTTTCATTATTTCTTTTCCGAAAAAATGTAATTGTAATTGACATTTTTTCAATTACAATTATATGTAATGTATAATTGAAAATTTTCAATTACAAATTACTTGTAATTGTTTTTTTTAAATTACATTTACAAATAATATGTAATTGTAATTGAATTTTTTTCAATTACAATTACATGTAATTCTGTAATTGCATGTGTAATTAATTTCCAAATATAATGATTAACCCAAAGGTCTGCTGGATATCCTATAATTTCGATAAATCTTCCATTACTTTTATCAAGATTTACCATGACAGTGCATTAAACATGAACAAAATTTTCTTTATTTTTAGTAATTTTAAAATAAAGTTAACAAGACTGAAATTTTAAAGATAATAGGATTATGTTATACAACCAAGATATAGGAAAAATAGTAAAATATTACAAAATAGTAAAAATTACTAAAAATATATGATGCAACAAATAAACTCACACACGAATCATGCACGGGTTATATATTCTTATTCACGCTCACGCACGAATCAAGTACGAATTATATATTCTCAGACTCACGCACGAATCACTTGAGTATACCCGGGTAAAAAAGTAATATGATGTTATATGTAATGATATCTTATTTAATATAATTGGAGATATGCTATGATACGAAAAATGGTGGATAAAATTATATCGGATAAGATCTAAATATATTGAATCATATAGAATCTTATCCGCATTTTGACCTGATATAATTATATCTAATTTGATGTAGAAAGACATAATTATATAACGCTTCATAATTCAAGATCAAAACAAAAACCATTAAAAAGTACTGAAAAATAACACCCTTAATTTAAGAATTAAAAATTTAAATAAAAATTTAGAAGAAGTTGTACATAATTGTAACCAAGCCTTCTCATATAAACTTGTATTCTACCCGTATACTGTGTAAACCTGGTATGTTTATGAGTTTAATGTCAAATTCCATACATAAAAATATGGCTTGTATTTATTTATACAAGGTTTACAAGGAATTTAGGAGTTATAATGAGTACGCCTTTTATATTTTGAAATCATACATAAATATATCTCAAAAAAACATAGAATTTTTTTTACATTGCGCTATACTTAAACATATCTAAAACAACTTAGAAAAAAAAAATTAACATTGAGCTATATAAAACTTTATATATTTTCCGATAAAGCCATTTTTAATTATATATGACGATGTATTAAAATTGTCATAGCATATGTAAACAGATATGGCACATATAAATATATATGGGGACATGTATATTTGTACTGATCTATTATGACATCATATAATAAATTTTTGAAAAACTCAAAGCTATACATAATTATATCCGCAAAGATATAGTGTTACACTTGACTATATATAAACATATTAATTCATATTAAATTATATAATTTCCTATATAACTATTTTTACTCGGGTAGTAATTATTACTCACGATCACGTGTGAACATTTCTAGTCACCCGCCAATCCCTAGTAATTACCAAATCTAAAACTAGTTCAAAATCATTGTTAACATAGAACCACATATAATATAATACGGTTTTATATTGACCTTATATATTTTTATATAAAATCACTTTGAAATAATTGCTTATGTGGGATGATATATAATTAAAGATGATTATATAAAGAACGTTATATTGCAATATATTAAAGAAATCATGAAATATTGTAGACATGGAACCATATTAAGTTATATATGGGTTCTTATTCGTCAATATATAATCATATCTAATACAAATTATGAAATATTTCTTATATGGCTCCACATATAGTTTTATATTATTATGTCATACTAAATTATATATAAACGTATATGTAACTATATCTGTAATATGTTACTTTATGTACTTATATATAGCACATGCAATTATACGTAGGCCAGTATGTAATAATATAAAATCACATATGTCTCCATATTAAAACCTTTGAGGAAAAAATATCTAACATATGACTATATAAAAGTATATCTGCTTGAATTTAAAAGCATATGTGGCCATATGTAACTATAAGTTACTATATGCAATTACATAAAATAATATATGATTATATCAAAACTTTTTTACTCGTGAATTAAAGTGAATAAATAAAAACGAAAACAACACACACAAACGTAAACGATAACGAAAATAAAGATTGTTAGAATCAAAACAGAACGTACGCGATAGCGCGATAAAGCGAAAATTTGTTAAAAATAAACGTTATAAGTTTTGAAAAACAGTGAAGTGCAACTAAAACGAACAAACGGAAATGCCTTTGATATCATCACTTAAAGTGCCCGATTTAAAACAACTCTTAAGCGAGCGTGACTTGCTTAACGAAGCGGTAGGTTCCGAAGAAATTGAAATATCCGAGTCGCGAGTGAATGATGGTACTCAAGCGCAAATTGACGATTTACGTGCTATGTTAGAAAACGTTATGGCTCTTTTACAACGCCAAGTGAACACAAACGTAGAAACGTTCAACGCTTCGCGAACAAATATCCGTGAACAACAAACGATATCGCCACCAAATCAAAATGTTCGCCGAAATACTTATAGCGTAAAAGAAATTGCAGATACTCTTCCAGAGTATGACCCTACGAAGGATTTCATTTTTAGTGTGGATCAATTTATCGACCGTGTTGAAAAGGCATTGCGTGTGTACGAGTGGGACGAAGGGTGCTTGATGTTAGCAATTTATACAAAGTTAAAATGTCCTGCGAAGCTGTGGCTTGATGCGTCAGTGGACTTGTACGTGAATTGGAGTGAACTTGCAATGGCATTGAAAGATGTATTTGGAATTGTTCCTGCTGAAGCTGATATTCATTTTAAAATGTCTAGCGCAACGCGAAAAGATGGTGAGTCAATTAACGAATATTGCTTCAGAATGACTGCTTTGGGTAGAAGACATGGCTTGAGCGATTCAGCCATAATTAAGTATACTCGCGAGGGTTTGCGACATCGTGATTGCGACAGTGCGGTTCAAAACGATGAAAGAAATGCGTGAGGCTTTGGAGGAATATTTTGCGAACGTGGCAACCTGCTCATCATACTCAAAACCAACGACAGCTCCTAGATTCATCCCTCCTAAACGCCACGACAACGTAAACAAAGTTCCTGGTAACTCAACTAAACCGAAGGCAGAACGTAAACCAATAGTATGCTTCAACTGCTCCGAAACGGGTCATATATCGAGTGAGTGTCCAAAACCATAACGTCGTCCAAGATGCAAAGATTGTCAGAGTGTACATCCTAAAGGTTCTCCAACAAATTGCGGCGAGTCGAACGTGAAAACTTTAAATAACGTCAAGAAACATTCTACGGACAAAAAGGTACTATCAACGGCGTGGAAATGTAGGAGTTTGTGGCGGTACATATGTGATTAACGAAATTATAAACGTAAAACTTAATGTAGACGATATAGAACTTTCGGTAGATTTATACGTGGCTGACGATGATGTATTTTCGTCAGATTTGATAATCGGTAACGATATATTTTTGGACAATAATATACGTCTTATTTGTGACAATAACGGACAATGTCTTGAAAGTGTGAATGTTTTAAAAACCGAAATTAACGAACAAACGCAAAATAAAATAATAGATATTGAACATGGTGACATTAATGAAAAAACGCGATCGGATTTGTATGAACTTGTTGATACATACAGTGATGTATTCGGTAAAGAACTAAGTGAAATCGGGTTAATAAACGCAATCGAAATGAAAATAACGTTAACGACAAATGAACCAATCGTAACGAAACCGTACCGACTTCCCGAAATGAAAAAGGAACAAGTGCGTAAAATCATTAATGAACTCATGCAAAACAATACAATTAAAAGTCGACGTCGGAATATGCAAGCCCTATCGTACTCGTGAAAAAGAAAAACGGTGATGATCGTTTATGTGTTGATTATCGGCGGCTTAATCAGCACATAGTTAAAGAGATATTTCCAACGCCGAACATCGAGGAACGTTTACAAGAGGTAATGAAATTTAAGTATTTTACCGTCCTTGATTTGAATAGTGGATACCATCAGATACCAATAGAAGAAAGCAGCCAAAAGTTTACCGCATTTGTGACGCCTGATGGTATGTACGAGTTCAAACGCATGCCGTTTGGACTAAAGAACGCTCCAACAGTTTTTCAGCGGTTGATGGCGTTAATTCGCGAAAAAACCCTAGAAGGTGATATAGTACACTGTAGGACGACATCGTAGTTGGCAGCAACGACATCGGCGAAATGTTCCAGAAATTAAAACGTGTTTTTAACGTATTACGCGAACTCAACTTACCGATTAACGTAAACAAATGCGAGTTTTTAAAGCAGAACGTTGAATTCCTAGGTCATCGAGTACGGAATGGAGGTGTTAGCCCAGGTTCAGTGAAAACTAACGCGATATCAGAATTTCCGACACCAACCAACGTAAAAGAGGTAAGGCAATTTTTGGGTTTAAGCGGGTATTTTCGAAAATTTGTACCAGGTTACGCTCTGATCTCAGAGCCCTTACGAAGTCTACTCAGGAAAGATTCTCAGTTTAACTGGAACGACGAACAAAACGAGGCTTTCCGATCGTTAAAATCAAGCCTTACCACGAGTCCTGTAATAGTAGGTTACCGAACCGCTGCCGAACATCGGATTCACACTGATGCAAGTTCAATTGGTTTAGCCGGAGTGCTTTTGCAGAACGAAAATGATTACTGGAAACCCGTAGCATTTTTCAGGAGGTCAACCACTAAAGATGAACGTAATTATCATAGCTACGAACTGGAAGCCCTAGCGGTTGTCGAAACCTTAGAGCGTTTTAAATTCTACGTATACGGCAAATGTGTTACTGTTGTCACCGACTGTAACGCACTTAAAAAGGCGATGCAGAAAAAGGAATTAGTACCTAGAATAGCGAGATGGTGGCTAAAAATTCAAGATTTCGACATAAAAATTGAACATCGGTCCGGACAGCGAATGCAGCACGTGGATGCGCTAAGCCGAGCCCTACACGAAGAAGCTATCGAAAACGACACGGCATCATTAAGGATTTCCAAAACGTCTGTAAACGAGGACGACTTATTATTTTCCATGCAGCTCCAAGACGATCAAATACGTGAAACCGTCGAAAAAGTGAAATCTGGCAATAAGGAGGCGTGCAAGGACTACGTAATCAAAGGTGGGCGACTATTTCGCAATGTCAACGATACCCATCGTTGGGTAGTTCCGAAAGCTTTACGTTCACGTGTACTAAGGGACCAACATGACAACGTAGGTCACCTCGGAGTAGGGAAGACAATATTTGGGATCCAAAAACATTTTTGGTTTCCACGAATGCGAAACTCGGTTAAATCTCATATCAAATCCTGTTTGGAATGCGCGTTCCACAAAACTCCTGGTGGAAAACGCGAAGGCGAATATCACTACGACAAAATTGATCCTATACCTTTCCATACTGTGCACATGGATCATTTGGGTCCATTCCCAAAATCAACAAAACGCAACGAACATATCCTCGTCATCGTGGATGCATTTACGAAATTTACTGTCATTAAAGCAGTAAAAAGTACAGCAAGTAAACACGTTATTAGCGTACTCAACGAAGTTAGCGAATATTTTGGTATGCCAACGAGAGTCATTACCGACCGTGGAACAGCTTTCACGTCGCGCGAATTTGAAAAATATTGCCAAGACAACGATATTAAACATGTCCTAAACGCAGTACGTACACCCCATGCGGAGCGAACCAACCGTACAATATTAGGAATGCTCCTACCGTCAACGTCGGAGGATAAACGCAGGGACGGCCAATTACGTAAAATACAATGGTCAATCAACTCTATGAGAAATAAAACGACAGGTAAAACACCGCAAGAGCTCTTATTCGGGTTCGAACCACGAGACATCCTCAAAAACAAACTTGTGCTAGCTTTACATAACAGCGAAGTAATAAGTAGCGAAGATTTACCAGCATTACGACAAGAGGTAGCAGAAAAGATTGATAGTCAACGAAAAGCAGCTAAACAACGTTATGACGACCAACATGCATCACCCAAAAAGTATAAGATAGGCGATTTAGTGTTAACCGAAAATGAACCAACAGCGACTGGTACTTCCAGAAAGTTAGAACCACGTTTTAAAGGCCCATTTATTATCACTGCGGTGCTTGAAAAAGACCGCTACGTTATAGAAGATTTACCAGGGTCTAGCCGAAAACAACGTCATTATAAATCCGTCCACGCATCCGATAAACTTAAGCCATGGTGTACTCCGCCAGACGAAACCGACCGTGTTGGCGACGAAGATGATTCCGATGAAGAACGTTTCAGCCCAATCGAGGTCGATTGTTTTGAGAGGATGGCCGACTGTAAGCGCTAAATTAGCATCACTAAGTCAAGGGACGGGGAAAAGAAGAAACATTTTTTAGGCAGTCAGTCGTGAACGAACGAGCCGGTCTAAAACGTACAATATATTCCTTAAAACTATTTTTTGAAATCAATAAACTAATTGAATTACTATATATTTAAATAAATTGTGTTGAGAATTTGTTGGTGAGATCGTAAGTAAAAGCATTAAAACCTCTTTTAATCTTTTACAAGAAAATACAAAATTCTAAATCTCGAAAAAAAAAATTTTTATTATGTTTATTCATTTAATATAGCCGAAATTAGAGGTGGGAGAGTAGAATTTTGCGTGATTCACGTGAATCACGCGTGATCACGCTTGAGTGTGAGTAAAACCTTAATTTACTCACGTGAACGTGAATGTTCGTGAGTGAGTGTGCGTGAGTAAAATTTTTGCGTGAGTGAGTGTGCGTGAGTCGAATTTTAACGACTCACGCTTTTTATTGGGCTTTTTATTTATACTTTCAGTAATTGTTTTAGGCGACTTTATATTTTTAGGTATTTTTAATACAAAATAAATGGCAAAATTTCATACTCGTCTAGGGTTTCCCGGACTACGGGAATGAAAATCGAAAAAGTATCAGTTTTTGGCAATATTTTTTTTTATTTTGATTTGTTTTATCAATATAGAATGCGTTTTATTAAGAACGTCAACTTTAAGGATGAAGGAAAGGAAATATTTTAATTAATGAATTTTGGTTTAAATGTCTACTTTTTTAAGACATTTAGATCTCTTATCCAGTCATAAAAATCTATGATATACCTCCTGCCAACTTACTTTAGGTCTTATCAAGTTTCAGGCTAAAATATAATTCTGCCAAAGTCCATATTTTTGCTTTTAGTATCAAACTTAAAGCGTTAAAAAATTTGTAATATTTCCTTTCGATTTTCATTTTAAAGGATTCATTAGACCCATATTTGTTTGTGCGGGGAACATCGGCATTATAGAGTTTCAAAAAGCTAACCATTCGTAATTTTTTAAAGTCATACTGAAGTTTATTAGGTTATAAAAAGTGTTTTAAATACTAAAATAAACGATTTTATTTTTTCAGAATTTATATTTAGTGTCTCGATTAGGGTTTGGGGTTCGGGAATTCCCGGGATATCCCGGGAAAAGTTTGCCGGGAATTCCCGGGAAAATAATATATTTTTCCCGGGAAAACGGGAAATTTTAAAAGTATTAAATTGTTTTTGTTTAGAATAGGATTTTTTAATTTTAGTCATAAAAGACATTTTAAATACAAAAACAAAAATGTTATTGTTAAAATCTTTTAAAAGAGAATCAATTTCTTTGACACACAAAAAAAATCGTTTCCAAGTAATTAGGAGCATTTCAACTAATAAAGATTTTTCGCATAACTTATTCAAAATTTAAGTAGTAAAACCTAAAAACTTGGTAAAATGTTTAAAAGAAATATGAACAAAAAGTTTTGTTTCTTGCAAATAATCGCCCTTACTATCTAAATTTTTCAAATGTATATTTTAGTTAAATTCGACTTTGTTAAAATATTGGGTGGCTTGACTTGGTTTATATTTGGAGCATTCATTTTCAAACAATCAAAATGTTTGAAAATATAAATATTTCATACACAAATTCAACAAAACCGAATGATTAAAAATAAAGTCGACTTCAAATTTAAAGTAATCATTTATATTAAGGACAATAATTTTATAAGTTACGTTTTCATTAATAATTGTGATATTTTAAAGTAAGTTTACTAATATAATATTTTATATTTTTTTTTTTTCATAATTTTATTTATTGAATCTTCACAACAGTGAACTAACAATAAGTTTATCAAATCTTATGTACTAAAGCTAAAATATTAAGCCCAGCCAGTGCCAGACAAAATTTTAATTTTAACATTAAATATTTTTTTAATTTGATGCAAAGTAAATGTATAGAAAAAGTTAAAAACGATAAATTAGAAGTTTAATTTTAAAAAGGTCGAAAAAACTAATTTTTAATTTTTTAAATAGAAATTAAAAACCAACATTTTGTTATAAAGAATATACATTTATTCTATAGAGCCAAATCAGCGGTGGTCCTTCTTAGGAGGCGTCGGTGTCCTTGATCCTCAAGCAGTTTACGAGCCAATGAATTTGGGTGCAGTTGCAGCCTCTTTAAGTAGTTTAAGGTGTATCTCGCGATTTCATCATTAACGGTGGGAACATTCAAATCTGAGTGTATGTTCGCATTTCTTATATACGATGGTGCGCAGACAATGGTTCGCAAAATATTGTTCTGCTTCCTTTGAATTTTTTGAACATTTGATGCAGACGCAGTGCCCCAGATTTGGATGCCGTAGCACCATATAGGTTTCAAAATCGAATTATACAACAACAACTTGCAATCAAGGCCAAGTCTAGAATTTCTTCCAATAAGCCAATTAAGTTCTATTGCTTTAAGTTTTATTTGTGTTATTTTGGCGTCGATATGGTTCTTCCACGTGAGACGACGATCAAGATGTATACCAAGATATTTGACATTTGAGTGTTGGGGCACTTTGTGATTGTTAATTTTCATAAAAGAGCATGTTTCTTTTCTTAAAGTAAAAGTCAAATGAACACATTTCTGTTCATTCACCTTTATCTTCCACTTTTTCAGCCACGATTCCAGTTCAAATACGTGTTCCTGCAATATTCGAGAGGCTTCATATGGGTTTTTGTGACAACTCAAGATAGCCGTATCATCAGCAAATGTAGACGTATGAGTATTACCATCAGTTGGCATGTCAGAAGTATACAAAAGATACAAGAGTGGGCCTAAAATGCTGCCTTGAGGGACACCGGCCCGAATATCTTGAGGAGAGCTGAAGAAATCACTTTCCTTGACAACAAATTTACGACTGCTTATATAGCTTTCGAGTATATTATGTGTGTTACGTGGCAGTATATTTTTAATTTTAAATAACAAACCTTCGTGCCAAACTTTATCAAAGGCTTGCGATACGTCAATAAAGAGTGCAGAACAGTAATTCTTATCCTCAAAGGCCTTTCGTATTTCACTAACAGGTCTGTGAACTTGCTCAATGGTGCCATGCTTTTTACGAAAACCGAACTGATGAGCAGGACTTAGGTTATGTTGAGTTACAGTTATCGTTATTCTGTTTGCCAATAGTTTCTCGAAGAGTTTTGATAAATTAGATAAAAGACTTATAGGCCTATAAGATTCAACTTTAGTGAGATCTTTTCCTGGCTTGGGTATCATTTTAATGAGGGAGACCTTCCATACTGGTGGATAATATTCAAGGCGTAATATTGCATTAAAAATAAAAAGTATTATTCTTACAGCTATCTGGGGTAACTCCAAGATCATTTTATTACTAATTTTATCGGTACCAAAAGCTTTTTTTGGGTTTAATTCTGAGATAGCATTTTCGACCTCTCGCAACTCAAAGCGAATGGGTACCTCTACGTGCCGTGGCAAAATTGGTGGTAACTCGACTATTGTGTTTGGATCGTTTGGCATAAATACAGATTTTAAATGTTCTGCAAAAAACTCGCCTTTCTCTGTATCATTTCTAGCCCAGCTTCCGTCAGATTTACGCATTGGAGGTTAACATATAACAGGTCTTTTTAGATTCTTTGTAGCACGCCATAAT
Source organism: Leucophora obtusa (assembly GCA_949987735.1). Taxonomy (NCBI): domain Eukaryota; kingdom Metazoa; phylum Arthropoda; class Insecta; order Diptera; family Anthomyiidae; genus Leucophora; species Leucophora obtusa. The sequence goes on along the minus strand of OX465298.1, from coordinate 83,430,678 downwards.
GAATAGTCCGTTCTTGCCGTAGCCTCCAGATTTTCCAAAAAATCATTCAGTGAGTTATTTCTTTGTAATTCAAGTAATTTGCGTAACTTGTTTGAGCATTCTTTAAATCGAGCCTTAAGTGCAGGAGATCTGTGAAGCTGCCACTCTCTACGAGCTCTTCTTTTCTCATTTAAGAGTCGCTCAATATCAACTGAAAAAATTGGATTTTGTCTGGATTGTCGGGGGGGGGGGGGGGGGGGGGGGTTTGGTAGCAAGTCGTGCAGCAAGTTTAAGATAGGATTCAAAATTCCTAAGTGAGAGATCAATCTCCTCTGTTGTTCTTAGCAATATATTTTCCGAGCAATTAGTACTGACAAATTTTTTATATTTTAGCCAATTTGTTCCTTTGCCTGTAAGTGCTAAGTCATCGGTTGGAGATACAATTCGAGGGTTTATGAGGGAAACAATAGTGGGTGTATGATCAGAAGAGAGTTCCAATGAGGATTCTAAGTGCACCAAATTTCTTGCTATATTTTTAGTTACTCCAAAATCAATGAGATTCGGTATTTTATTTCGATCTGATGGCCAGTGTGTGGATTCGCCGCTGGAGATCACATCCAAACCCATTTTATTAATTGTATCAAACAATACACGGCCCCTAGGGGAACAGAGCCTTGACCCCCAGAAAGTGTGCTTGGCATTGTAATCGCCAGCTGCCAGAAAGCGTAAGCCTAATGATTCGAAAAAAGATTTAAATTGATTTTCAGAAATCTTAAATTTCGGGGGGAAATAAACCGAAGAGATCACTAGGTTCATATTATTTTCCTCTATAAATACTGAAGAGGCTTGAAGATAATCCTCACAAAGATCACACATGAGATAATGTTTCAAGCGAGTTTTTATTAAGATACCTGAGCCTCCACACGCCCTGCCTCTGGGATCTTTTGTGTCATAAAATGTATACTCATTAATTGAAAAATTACTACGGGGGGTTAAGTGGGTCTCAGAAACAAGCATTATGTCAATCTGTTTGCTTCTTAGAAAATAACTGAGTTCTTCTTTATGTTGGCGCATGCCGTTAGCGTTCCAAAAACATATTTTCAGAGTATTCATGGTTTACTCAGTAAAGCCTGTAGTAACATAGACTGCATCTTCATCATCTCCTGTATCATATTGTTCATAGATTTTGTAAAATCTGAGACCGTTTGTACTAACACATCAATTGCTGCTTCAAGTCCACTAAAGTCCGATTTTTGACCTTGGTATTTATTTTGATTTGTTTTCATATTAGAATTAGATTCATCACTTATATTTTCTTGAAAATTTCCAGATGATGTATGACCTTTTACAATAGATGCAAAGGTCTGATTTTGGTTCGTAAAATGCTGCGCGTTCGGCAATTGGGGCTGCGGGTTAAAAATTTCTAGATTGGGCAATTGGGGTTGCGAGTTAAATTGCTCTTGAATGTTTTGGGGTTCTCTGTTGTATAACTGCCTTCTGACAATAGAACGCTTAACAATTGAGTATGCTGGACATCCTCGGTAATTGGCCGTGTGATTTTCACCACAATTACTACATTTTTTCAATTTTGGGTCGCCTTTAGATTTGTTACAGTCTTTTGAGCTGTGTAGCTCACCACAAATCACGCAAACTGCAGGATGCTGGCAATACGTTTTAGAATGGCCAAATTCTTGACAGGAATAAAATGTCAGGAGTATGGAAATACTTTACAAAAAAGGACAATACAGCGCAGTGAAATGTTTGCCCTAAAAGACTAATGGTTAACGGAGGTAGCTTATCCGACATCTTAGCCTTATCCGACATATAAATTTGGTTAAAAAAAAAAAAAAAATTATAGTCATGCAACTTTTCTTGAAGAAAATAACAACAAGAAAAACGTTCCAGCTAACATTAGCAAAGTACCCGAAGAAAAAAATGTAAGCTGTATAGGCATTGAACGTTTTATGATAGGGCAAACATTTCCTGAAATGGTATCCAAATTTGCCGCTGTCGGCGGAATGTCAATCCGCACCATGACTAGATTTTCGTTTATTCGAGAAAGTTTTTATAATAAAAACATGGCTTTGCCAAAAAATGAAACCGATGTAAAGAATATTATATTAAATTACTACAATCATGTAAAAGATATCATGATAAAAGAAATATCGAGCCAAATTTCTAAGAATAGGAGATGAATGGCCAAGAATATCACAAAAGAGATATTTGAACATATGTATAAACGGAAATAATTCATTTTATAACCTGATGTTGGTTTATATATCAGGAAGATGTAATGCTGATGAAATAAGAAGAATTGTAGAAATAAGACTAGAAGAGTTTTATTTGTCTTTGGAAAATAACATTGTGGCCACCATATCTAATGGACCAAGTGTTTCCGACAGTCCAGTAGTAGGTGCTTTCTGCTGGAATCATGCAATTCATTTGGCAGTGTTGCGAGTAAGTTATGTGAAATAAAATGTTCAACATTCTGATATTTTTTACTTTGAATTCTCACTACACAGACTGCATTTGTACTGAAATAGTGTTTTTTTTAACAAAAATTACTTATATAGGTGGTTTTCATTAACATTTTGTTCAAATCCCGGGAATCAAATTTTTTCATTCCCGTTTCCCGGGAAATAAAAAAGTCCGGGAAATCCCAAACCCTAGTCTCGATGATTAAAACTTCTAGTTCATAAAATATCTATAGATATGTTTTCTGGCACAATAACTGATTTTGGACGACCTTCTCGAAATGCGTCCTGGAGCGAAGGAAGTCTGTAATTAAATTCGTTATACCGGCGTTTCACAGTTGCAAAAGATGGAGATTCATCACCAAAAGTTGAATTTAATTTGCCTATGCACTCTTGTCTAGATAATCCACAATGAAAATCGTAATGAGTCATTGCCCGAAAATTTTCACGTATTAATTCCATTGTTTTGCTAACACACAACTTTCACTTTTTTGTAAAAATCACAAATAATGCTCAAATGACAAAAAGTTCCGAGCAAGGTCATGCTCAAAAATGTTAAAGTTTCTAGTAGAAATATCAGCTGGCGCCAAACAAGTGTTAAAGTGACCAAGAATCACAAAATAAATAGTTACCTAAAATAATCACAATATAAATAGTTACCTAAAATAAATTTTAGAACACAAGGGCTTTGCCCGCTAGTTAAGCATATCGTAATCCCGCAAACTCATGAAAAACTTATTCTCACGCACAGCTCACTTGATTCGTATTAATTTTATTCATTAGATTATAATGAAAAGTTCTCTTTTTAACTTATTTAACAAATATTTTGGAAATTATGTTTTGTACAAAATAAATACAGTCAAAGCGAATTTCTTCCGAACAACTCGTTTACTAAATGCAAGATTTTTTTTTTTTTGCAGATGCGGCGATTCCCAATGCTTTTTTTATATGGAAATTGGAAGACAAAGTACTTTGGGCCCTGGCGAGCTATGGATGGAAACTGAAGACTCTTTAACTGCCCAAAATATGCACAGCATGATATTAAGGTAATAGTGCAACTATAATCTAAATATTTGTTATTTCTAAGGAGAATACTTTAAAGACATTTATAAGATTGGGTTCCTCAGACCTTAATGCAACCGTTAAAATCCGAGAGAATGTGGTGCACCATAAAAGAAGTCGACGTAGCTCCTAAAAATATTTGTTTTTGACCAAGTTTTCAGGAGGGAAAAAACCCTGTTTCATTGTTCCATTTCGCAATATTTTTAAAATGTTATGTTATCACACCAGAAAAAAAGGATTCAGACGTTTTGGAGTGTTTAAAGGATTTTATACAAAACTCCACATATTTATTTTTAAAATGCCATTTGGTAAACTTAAATTTAATTTTTTAGGCACATAGCTGTTTTTGCTTTTAAGTATCTTCTGAAATATGCAGAAGTCTTAAAATTCAGCTATTGGAAGTTAATAACATATTCAATGATGTGTACTTAGGGTTGCCAGATACCAAAAGTCAAATAACTGGATAATGGAAAAAATTCACCTGGATTTTATAAAAATAACTGGACAATTTCAAAAAGCACTTATAGTTCAAAAAAGTAAAATTTTATTTAAAATTTGTTTTTTTTTTCAAAAATAAAAAAAAAATAATAATAACATAAAAAACAAGGAAACGTAACAATTAAAATTCAGTCTTACGTCATATTTTATATATTAATTTAAATCACATAAAAAAGTATAAAAAATTTTTTGTCACCTATATTTTGTATTTTTATTTACATAATTTACTTACTCTTTTACTTTAGTTGTAAGCAACTAAACCAAATCAGACAGTTCATATACTAAAGTACAAAATTATCGTCCAATTGACTTTTTGTACCTTATGTAATGTCTCGTTTTGTGTAATAAATAGAGATGCGCGCGTGAGTGAATTTTGACTCATGCTCACGCACGCTCGCGAAAGAAAATTTCGTGTCACGTGCCCATCTCTAGTAATAAAGCTATCATTTTCTTATTGCAGACAACTGAAGAGTTGGTGTGATGGCTACGAAACAATTGTATTGTCTATCAGGAAAATGATCAACCTTTTTTGAAAGAACAAATAAACTCTAATATGTGTAATGTACATAACTAAATTTCAATTAACCATACGAGAATCTGATCCAAGGAACTACTCTCTCAGGGTCATGAAGTAATTAAACTTCCAAAAGCAGTAAATAGAAGAGATCAATCATCACAATTATTATTATAGACTCCCACAAAAAATCAATAAAACTCTACAAAACTAATAGGACCAAAATAACCATAAATTCAAAAATATAGAAGCCCCGCTATGTTTACTTAAATATTTGAAAAAAAAAACAAAAGGTGCTGTATGTGTTAGTCGATACAAGTGAGGTTCCCTGGTGATGGTATGGAACCTCTGCCTCTTAACCCTTAACCATATCCTAGCGGCAGAAAAATAAACCCAGGATCCCACTAAAGAGACTAACTAACCTTAATCAGCGCATGATAGAAACACTTAAATTAAAATTAGCAATTCATCTTTCTTAATTTATTCACTTTTCAGCCCATAAAAGAGTAAAAATTAATATTTCGATACATTTTCTTAAAAAAAACAAAACCTTAATAAAATATTGGAGTTTAGTATAAAATAATATAAACAATCAGATAAAATTTTGTTACAGGTTTGCAGTCCAAGCTGAAACTTTCTACTGAAAAACTATAACCTAACATATATTCATGATATTTCATTATAATGAATAGGAACTATTTAATATATCCCCTTAAGAACTTAATTAACAACTAATTACAACTATAGTTTGTTTACTTAAAATTTAAAAACTTTTCCAAACTCATTGGTTAAACGGTTAAATATTCATGAAAGATAAGAATTCATCATTATAACTAATTTTTTTCGTTTTCCGAATTTTGTAAAATTTTGCTACTATTTATCTCTATTTGACCAAATTTCCTATTTAATTTCCAAATCAACAGTGTATATTATTATTGATGTGAGCGTTTTTAAATGATAGGATTCTTATTTTGATTGTGTTAAACCAGGTTACCTTAAAAATTTAAAAGTGGGCAATGCGACAATGAGTTCATTATTTTAAATAGCTGAACTACCGAGCAATATACCATATGACAATGAGTGAGAAAAAGAGTAAGAATTGTGCATTGATGACGTTTTAATTTCTTTTGTTTTTGAAAGAAATATTGGTTATTATACACAGAAACCAAACTTGATCATAACACTATGCGACAGTCAAAATCGGGATGGGATGAAACCAACGGGAAATGTTATATCGGTCAAAAACAAGTTATACGTGTCCCGGCGTTTCGCTGGGTCACCCCTAGGAATCGAGATATATCTTTTTTTTGACATAACTCGAGAACCACCAGTCCGATTTTGCTCAAACAATTTTAAAAAAATTAAAAATTACAATTCCTTTAATCTGTTCATATAACGTTTTTCTATATACTCAACAGTTTTGCCGGTAAAAATAAATGTTTGTTACCGCTACCATAAAAACCAATAACCTTTTGTTTATTACTTTTTTTTAATATTTTAGGCAAAAAATATTTTTTTCTTCATACATTTATTTTTATCGGCAAAACTGTTGAGTATATAGAAAAACGTTATATGAACATATTAAAGGAATTGTAATTTTTAATTTTTTTAAAATTGTTTGAGCAAAATCGGACTAGTGGTTCTCGAGTTGTGTCAAAAAAAAGATATATCTCGATTCCTAGGGGTGACCCAGCGAAACGCCGGGACACGTATAACTTCTTTTTTTACCGATATAACTTTCACCGGTAGTTTGAACCCTTCCCGATCACCGACCCCTACCATTTGCCTCACAGTGTAATCAAAGAAGTAAAAGAAAAAATACACGGACTATGACGTCGTCAATACTATAAATTCTTGCTCTTCTTCCTTTCGTTCAGGTTTATGAATGGAGAAAAAAAAAACATAATAGATGGATGCAAGAAAATCAAAAACTACAAATAATGTATATAAATTTATTACTCACAGCTACGATGATGCCTAATCGAACGCGGTGAAGATGATTGGATGGATCTAGAGATTTTGGGAATATATTGAATAGTGATGTTCTTGCATTATGTACTAGTTGAAAACATTTGCACAGAGCTGCCGATGTTAACTGCGTAGGAGCGCTTTAATGATTTATTGCTTGTGATTTAGTTATAGGTGTTATTATTTTAGAGTTTAGCTTTTTGTTGTATGATTATTAGTTTTAAAAGTAAATTAATTTTGGTGTTTTATGATTTGGAAATCAATAAGAATTAGTTTAAAACGATTCCCCATTATTTCTCACGTGCTCATCTGTTCTTTCATTTCTGAACTACGAACTAATTAATGCCGTAAATACTGGACTATAGATTATCGCATACGTTCGAAGATGTTTTGCCGACCTTTGGGTAACTTTTGGGGGATGTTACAGCTGGATTGTTCTCGTTGCAACTTGCATAAAGTATATATAGATGATTAGCCAAAACTAAACAATTCAAAATATAGTCTCCTGAGAAGAACTCGCGTCAATCACCAAATATTTAACTGAGATTTACCGGAATTATTATTAGTATTATAATTGGCTTCAAGTTTGGTGTTGTAGACAAAAGAAGACTTGTAATGAAAAGAAACGCAGAACACTTAGATGCCAGTTGTCAACGGCCTATTAATGAGACAAAATGTGGTTGCTTTCCACACTCAAAAAAAAATTTACTTCGGATTAAAGAAAATTTCTTTAAACTAAGTAAAATAAGGGAATGTTTAAGCTCCAAGAAAAAATTTACACAGCAGAAGTATAAATTTTTCCTTAAATTTAGGAAATACAATTTTTTTTATTTGTATTAAAAATAAGTACAAATATACTTTGGATTAGTAAATATGTCAGGAAAACGAAGTTTCTTATTTCGTTAGGTTAAGTAAATTTGTCTTTAATATATTTAAGAATCTTGTAAAAACTTTCCCCTATTTAAGGAATATTTCCTTAAATTGAAAACTTTTTGAACGTGAAGTAAATAAAAATTTACTTATTTTAAACACAAAGCTCATATTTATTTCCTTAAACTTATTAGTTTTTACCTCAAATTAAAGAAAATTCCTTTAAAAAAATTACATAATTAAGCCTAGTTTTACTATATAAGAATAAAAAACTTCTTGTAGATAGGTAAGTGCTTCCCAGTTTTAAGTAAATAATTTACTCAAATTGAGAATATTTTTACTACGCAAGAGTAAATAACTTTCTTAAAATATGCAAACATTTACTAGTTTCAAGGAAGTAATATACTCAAATTTGGTATATTTTTGCTAAATTATAGTAAAATTGGCTTAATTTTAAGAAAATAATATTCTTAAACTTAGTATATTTTTACTATATAAAAGTTAAAAATTTCCTATAAATATGAAAATGTTTCCTAGGTTTAAGGAAATAGTATACTCAAATGTAGTATATTTTTACTACAAAGGAGTAAATAACTTCCTTAAAATATGCAAACGTTTACTAGTTTTAAGGAAATAATATACCCAAAATTTGTATATTTTTACTAAATAACAGTAAAATATTTCCTCTAAGCATGTAAATTAGGCCTAGTTTTAAGAAAATAATATACTTCAGCTGAGTATATTTTTACTATATAAGAGTAAAAAATTTCCTTTAAATATGGAAATGTTTCCTAGGTATAAGGAAATGATATAATCAAATTTTGTATATTTTTTCTATATTAAAGTAAACGATTTCCTCAGCGTAAGTAAATGTTTTACTTAAATTGAGTATGAAATATCAAGAATTTTAAGATGTTATCCTCAACTTGAGTAAATTGTTTTACTTATGTTGAGTAAATTATGTCTTTATTTTTTATAAAAGTGTGCTGTATGTAAAGAAATCTGTGAATAAAATAAGTATATTTTTGTTGAAAATGGCTTTATTTTGGTAAATATATTTACTTTAAATATGTATATAAGTATTAAAAGGACAGTATAATTTAGACGCTTTAAAGAATTTTTTTTCATAAATCAATACTATTTCTCCACAAAAGTACCATACTAACATTTCAGTATTTCCGAAGTTTCAGCCTATTGAAATCATAATCTTCAGTCGCATCTATGTATGTTTCTTTAACTTCAGTTAAAATCTTATTAAAATTTTGAACTAAAAAAAGTTTTTTCACTGCTCACAACGTACAGAGCGCATTTTTAATCCAACTAAAGAATTATTTTTCATAAAATTCATTTCAAAAAAACTATTTCGATATATTTTTTATGAGACATTAAATTTGAAAATTCAAAAATTTTCTATTAAAATATAGTTTGTTATTAAAAAAAATATATTAAAATTAAAGTCTTTACAGATTTCTTTATTCCTTCTAGAAGAAAATTTTATGGAGAATAAGAAATTTTTGTTTTCTTATTTATTTGAATACAATTTTTCAAAAAAAAAGATTTCAGAAAAATTTAATTGAAGTTTAAGAAACAAATACAATGTGACTGAAGTTTTTAAGTTCAATAGGCTTTAACCCTGGAAATATTTAGAACTTCGTTTTGAAAATTTAGTATTATATTATTGTAGAGAAGTGCTATCGATTTATGAAAAAATCAATATAATTCAGGCTGGATCCTTAATACTTATACACATATGTATGTATTTTAAGAAAATATATTTACCATAATAAAGCCATGTAAAACAAAAAATATACTTATTTCAATCATTACTTTCTTTAGTTACAGGACACCTATAAAAAATAAACTCATAATTTACTTACCATAAGTATAGCAATTTACTCAAATTTTAAAAAGCTAAAAACTTTATTTAATAACCAGGGCAACGACTTTCATGCACATGCATGTTTGTAGTCATTAATACAAAAGTGATTTAAACCAAATACTTTTCCGAATCAAAGAATTTGCAACGAAATGGCATCGATTTGTTATTGCATATTTTTGCATATTTTGTTATAAATGAATATTTTTGCATATTTTACTTTTAAGTGCATATTTTTGGCATATTTTATGATTATTATTGCGTATTTTTGCATGTTATTCATTAAATTGCATATTTTCTTCATATATTTTTTTTTAACTAAGGGTGAATAAAATAAAAATAAATAAATAAAAAAATAAGATTTAGTGAAAAATAAAGAAAAAGAAGAATTTAAAAACCTTAACGCAGCACTTAACTAGAAGGAAAACATCAAGTTGTCATCTACTTACGACATTTATATTGGATTTAATTTTTAATTAAATGCTCGAATAAAAAATATGATTTTAAAAATCGATAAATTTAGAGTGTATTTTTTTGGTTTTAAGCGTTTATTTTTGGATTTTAAGTGCATATTTTTGGGTTTTTACTGCATATTTTGAGCGCAAATTTTCGATTTTTAAGTGCATGAAAGTCGCTGCCCTGTTATAACATTAGAAAATTTTGAAATAAATATAAATATATAAAAATAAAGATTACGGAATTTTTTTAGATTTTTTTCTATTTTATGTTTTATTAATAATATTTACTTCAGTTTTCTTAAAAAAATTTTATGTATCGGGTTTCTAAATAATATAATATAGATAAAAATAAATATATGAATAAAAAATGTTGCTTTTATCGCATTACAATACTATGTGGCTCTGAAAGATAAAATAATTAAATTGAGTTTTAATGAAAAATTATTTTTGAAATATGTATAAACTTACATCTTTAAAACAATTCAAACGACCCACTGAAACCTGACAAAATCACAGCTGCCCAAGAAGGGAATAAGCGGCAAAGATTGAATCCTGTAAATATTTTGTTAACTTAAGTATGTATGTATTTATCTATAATAAAAATAATTTTGCTCTTTACCTGCCAATGTTGCAATTTAAACGTAAAAGTTCTCGGGACCCATACATGTGCGTCATAAAACATAAAAAGATAAATAGGCATCAGAAAACACAGTTTTTAAAATAGTTCAATAAATAACCTTATATTTAATAAAAACCTTATATATTAATAAAACAGTTTATTATGTGCTGATGCTCGCACAAATATAACTATGATTACCACTAAAATATTTTGAGTATGACTTAAATTGTTAAAAAAAAAAAAAACTATAAAATTTAAATGAAATAAATGCATTTAACAGTTGTTTTTCAAATATATTATAAGATACAAAAATAATTGAAAAAAATCAAACACAAATCCTTGAGAAAGTACATATAGTGTTCACAATAAAAAAAGTCACCTAGTACAATAACATAATTCTGAGTCCGTATTGTCGGCGAATTGAAGCAAAAGTTTATGAATATAAATTATCAAATTGAACCAATTATAAGAATAAACAACTTATTGCGCCGATGCTCAACAATTATATTTCTTAAACTTGTGTAAATTAAAAAAATTTACTAATATATTTAAATATGACAAAATACATTTAAAAATGTTCAAATATTAAATATAAGCCCAAATTAGTTTGGAAGTATCGTAAAAAAAGTAACGTATCATTCTCATAATGAATAAAAAGAGTATAAACAATAAAAATATTGTATTTTTTATCCTTTTCTTGTGCATAGAATTAAATGTCAAGTAATAAAATATAAAATTCCTATTTTCAACAGAACTTTTTTACGATTATACTTGACAACAGTTTCAATGCATAGAAAAAAGATAAATATGTATTTCTATATTATTTTAACACATTGAATTGATTACAGACACGTTTTTTTACTTTACGATTAGACTAATGAAGCCTTAAAACACAATATAAACTTACTAACGAATGTTATCCTGACCAAGCACATGATTAACTTTTAGTTTATAAATTTAATAAGTATGTTTTCATAATTCTACCATTTAAAGTATTTTTTTTTGCTCAATTATGTACAAGTTTAAAAATTAAAACGATGTACGTTAGGTTTCCCTACAACTCAATAAGTTGGGATAAAATCCAATCTTATTTTGGTCAATGAGAAATTCGAAATTTTGCTCAACTAGTGAACCAACGTTTCTAAGCTGGGTACATGTGTAACCGTCATTGTACCAAAAGTGCAACTCCTTACAAATCTACGCTGGCGCAGACTAACGCGCTGGGACACTATGTCATTAAGGGCTGGGAGTTGGTAGTCACCTAGTACAATAACATAATTCTGAGTCCGTATTTACGGCGAGTTGAAGCAAAAGTTTATGAATATAAATTAGCAAATTGAACCAATCATAAGAACAAACAACTTATTGTGCTGATGCTCAACAATTATATTTCTTAAACTTGTGTAAATTAAAAATATTTACTAATATATTTAGATATGATAAAATACATTTAAAAATGTTCAAATATTAAATATAAAACACAATATAAACTTACTAACGAATGTTATCCTATCCAAGCACATGCCTAACTTTAAGTTTATAAATTTAATGAGTACGTTTTTATAAATCTGCTAAAAATCGAAACTTTTTAAAGTATTTTTTTTTTTGCTCAATTTTCTACAAGTTTAAAAATTAAAACGATGTACGTTAGGTTTCCCTACAACTCAATAAGTTGGGATAAAATCCAGTCTTATTTTGGTCAATTAAAGGCTGCCATATATTTACCAGTCACATTTGTGACCTTGGCTCATTGACATGGGCAGATTACATTAGGTCTTAAAGAATACTTTCACACGCCAGGCTGAACTTTCGACTTATTTAAAAAAAACTGATTTAACAAATAATTTTGTGTCAAAAGTCAACTTGGCGGATGAAAACATTCTGCAGAAATGAATGCTGAATCCACACATGCTCATGCAAGATTCAGGGCTAGCCATGGTTATTGCCGCGAATGTTTCTTTGAACCGCTAGCTGGACTAACCGAAAACTCAATGGCCGAATATAAATTACTGAAAATTATAGCAAATTGAACCAATTATAAGAACAAACAACTTATTGCGCTGATGCTCAACAATTATATTTCTTAAACTTGTGTAAATTAAAAAAAATTTGAAAATATATTTAGATATGATAAAATACATTTAAAAATGTTCAAATATTAAATATAAAACACAATATAAACTTACTAACGAATGTTATCCTATCCAAGCACATGCCTAACTTTTAGTTTATAAATTTAATGAGTACGTTTTTATAAATCTGCTAAAAATCGAAACTTTTTAAAGTATTTTTTTTTTTGCTCAATTTTCTACAAGTTTAAAAATTAAAACGATGTACGTTAGGTTTTCCCTACAACTCAATAAGTTGGGATAAAATCCAGTCTTTTTTTGGTCAATTAAAGGCTGCCATATATTTACCAGTCACATTTGTGACCTTGGCTCATTGACATGGGCAGATTACATTAGGTCTTAAAGAATACTTTCACACGCCAGGCTGAACTTTCGACTTATTTAAAAAAAACTGATTTAACAAATAATTTTGTGTCAAAAGTCAACTTGGCGGATGAAAACATTCTGCAGAAATGAATGCTGAATCCACACATGCTCATGCAAGATTCAGGGCTAGCCATGGTTATTGCCGCGAATGTTTCTTTGAACCGCTAGCTGGACTAACCGAAAACTCAATGGCCGAATATAAATTACTGAAAATTATAGCAAATTGAACCAATTATAAGAACAAACAACTTATTGCGCTGATGCTCAACAATTATATTTCTTAAACTTGTGTAAATTAAAAAAAATTTGAGAATATATTTAGATATGATAAAATACATTTAAAAATGTTCAAATATTAAATATAAAACACAATATAAACTTACTAACGAATGTTATCCTATCCAAGCACATGCCTAACTTTTAGTTTATAAATTTAATGAGTACGTTTTTATAAATCTGCTAAAAATCGAAGCTTTTTAAAGTATTGTTTTGTTTGCTCAATTTTCTACAAGTTTAAAAATTAAAACGATGTACGTTAGGTTTCCCTACAACTCAATAAGTTGGGATAAAATCCAGTCTTATTTTGGTCAATTAAAGGCTGCCATATATTTACCAGTCACATTTGTGACCTTGGCTCATTGACATGGGCAGATTACATTAGGTCTTAAAGAATACTTTCACACGCCAGGCTGAACTTTCGACTTATTTAAAAAAAACTGATTTAACAAATAATTTTGTGTCAAAAGTCAACTTGGCGGATGAAAACATTCTGCAGAAATGAATGCTGAATACACACATGCTCATGCAAGATTCAGGGCTAGCCATGGTTATTGCCGCGAATGTTTCTTTGAACCGCTAGCTGGACTAACCGAAAACTCAATGGCCGAATATAAATTACTGAAAATTATAGCAAATTGAACCAATTATAAGAACAAACAACTTATTGCGCTGATGCTCAACAATTATATTTCTTAAACTTGTGTAAATTAAAAAAATTTGCGAATATATTTAGATATGATAAAATACATTTAAAAATGTTCAAATATTAAATATAAAACACAATATAAACTTACTAACGAATGTTATCCTATCCAAGCACATGCCTAACTTTTAGTTTATAAATTTAATGAGTACGTTTTTATAAATCTGCTAAAAATCGAAACTTTTTAAAGTATTTTTTTTTTGCTCAATTTTCTACAAGTTTAAAAATTAAAACGATGTACGTTAGGTTTCCCTACAACTCAATAAGTTGGGATAAAATCCAGTCTTATTTTGGTCAATTAAAGGCTGCCATATATTTACCAGTCACATTTGTGACCTTGGCTCATTGACATGGGCAGATTACATTAGGTCTTAAAGAATACTTTCACACGCCAGGCTGAACTTTCGACTTATTTAAAAAAAACTGATTTAAGAAATAATTTTGTGTCAAAAGTCAACTTGGCGGATGAAAACATTCTGCAGAAATGAATGCTGAATCCACACATGCTCATGCAAGATTCAGGGCTAGCCATGGTTATTGCCGCGAATGTTTCTTTGAACCGCTAGCTGGACTAACCGAAAACTCAATGGCCGAATATAAATTACTGAAAATTATAGCAAATTGAACCAATTATAAGAACAAAGAACTTATTGCGCTGATGCTCAACAATTATATTTCTTAAACTTGTGTAAATTAAAAAAAATTTGAGAATATATTTAGATATGATAAAATACATTTAAAAATGTTCAAATATTAAATATAAAACACAATATAAACTTACTAACGAATGTTATCCTATCCAAGCACATGCCTAACTTTTAGTTTATAAATTTAATGAGTACGTTTTTATAAATCTGCTAAAAATCGAAGCTTTTTAAAGTATTGTTTTGTTTGCTCAATTTTCTACAAGTTTAAAAATTAAAACGATGTACGTTAGGTTTCCCTACAACTCAATAAGTTGGGATAAAATCCAGTCTTATTTTGGTCAATTAAAGGCTGCCATATATTTACCAGTCACATTTGTGACCTTGGCTCATTGACATGGGCAGATTACATTAGGTCTTAAAGAATACTTTCACACGCCAGGCTGAACTTTCGACTTATTTAAAAAAAACTGATTTAACAAATAATTTTGTGTCAAAAGTCAACTTGGCGGATGAAAACATTCTGCAGAAATGAATGCTGAATCCACACATGCTCTTGCAAGATTCAGGGCTAGCCATGGTTATTGCCGCGAATGTTTCTTTGAACCGCTAGCTGGACTAACCGAAAACTCAATGGCCGCATAAAATTACTGAAAATTATAGCAAATTGAACCAATTATAAGAACAAACAACTTATTGCGCTGATGCTCAACAATTATATTTCTTAAACTTGTGTAAATTAAAAAAATTTGCGAATATATTTAGATATGATAAAATACATTTAAAAATGTTCAAATATTAAATATAAAACACAATATAAACTTACTAACGATTGTTATCCTATCCAAGCACATGCCTAACTTTTAGTTTATAAATTTAATGAGTACGTTTTTATAAATCTGCTAAAAATCGAAACTTTTTAAAGTATTTTTTTTTTTGCTCAATTTTCTACAAGTTTAAAAATTAAAACGATGTACGTTAGGTTTCCCTACAACTCAATAAGTTGGGATAAAATCCAGTCTTATTTTGGTCAATTAAAGGCTGCCATATATTTACCAGTCACATTTGTGACCTTGGCTCATTGACATGGGCAGATTACATTAGGTCTTAAAGAATACTTTCACACGCCAGGCTGAACTTTCGACTTATTTAAAAAAAAACTGATTTAACAAATAATTTTGTGTCAAAAGTCAACTTGGCGGATGAAAACATTCTGCAGAAATGAATGCTGAATCCACACATGCTCATGCAAGATTCAGGGCTAGCCATGGTTATTGCCGCGAATGTTTCTTTGAACCGCTAGCTGGACTAACCGAAAACTCAATGGCCGAATATAAATTACTGAAAATTATAGCAAATTGAACCAATTATAAGAACAAACAACTTATTGCGCTGATGCTCAACAATTATATTTCTTAAACTTGTGTAAATTAAAAAAAATTTGAAAATATATTTAGATATGATAAAATACATTTAAAAATGTTCAAATATTAAATATAAAACACAATATAAACTTACTAACGAATGTTATCCTATCCAAGCACATGCCTAACTTTTAGTTTATAAATTTAATGAGTACGTTTTTATAAATCTGCTAAAAATCGAAACTTTTTAAAGTATTTTTTTTTTTGCTCAATTTTCTACAAGTTTAAAAATTAAAACGATGTACGTTAGGTTTTCCCTACAACTCAATAAGTTGGGATAAAATCCAGTCTTTTTTTGGTCAATTAAAGGCTGCCATATATTTACCAGTCACATTTGTGACCTTGGCTCATTGACATGGGCAGATTACATTAGGTCTTAAAGAATACTTTCACACGCCAGGCTGAACTTTCGACTTATTTAAAAAAAACTGATTTAACAAATAATTTTGTGTCAAAAGTCAACTTGGCGGATGAAAACATTCTGCAGAAATGAATGCTGAATCCACACATGCTCATGCAAGATTCAGGGCTAGCCATGGTTATTGCCGCGAATGTTTCTTTGAACCGCTAGCTGGACTAACCGAAAACTCAATGGCCGAATATAAATTACTGAAAATTATAGCAAATTGAACCAATTATAAGAACAAAGAACTTATTGCGCTGATGCTCAACAATTATATTTCTTAAACTTGTGTAAATTAAAAAAAATTTGAGAATATATTTAGATATGATAAAATACATTTAAAAATGTTCAAATATTAAATATAAAACACAATATAAACTTACTAACGAATGTTATCCTATCCAAGCACATGCCTAACTTTTAGTTTATAAATTTAATGAGTACGTTTTTATAAATCTGCTAAAAATCGAAGCTTTTTAAAGTATTGTTTTGTTTGCTCAATTTTCTACAAGTTTAAAAATTAAAACGATGTACGTTAGGTTTCCCTACAACTCAATAAGTTGGGATAAAATCCAGTCTTATTTTGGTCAATTAAAGGCTGCCATATATTTACCAGTCACATTTGTGACCTTGGCTCATTGACATGGGCAGATTACATTAGGTCTTAAAGAATACTTTCACACGCCAGGCTGAACTTTCGACTTATTTAAAAAAAACTGATTTAACAAATAATTTTGTGTCAAAAGTCAACTTGGCGGATGAAAACATTCTGCAGAAATGAATGCTGAATACACACATGCTCATGCAAGATTCAGGGCTAGCCATGGTTATTGCCGCGAATGTTTCTTTGAACCGCTAGCTGGACTAACCGAAAACTCAATGGCCGAATATAAATTACTGAAAATTATAGCAAATTGAACCAATTATAAGAACAAACAACTTATTGCGCTGATGCTCAACAATTATATTTCTTAAACTTGTGTAAATTAAAAAAATTTGCGAATATATTTAGATATGATAAAATACATTTAAAAATGTTCAAATATTAAATATAAAACACAATATAAACTTACTAACGAATGTTATCCTATCCAAGCACATGCCTAACTTTTAGTTTATAAATTTAATGAGTACGTTTTTATAAATCTGCTAAAAATCGAAACTTTTTAAAGTATTTTTTTTTTGCTCAATTTTCTACAAGTTTAAAAATTAAAACGATGTACGTTAGGTTTCCCTACAACTCAATAAGTTGGGATAAAATCCAGTCTTATTTTGGTCAATTAAAGGCTGCCATATATTTACCAGTCACATTTGTGACCTTGGCTCATTGACATGGGCAGATTACATTAGGTCTTAAAGAATACTTTCACACGCCAGGCTGAACTTTCGACTTATTTAAAAAAAACTGATTTAAGAAATAATTTTGTGTCAAAAGTCAACTTGGCGGATGAAAACATTCTGCAGAAATGAATGCTGAATCCACACATGCTCATGCAAGATTCAGGGCTAGCCATGGTTATTGCCGCGAATGTTTCTTTGAACCGCTAGCTGGACTAACCGAAAACTCAATGGCCGAATATAAATTACTGAAAATTATAGCAAATTGAACCAATTATAAGAACAAAGAACTTATTGCGCTGATGCTCAACAATTATATTTCTTAAACTTGTGTAAATTAAAAAAAATTTGAGAATATATTTAGATATGATAAAATACATTTAAAAATGTTCAAATATTAAATATAAAACACAATATAAACTTACTAACGAATGTTATCCTATCCAAGCACATGCCTAACTTTTAGTTTATAAATTTAATGAGTACGTTTTTATAAATCTGCTAAAAATCGAAGCTTTTTAAAGTATTGTTTTGTTTGCTCAATTTTCTACAAGTTTAAAAATTAAAACGATGTACGTTAGGTTTCCCTACAACTCAATAAGTTGGGATAAAATCCAGTCTTATTTTGGTCAATTAAAGGCTGCCATATATTTACCAGTCACATTTGTGACCTTGGCTCATTGACATGGGCAGATTACATTAGGTCTTAAAGAATACTTTCACACGCCAGGCTGAACTTTCGACTTATTTAAAAAAAACTGATTTAACAAGTAATTTTGTGTCAAAAGTCAACTTGGTGGATGAAAACATTCTGCAGAAATGAATGCTGAATACACACATGCTCATGCAAGATTCAGGGCTAGCCATGGTTATTGCCGCGAATGTTTCTTTGAACCGCTAGCTGGACTAACCGAAAACTCAATGGCCGAATATAAATTACTGAAAATTATAGCAAATTGAACCAATTATAAGAACAAACAACTTATTGCGCTGATGCTCAACAATTATATTTCTTAAACTTGTGTAAATTAAAAAAATTTGCGAATATATTTAGATATGATAAAATACATTTAAAAATGTTCAAATATTAAATATAAAACACAATATAAACTTACTAACGAATGTTATCCTATCCAAGCACATGCCTAACTTTTAGTTTATAAATTTAATGAGTACGTTTTTATAAATCTGCTAAAAATCGAAACTTTTTAAAGTATTTTTTTTTGCTCAATTTTTTACAAGTTTAAAAATTAAAACGATGTACGTTAGGTTTCCCTACAACTCAATAAGTTGGGATAAAATCCAGTCTTATTTTGGTCAATTAAAGGCTGCCATATATTTACCAGTCACATTTGTGACCTTGGCTCATTGACATGGGCAGATTACATTAGGTCTTAAAGAATACTTTCACACGCCAGGCTGAACTTTCGACTTATTTAAAAAAAACTGATTTAACAAATAATTTTGTGTCAAAAGTCAACTTGGCGGATGAAAACATTCTGCAGAAATGAATGCTGAATACACACATGCTCATGCAAGATTCAGGGCTAGCCATGGTTATTGCCGCGAATGTTTCTTTGAACCGCTAGCTGGACTAACCGAAAACTCAATGGCCGAATATAAATTACTGAAAATTATAGCAAATTGAACCAATTATAAGAACAAACAACTTATTGCGCTGATGCTCAACAATTATATTTCTTAAACTTGTGTAAATTAAAAAAATTTGCGAATATATTTAGATATGATAAAATACATTTAAAAATGTTCAAATATTAAATATAAAACACAATATAAACTTACTAACGAATGTTATCCTATCCAAGCACATGCCTAACTTTTAGTTTATAAATTTAATGAGTACGTTTTTATAAATCTGCTAAAAATCGAAACTTTTTAAAGTATTTTTTTTTTGCTCAATTTTCTACAAGTTTAAAAATTAAAACGATGTACGTTAGGTTTCCCTACAACTCAATAAGTTGGGATAAAATCCAGTCTTATTTTGGTCAATTAAAGGCTGCCATATATTTACCAGTCACATTTGTGACCTTGGCTCATTGACATGGGCAGATTACATTAGGTCTTAAAGAATACTTTCACACGCCAGGCTGAACTTTCGACTTATTTAAAAAAAACTGATTTAACAAATAATTTTGTGTCAAAAGTCAACTTGGCGGATGAAAACATTCTGCAGAAATGAATGCTGAATACACACATGCTCATGCAAGATTCAGGGCTAGCCATGGTTATTGCCGCGAATGTTTCTTTGAACCGCTAGCTGGACTAACCGAAAACTCAATGGCCGAATATAAATTACTGAAAATTATAGCAAATTGAACCAATTATAAGAACAAACAACTTATTGCGCTGATGCTCAACAATTATATTTCTTAAACTTGTGTAAATTAAAAAAATTTGCGAATATATTTAGATATGATAAAATACATTTAAAAATGTTCAAATATTAAATATAAAACACAATATAAACTTACTAACGAATGTTATCCTATCCAAGCACATGCCTAACTTTTAGTTTATAAATTTAATGAGTACGTTTTTATAAATCTGCTAAAAATCGAAACTTTTTAAAGTATTTTTTTTTGCTCAATTTTTTACAAGTTTAAAAATTAAAACGATGTACGTTAGGTTTCCCTACAACTCAATAAGTTGGGATAAAATCCAGTCTTATTTTGGTCAATTAAAGGCTGCCATATATTTACCAGTCACATTTGTGACCTTGGCTCATTGACATGGGCAGATTACATTAGGTCTTAAAGAATACTTTCACACGCCAGGCTGAACTTTCGACTTATTTAAAAAAAACTGATTTAACAAATAATTTTGTGTCAAAAGTCAACTTGGCGGATGAAAACATTCTGCAGAAATGAATGCTGAATCCACACATGCTCATGCAAGATTCAGGGCTAGCCATGGTTATTGCCGCGAATGTTTCTTTGAACCGCTAGCTGGACTAACCGAAAACTCAATGGCCGCATAAAATTACTGAAAATTATAGCAAATTGAACCAATTATAAGAACAAACAACTTATTGCGCTGATGCTCAACAATTATATTTCTTAAACTTGTGTAAATTAAAAAAATTTGCGAATATATTTAGATATGATAAAATACATTTAAAAATGTTCAAATATTAAATATAAAACACAATATAAACTTACTAACGAATGTTATCCTATCCAAGCACATGCCTAACTTTTAGTTTATAAATTTAATGAGTACGTTTTTATAAATCTGCTAAAAATCGAAACTTTTTAAAGTATTTTTTTTTTGCTCAATTTTCTACAAGTTTAAAAATTAAAACGATGTACGTTAGGTTTCCCTACAACTCAATAAGTTGGGATAAAATCCAGTCTTATTTTGGTCAATTAAAGGCTGCCATATATTTACCAGTCACATTTGTGACCTTGGCTCATTGACATGGGCAGATTACATTAGGTCTTAAAGAATACTTTCACACGCCAGGCTGAACTTTCGACTTATTTAAAAAAAACTGATTTAAGAAATAATTTTGTGTCAAAAGTCAACTTGGCGGATGAAAACATTCTGCAGAAATGAATGCTGAATCCACACATGCTCATGCAAGATTCAGGGCTAGCCATGGTTATTGCCGCGAATGTTTCTTTGAACCGCTAGCTGGACTAACCGAAAACTCAATGGCCGAATATAAATTACTGAAAATTATAGCAAATTGAACCAATTATAAGAACAAACAACTTATTGCGCTGATGCTCAACAATTATATTTCTTAAACTTGTGTAAATTAAAAAAATTTGCGAATATATTTAGATATGATAAAATACATTTAAAAATGTTCAAATATTAAATATAAAACACAATATAAACTTACTAACGAATGTTATCCTATCCAAGCACATGCCTAACTTTTAGTTTATAAATTTAATGAGTACGTTTTTATAAATCTGCTAAAAATCGAAGCTTTTTAAAGTATTGTTTTGTTTGCTCAATTTTCTACAAGTTTAAAAATTAAAACGATGTACGTTAGGTTTCCCTACAACTCAATAAGTTGGGATAAAATCCAGTCTTATTTTGGTCAATTAAAGGCTGCCATATATTTACCAGTCACATTTGTGACCTTGGCTCATTGACATGGGCAGATTACATTAGGTCTTAAAGAATACTTTCACACGCCAGGCTGAACTTTCGACTTATTTAAAAAAAACTGATTTAACAAATAATTTTGTGTCAAAAGTCAACTTGGCGGATGAAAACATTCTGCAGAAATGAATGCTGAATCCACACATGCTCATGCAAGATTCAGGGCTAGCCATGGTTATTGCCGCGAATGTTTCTTTGAACCGCTAGCTGGACTAACCGAAAACTCAATGGCCGAATATAAATTACTGAAAATTATAGCAAATTGAACCAATTATAAGAACAAACAACTTATTGCGCTGATGCTCAACAATTATATTTCTTAAACTTGTGTAAATTAAAAAAATTTGCGAATATATTTAGATATGATAAAATACATTTAAAAATGTTCAAATATTAAATATAAAACACAATATAAACTTACTAACGAATGTTATCCTATCCAAGCACATGCCTAACTTTTAGTTTATAAATTTAATGAGTACGTTTTTATAAATCTGCTAAAAATCGAAACTTTTTAAAGTATTTTTTTTTGCTCAATTTTCTACAAGTTTAAAAATTAAAACGATGTACGTTAGGTTTCCCTACAACTCAATAAGTTGGGATAAAATCCAGTCTTATTTTGGTCAATTAAAGGCTGCCATATATTTACCAGTCACATTTGTGACCTTGGCTCATTGACATGGGCAGATTACATTAGGTCTTAAAGAATACTTTCACACGCCAGGCTGAACTTTCGACTTATTTAAAAAAAAACTGATTTAAGAAATAATTTTGTTTCAAAAGTCAACTTGGCGGATGAAAACATTCTGCAGAAATGAATGCTGAATCCACACATGCTCATGCAAGATTCAGGGCTAGCCATGGTTATTGCCGCGAATGTTTCTTTGAACCGCTAGCTGGACTAACCGAAAACTCAACGGCCGAATATAAATTACTGAAAATTATAGCAAATTGAACCAATTATAAGAACAAACAACTTATTGCGCTGATGCTCAACAATTATATTTCTTAAACTTGTGTAAATTAAAAAAATTTACTAATATAATTAGATATGATAAAATACATTTAAAATGTTCAAATATTAAATATAAAACTCGATCTTTTTTATTTTTTAAAATTTTTGGCAATAATTTGAACTAACACTGATTATATATTACGAAAATTTTAGAATATTTAAAAATTTATATATATTTAAAAAATTTAGAAGCATATGTTATAAAAAAAAATGTCGTGTAAATTCATAACTGTTGCTTTTTTATAAAAGGTACTTTGTTATAAAAGGTACTTTTTTATAAAAGGTACTTTTTTATAAAAGGTACTTTTTTATAAAAGGTACTTTTTTATAAAAGGTACTTTTTTATAAAAGGTACTTTTTTATAAAAGGTACTTTTTATAAAATGTACTTTTGAGAAAAGGTACTTTTGAAAAAAGGTACTTTTGAAAAAAGGTACTTTTTTATAAAATATACTTTTTATAAAAGGCACTTTTTTACAAAGGTACTTTTAAGCAACTTTTTATAAAAGTTTTTTTTTTTATAAAAGGTATTTTTTATAAAATGTACTTTTAATAACAGTTTTTTTTATAAAAATTACTTTTTAAAAATGCGCTTTTTAGAAAAAGGTACCTTTTTATAAAAGGTACTTTTTATAAAAATTACTTTTTATAAAATGTACTTTTTTATAAGGTGCTTTTTCTATAAAATGCACTTTTTTATAGAAGGTACTTTTTTATAAAAGGTGCCTTTTTATAAAAGGTACCTTTTTATAAAAGTACCTTTTTATAAAAGGTACTTTTTATAAAATGTACTTTTGAGAAAAGGTCCTTTTTATAAAAGGTACTTTTTTTATAAAAGGTACTTTTTTTATAAAAGGTACTTTTTTATAAAAGGCACTTTTTATAAAAGGCACTTTTTTATAAAAGGCGCTTTTTTATAAAGGTACTTTTAAGCAACTTTTTATAAAAGGTATTTTTTATAAAATATACTTTTAATAAAAGTATTTTTTATAAAAATTACTTTTTAAAAATGCGCTTTTTAGAAAAGGGTACTTTTTATAAAAAGTACTTTTTATAAAAGGTACTTTTTATAAAAGGTACTTTTTATAAAAATTACTTTTTACAAAATGTCCTATTTTATAAAAGATACTTTTTTATAAGGTACTTTTTCTATAAAACGCACTTTTTTATAGAAGGTACTTTTTAATAAAAGGTACTTTTTTATAAAAGGTACTTTTTTATAAACGGTACTTTTTTATAAAAGGTACTTTTTTATAAAAGGTACTTTTTTATAAAAAGTACTTTTTAGAAAAGGTACTTTTTATAAAAGGACTTTTCTATAAAAGGTACTTTTTTATAAAAGGTACTTTTTATAAAATGTACTTTTTAGAAAAGGTACTATAAAAATAAAAGGTACTTTTAAGCTACTTTTCATAAAGGTTATTTTTTTATAAAAGGTATTTTTTTATAAAATGTACTTTTAATAAAAGTATTTTTTATAAAAATTATTTTTTAAAAATGCGCATTTTATAAAAATGTACTTTTTTATAAAAGGTCCTTTTTTTAAAATGTACTTTTGAGAAAAGGTACTTTTTATAAAAGGTACTTTTTTATAAAAGGTACTTTTTATAAAAGGCACTTTTTTATAAAGGTTCTTTTAAGCTACTTTTTATAAAAGTTTTTTTTTTATAAAAGGTATTTTTTATAAAATGTACTTTTAATAAGTGTTTTATATAAAAATTACTTTTTAAAAATGCGCTTTTAAGAAAAAGGTACTTTTTTATAAAAGGTACCTTTTTATAAAAGGTACCTTTTTATAAAAGGTACTTTTTTATAAAAGGTACTTTTTATAAAAGGTACATATTTATAAAAGGTACTTTTTATAAAAGGTACTTTTTATAAAAGGTACTTTTTATAAAAATTACTTTTTATAAAATGTCCTTTTTTATAAAAGGTACTTTTTTATAAGGTAGTTTTTCTATAAAAGGCACTTTTTTATAGAAGGTACTTTTTTATAAAAGGTACTTTTTTATAAAAGGTACTTTTTTAGAAAAGGTACTTTTTATAAAAGGTACTTTTTTATAAAAGGTACTTTTTATAAAATGTACTTTTTATAAAAGGTACTTTTCATAAAAGGTACTTTTCATAAAAGGTACTTTTTTATAAAAGGTACTTTTTATAAAAGGTACTTTTTATAAAAGGTACTTTTTATAAAAGGTACTTTTTATAAAAGGTACTTTTTATAAAAGGTACTTTTTATAAAGGGTACTTTTTATAAAAGGTACTTTTTATAAAAGGTACTTTTTATAAAATGTCCTTTTTTATAAAAGGTACTTTTTTATAAGGTAGTTTTTCTATAAAAGGCACTTTTTTATAGAAGGTACTTTTTTATAAAAGGTACTTTTTTATAAAAGGTACTTTTTTATAAAAGGTACTTTTTTATAAAAGGTACTTTTTTATAAAAGGTACTTTTTTATAAAAGGAACTTTTTTATAAAAGGTACTTTTTTATAAAAGGTACTTTTTTAGAAAAGGTACTTTTTTAGAAAAGGTACTTTTTTATAAAAGGTACTTTTTATAAAAGGTACTTTTTTATAAGATACTTTTTATAAAATGTACTTTTTAGAAAGGGTACTTTTTATAAAAGGTAGTTTTTATAAAAGGTACTTTTTTTTTAAAAGGTACTTTTTTATAAAAGGTACTTTTTATAAAAGGAACTTTTTATAAAAGGTACTTTTTATAAAAGGTACTATTTTATAAAACTTACTTTTTTATTAAACATACTTTTTTATAAAAGGTACTTTTTAAAAATGCGCTTTTTATAAAAGGGTACTTTTTTATAAAAGGTACTTTTTTTATAAAAAGCACTTTTTTATAAAAGGTACTTTTTATAAAACGTACTTTTTTATAAAAGGTGCTATTTTATAAAAGGTACTTTTTTATAAAAGGTACTTTTTTATAAAAGGTACTTTTTATAAAAGGTACTTTTTATAAAAGGTACTTTTTATAAAAGGTACTTTTTTATAAAACGTACTTTTTTATAAGGCACTTTTTTATAAAAGGTACTTTTTATAAAAGGTACTTTTTCATAAAACGTACTTTTTTATAAAACGTACTTTTTTATAAAAGGTACTTTTTCATAAAAACACTTTTTTATTAAAGCTAGTTTTTATAAAAGGTATATTATAAAATGAACTTTTTATTAAAAGGTACAAGTTAATTAGACGGCTAACAAATATTAGCCGAAATCAGCCGCTAAAATCGGAGGCGGCTCGAAATCACAAATAATCGCGCAGATTGGACCTCTGCTTCAAATGCAATAAAAAAATGGCATTAAATTTGCAAATTACAGACGAAGTAAAAACAAGATTGTTTTCCTTGCTGTGGCTTTGTGTGTTATTTAAAATTTTTCTAATTATAACTTTTTTTATGACTTTTATTTTAACACTTTTATTTTAACACTTTTATTTATTAACTAAATATAAATAGTACTTACCGACAGACACAACCAAGTTCGTCAAGTGATAAACGAAAACTAAAAGATTTCAGATCTGCATTTTGCAACGCCAACTCAGCGGTGCCAGATGTGACGGTTTTACGTCATTTAGACGATTTATTTGGTGAAAAATTATTAAATGAAGATTGAAAATTTTTTGCTAAAATTTTAATTAATTTTGACGATTTCTGAAAATTACAGATTTGTTTAACAAATTTAAAGCAAAACACTGAAAGAAATAATTTTATAACCTTTTGAACTCTCTCTTTGAAAACTCTCCTTAATTCACCATTCATACTGAAGACGAAAACTCGTTTAATGAGTTTGCGTTCCAAAGCATTTAAAAATACACGTTTTCGCATATTAAATAAGAACTCTTTGACATTGCATTTTTATCAATAACTTAAAGCCTATACTGTGAGCATGAAAACGCGTTCTCTTTTTAAAACTAAAACTCGATAGTAATGTGTTTTCGGCGAAAGAATTTTTGAATACTCCTGCATTTAAAATACAAATCTGAGGGATAAATGCGGTATGTTTATGCGATAAATAGATATGATAGAACCTCTTCTTATTCAAAGTCCTTGCATGGTATTAGTTTTGACGATTTGCTTAATATTGAATTTATATTGTTAAAATGTTCACTAGATTTCATTTGAAATCCAATTCGAAATCTATATCGTTTACATTCGAATATTTGACAGATGAATGGGATTTCGATTATCCAACAACAATTTTTTTGTAAACAATCAAACTAACCTTACAAAATAACCAAAATTAAAAGATTTTCTAAAAACCACTTTATTAAATGGCGGAACTTAAAAATCATTTATATTATGAAAGATACAATGTTATATTTGCTAAAAAATGTGTTTTAGTATAGGGATGATTAGTTAAAAGCTGAAATATTCAATGTTTTGTCAGTGGTCTTGCCGGCGCCATCAAATGATTTTGCATAGTTTCTCTTCTTCGGATACAAAAAATAGCCGTTTTCAATTTTAAATATTTCTTTCAATTAAAAATAACAGACTTTAGTATGTTATTCTTTAAGTTTTTTAAGTTACTAAAATTTATTATTTATTAATTTTTTGTGACATAAACACCTGCTAAATGTTGCCGTTTTTTGTGCAAACTTCCCTACTTTTCTGTAAATATGGGAGAAAAATTGGATTTCAATTTGGATTTCGATGAGATTTTTATGAAATCCAAATTAAATTGGGATTTCATTTCCTATGGGAAATCTGTTTGAAATCCCAAATTTTTGTTAGATTTCCATCGAAAATAGTGATTAATTCGCTATAAGATTAAACCATTAATTCTCCTGCATAAAATTATATATACAAAAGAACCAAATAAACTTTATAGATATCTTCATTTTGCTTTATCCGGAAGAACCAGGACAATAATTTTCACTTTTCGTTGTACTTTAAATTCTGATTGGCACTTTCTGATAAATGTTGAACATCTTTGGAACTCTCTACCCCTTAGTATACAATTAATAGGCAACGATGTACGATTTAAAAAAATACTCTTCAAGTTCTTAAATAATCAGTACGTAGTAACTTGTAATCGTTTGTTCCCTATTTTTAAATCAAATTTAATGTATTTCAATGTCACTATATGTATTTAATTTTATTGCACCTAATATTATTAAAGTGAAATTTTATCATTTAATTTTAGTTAAAAATCATTTGTTACAAAATAATATAAACATTATAAGATCACATACTGTAATTAAAAAGATTTTTATCTTGTTGTATGTGATATACTAAATTTTTCAATAAATAAAAATAAAATAACAAAATTTCCTAGCAAGTTGTGGTAAAAATAATGGTTTTAAAGTTTTTTACATCTCTGATTGAAAATATTAAAAGAAAATGAAGGAATGTCAAAAACAATAATAATTTCATTTTATTTTAAATTTTTATTAAATATATTTATGTTGTTAAACAATTAAGGACAAATAAATATTTAAACTCTTTTTTACATTGTTGAAGTGTTCCATGATTTTTTCGCCATTTTCATTGCATTCATATTTGCCAAATAACTTCCCAAAATACAATAACTATCAACAATTGTAGTGAGAACAGGTGAGTTTCAAAATATTTTCAATTAACGAAAACTGAAAATTTTCCGCAGTGAGAACGTAGTTTATCTCTATTTTGAAATCTGATCAAATTTTAAACGAATAAATTCACATAACTCGTTTCATTGATTGAATTATTTTCTACTTAAATCAATCAATAACTTATTCAAAGGTGCAATTTGAATTTTGTGGCGTTTTTCACAGTATCAAACAGCAAATCACACTTTCTACAAATCAATTTAATTAAAAATACCTGCCTTGATTTATATTTATATCTATCAATTATCCTTTAAAAAAATAATTCCATAGAATCAAAATTGAATCAATATAAGTTTTAATAATTGAATCCCAAAATTGTGGACAAATGTTGGATCTGGCGCACCAAATACAATCAGATCCAATTTTATTTTGACTTTAAACTAGAATAAAAGAACTTATGCCCTAAAATTTGATCTTCTTACCGAGAAATTCTTCAAACAAAATTTGTTTGTACTACATTTTTTGTACCAGTCATGAAAATCACCAAATTTTTCAGATCACTTTACAATTCTAGTAAAAATAGTAAACTACGAAAGTACTAATTGCCAAAAAGGAATTGCTCTTCATATGGAACGCAAGAAAATTATAACAAAAGTAGTAAATCGAAACAACTGAATTAAAAAATTTGCAAATATCTCTTTGAAAACGATATAAAAATGAAAAATATTAATAAAAATAGTAAAAACTAGCATGTAAATAAAGGGACATATTATTGATATTCTTTTTTATTATTAAAAAGAACTTCTAAAACGATTTTCATAAAAACTTTCTAAAAATCCACATTTCGATAATAAATGTCTGGTATTAATTCATTTCAAATCGATATTGATTATTTGAAGTTAAATCGTAATTTGTTGCTGTTATATTTTAAGTTGACTACAACTATTTTCATGAACATATTTATTATACTTTTTAGAACAAATAACCCTTATTACTGGCTAGAAGAACAATTTTTGATAATCTACCAATACAATCGTTCATTTTTTGCACTGTTTATAAATCTGGAGATTTTCTAGCGATTATTGGGTCTGATGTAGGTAACCATTTTTTTCAAATTAATTTATATCAGTAGTGCAGTCAACAAATATTCAGAATTAGAAAACTTTTTAGGAATCTTATACTGCATTTAGACTGAGGAAAAACCACCCAGTTTTTGGGTCTTCCTAGTTTTTAATTGTCATAACGTATATATAAAAAATAAGCAAAAACTAGTTTTGTACGAAAACTACCTAGTTTTTAGACGTTGCTAGTTTTTACTTGTCAAAACGCATACATAAAAAACGAACAAAAACTAGGTAGTTTCTGATCAGTCTAAATTCAGTACTAATTTTGGCAAGCAGGTCAAATGAACTGTTACTCAGTTTTATAAAACAATTTTGATTGAAAAATAAGTATAACTTCTGTTTTTATGATATATTACCGCTGTCGATTTTTTGATGATTTGTTACAAAATTCTTGACGACTTTTGTTTTGCATTTTTGACGATTTTTTGCCAAAAAAGTCTGGCACCACTGCACCAACTTTAGAATGGTTAGTGATGAGTGATGCCATGTAATTTTTTAGAATTCACCTAAACTATTTAAAAATTCTCTTAGATTTAGGAGTTTTCAAAAAAATATTTTTTCTTGGAATACAAAATAAAAATTTCAAGAATTAGTTACTTAATTTAATTATTCTGAATTAAAAATTCAGTAAATTAATTCACAAAAGACCATTTATCGTAAATTTGACAACTTTCTATGGGTTAAACTTCAAAAATTATGCTATATTACAACGAAAGCACATTAGCACTCAAACTTTAAACTTCATTGAGTGGAATTTATATATATTTTCGCTCAATTTAAATCAAATAATTTAATTCAGGTTGTAATAGCGAATACCCATATATTGATAAGTTTCCATATGATGTTTTGGTTATTTACCACTATCTTAGGAGTTCAAATTGTAAAAAAATCTGTTAAAGTCATGGGTAATTTTATAAATTTGGGAAAGTTTGTCTACACTTCTGGGTAATTGCCAATTTCGCTTGTGGCAACGCTGCTTAGCTTTGCTCTTTGATTGCTGTTATTCTTACAGCTCTTATTTCTTTGTTATTCACCGTATATCTTTTTTATATCTTTACATGCTTATTAATAAAAAACTTTTTGTCTTATTAGAGGCTTAGTGAAGAATTTTTGTTATTGTTTTACATGTTGATTTGTTTTATTAAACTGTAAAATAATTCAAAACATTTTTGTGAATACAAGCCTTAAGGGCGGATTATGGGACCGTAAACGTAAATGTGATGTAACTGTACCGTGCCGTAGTTAAAAAGTACACTTATAGATTATCGTAAACGACATTACTATTTAGCATCTATTTCATGTGGTTTTATATTTTATTCTAAATTTTTCCATTTATTTGTTAATTTTTATTCCTTATTTGTTGTTTGAATCAATTTTCTTTATTCATTTCATATTTTTTCCGACTAAAATCATTCAGCTGTTTCGATGCCGGATAGAAAATTCTGATTTCAACAGATTGATCCGGCAAGTTCGTTTACATTTACGTGTTAGTAACCATTCGTATATATTTCTTCTTGTGGTATCGGAACAGCTGATTCGTTACAGATACGTTTACGGTTGGGTAACTCAGCCTTTAAAATATAAAAAGTTGGTATTTTACTGAAAAAAATTAACGACTTTAACATAGAAAAAGTATGTTAAAATCGCTAATTAAATGTTTTTTGTGATTTAGCGCTAACCTTTAATGTGTTTTGTTATTTGTTTTAAAATATTATAAGCTTAACATATTGATATTTTTTTTATAAATTTTTTTTTTTTTATAAAAAATATAAATTGTCTAAAAATCCATATTTTCATTAGAAATTATCATGTATTTTTCCAACGTACAACGGTCTTTATTGATTATTTTGACCATATTATTAATTTAATGAAAGTCGATATTGATAATTTGAAGGTAAATCGTAAAATTTGTATGAACATATTCAATATGTGAGAAAAAATACATAAGTTTTTGTAACACTTTTCGATGATATTAATTTTTGCATTATTTATAAATCTAGTAATTTGGTAGCGATTTTTTGGTTCTGGTCTATAAATTATTTGAGAAATTGTTGGCATTACTGGTCAGAGAAATACTAAAATAGAAGAGCAAAAATAACTGTTCATTGACGAGCACCAATGCATCTACCATACTAGGTAGATGCATTAGGGAGAGTTTGGCAGTTCAGGGTTTTATTATGACAGTTCAGGGATTTTTTCGTATGCTTTCGCTATGTATCAAAAGTAGCCGATTACATTTTTTGTTGTTGTTTGTTGTTCTAATGCATCTACCTAGTATGGTTGTATCATGGACGATCACATTCGTTATACGAACAATATAGGGTTGTTCTTTTATAATACAGCTCAGGGATGGAAAATGCTGTACTGTAGTACTTTTTTAATTTGAAAAAGCAAATCTGAAATTTTAGAAAATGTTTTTAATTTTTTAATGGGAATAATTAATAATTTATTAATCAAAGAATCGTAAGAATATAATATTTCAACGGAAAAATTCATTACAATCTCTTTTTTCAAAAAACAATTATAAAGGGGAGCATGAGGTCAGTTGGGAACAGGTTTGCTCTCAAAAGCTGCCCACACACTAGGGAACATGAGTGACGGAACATGTGTTTCTACTTTTTTCATTTTTTTATACAGACGATGCACACACGACAACAAAATCTCAAACGAAACATCAATTTTGTTTGTTTGTAGAACTGATCACATGAAATATGGGCGGAAGAAAATCAAATTAATGAATTTGTTAATTGTTAGTTTTCCATATGCTGCTGTTTTTTTTAATTTTATTTTTTTAGTTATCACATTTTATGTCCCATAATTCTCGTAAATATATTCATTTATAAAATTATAGCAGTTTTCATTATTTATAATTGTCGTCATTTTCAGTTTCTCAAATGCGTAATTACAAAAGCTCTTAATAGCGTGACTGCTCTCAATGACCTAAATACAGCAAAAACAGTAACATCGATACACACGATGAAAAATTGAGTTTGGAAACAAAAAATATCAAAAAATTTTGTAAACACGAAGGTCAACATGACACAATGCTATACACATTTCAACATTCGTAAAAAAATGGCCATGTGGAATGGAATGTTCGCTAGTGTGTAGGCAGCTAAAAAAGTATCTATGAATTTTAGTTTTAATTTTTTTAAATAATATATTCTAGAATGATTCGTCGTCTTACTTTCTGCATTATTACCGAAATTAATTGGATTTTTTGGTGGTTTTTCGGAGCGAATTACTTAAACTGAAAGTAGTTTGTTTTTCCAAAATGTATTAAAAAACCATTGTGTGTTTTTTTCCTAGTTCTTAAATTGCAACGAACAATGTTGTGCCAATTAAGATATCCCTAGCAGTTATTAAATTTTCTAAGCATGACAAAAACATATGCGAAAATTGTGATTTTCTACATTCAGAATTTAAAGGCAAACCTACACGGGATAGAAATATCTCGAGATTTTATGAAAATGCAGCTCTGTATAAGTCTACGAAATGTAATCTCTAGACCATTGACAATTGCTGTCATACACAAGTTTTTTTTAATTAGTAACAATTTTTAAAATGTCTTGTAACATTATTGAACATTTCAGTTGCACATTTTGTTATTTAGAGAAAAAATTATTCTTTGAAATACAAAAATTTTAATAAAAACAAATCCTTGACAACTAGAGATAGTACTTTTATGATAAAAATTAGTGCCAACAATATTAGAGATGACAAATTTAACACAAACTCTACGAGAAATGTAGAAAATCACAATTATTTTTAAAAAGCCTTTAGTTTTTAAGTTTTTTATAATTCTTTTTTATTGATTTTGGTTTTGCGCTGAAGCTTTATTTAAAAAGGTACAGTCGGTTTCGGAAAAGTACTATTCTGATTAAGCTTCAGTACCATTTCAATAATCTAATTTTTCATCCCTGATGTAATTTATGAACATATATATTTACTAAAATTAGTAATATTGCTATTAACATGTTACTTTGCCATTAACATAAGTATGTATTTAATGAAAATATTGCCTTAACAGAAATAACTAAGGTTGTTTTTTCAGCATAAATTTTATGTGATATTTTAACAAAATATTTAAAATTATTTTATAATATTAAGTCTACCGTTAAGGAGAAATTGCCTTAACTGAATGGTAACATTCATTAATCCATAATATAATATTATTCTTTCAACTTCAAAAATGTAGCGATAAATACAATTTAAATGTTTCTTAAACAATAAATCGTTAAATTTTTCAAACTTTTCAAGTGTTGTTTAAAAATTTTGCGATAAATCGCTAAATAATAATATATATATCAACAATTCTGATAAGGAAATAATTTTATAAAACGCGCAAAGAAAACGTCAGGATTGACTTTAAAAAAACGCTAGTTTTCCCACTAATAGTTAAAGTCATATTTAATCCCGCGAAATCTGTTGAAATATCGCTAGGTTAGAAAAGAAAATAGCTAAATTGGCAACAGTGTTACTCACAGAAATGCTAAAATTAAAGAGCGAAAATAACAGTTCATGGAAGAGAACATTCGTCACAGAAACCACATTGGGGTTGTTTTTTTTTACCTAGTGTCTACAAATGCAATAAAATGTGTAATGAAATTCGAAAATTAAGCAGAGTATACACGAAGGAACATTGAGTTTGGAAACAAAAAATATCTAAAGCTGCCCATACATTAAGGAACATTAAGTAGAGAACAGAAAATATCAAAAAATTTTGTAAATACGAATTGCACGATGTCAACACGCACACAAACACACACATTCACAAAAAAATGGGAATGGGAATGGCTAAAAAATTTTGATACGACACTAGGTTAATGGAATATACTTCCTAGTGTCTTGACATGCAATAAAATGATAGCAAGCAATTGTCAAAATGATTTCATCACGATTTCAATTTTATTCCAATATAATGATATCGCTGACATGCAAGCGGCTCTGGCAATGATGCCTGCCATCATATGTCACTTTTCCTTTTAATTTTATAAAAAAAAATAACAGAAAATTTGATAAAAAGGAATGGGAAAAGTTAAATTATTTATTATTTGTAGATAAAAATTAGTGGCTGAAAAAATGTTGTGTTTTTCGAAGAAAAATTTACGATATTCTTAGCCATGAAATGGTCAAGTGTTTTCCATCACTTTGCAATTGATATCATCTTGATGTTTCTCTGCAATGGTTTTGACATTTCATATCATATAATTTATCGCATTTGAAGACACCAGGTTATATGTATGTATTTACTAAAATCAACGAATCAAGGAATTTTACCTTGTACTTGGAAATAGTAAATTTTTCTTTATAGTAAAGATTTTTTCTTTATTTTAAAGGAATTTTTCTTAAATTAGGGAAAATGGTGTATACTTAATTTAAAGACATTTTGTCTTCAATAAAAAGGAAAAAGTTCTCCTATTTTAAAAAAAGATAATTTTACCTTGTACTTAAAAATAGTAAATTTGTCTTTATATTAAAGATCTTTTCTTTATTTTAAAGAAATTTTCCTTAAATTAAGGAAAATTTCATATTTTTAATTTAAATAAATTTTGTCTTCAATCAAAAGTTATGTTTTTTTTTTTGAGTGAACATTTAAGGAAAAATTGCCTTAACTCAATGCTAACATTCATTAATGCAATTATATTTTTCTTTAGTTTGAGGAAATAATTTCTGAGACTCTGCTTAAATTTTCAAGTTGTAATTTAAAGAAACTATCCTTAAAATTATATCTTTTATAGCATTAAAAAATATAAAATTATATTCTTGAGTTAATACGAGTATATGTTTTCTTATCTTGTGTAAAATATGTAACTGATTTAAATAAAACTCTCTACTTAATTTAAGTAAATCCAAAATTATGGACATAAATTAAAGAAGTTATGTCTTTAATACTATTTTTTCGACAACATTTTTTGCTTGCTTGGTTTAAGTATATAAAATCATTACAATAAGAAATTTTTCTTTAAATTTAATAATTTCGTACACATACAAAGGAATTTCTTACACAATTTAAAAACGAATCAAAAGGGTTCAAATAAGGAAAAAATTTCCCTATTTTAATAAAAAAAGGATTTTACGTTGTACTCAGATATAGTAAATTTTTCTTTATATTAAAGATTTTTTTCTTTATTTTAAAGAAATCTTTCATAAATTGAGGAAAAGTCCGTATCCTTAATTTAAAGACATTTTGTTTTCAATAAAAAGTAAATTTTTCTTTATATTAAAGATTTTTTTCTTTATTTTAAAGAAATCTTTCTTAAATTAAGGAAAATTCCGTATCTTTAATTTAAAGATATTTTGTCTTCAGTAAAAAGTTATCCCTTTTTTTGAATGTACATTTAAGGAAAAATTGCCTTAACTCAATGCTAACATTCATTAAACCAATTATATTTTTCTTTAGTTTGAGGAAATAATTTCTGAGACTCTGCTCAAATTTTTAAGTTGTAATTTAAAGAAACTATCTTTAAAATTATATCTTTTATAGCATTAAAAAATATAAAATTATATTCTTGAGTTAATACGAGTATATGTTTCCTTATCTTGTGCAAAAAAATGTAACTGATTTAAATAAAACTCTATACTTAATTTAAGTAAATCCAAAATTATGGACATAAATTAAAGAAGTTATGTCTTTTTATGTCTTTAAAACCATTTTTTCGACAACATTATTTGCTTGCTTGGTTCAAGTATAGAAAATCTTTATAATAAGAAATTTATCATTAAATTTAATAATTTCGTACACATGCAAAGGAATTTCTTACAAAAATTAAAGACAAATCATGAGTGTCAAAATAAGGAAAAAAATTTCTTTATTTTAAGAAAGGAGGATTTTACGTTGTACTTAGAAATAGTAAATTTTTCTTTATACTAAGGATTTTTTCTTTATTTTAAAGAAATTTTTCTTAAGTTAAGGAAAATTCCGTATCCTTAATTTAAAGACATTTTGTCTTTAATAAAAAGTTATACTTTTTTTTGAGTGCAATGAGAATCTTTGGTGAAATTTTATTGTTTCTCTACAATTACACTTACCCCTAAGTGTTTAACACATTAATGCGTTCCCGAATAAGTAACCACTTTTGGATGCAGTAAAAACTCCTTTGAGGGAAGATAAAAAAACTGTGCCGGCTTAATGAGTTCTCCTTATAACGAAACGTTTCCCGAAATTTGTGGAAGCGAACATATTAGGTAGCCTCTTTAGTTTAAGAAAACTATATCAGTAAACCTTGGTCAAATTCAAAGGCCCTGTTTATGGCCTTATAGAAAAAATATGTAGAACTTTATATGACGATGGTAAAATTTCGGAACGATTAAAAAATTTTATTAAGACAATAACAAACTTGACGCGATGAAATCTTCAACCAAAAAGGAAATATGAAAGTTTCCGCTAGATATTCAAGGCATGTGTTGGGTATATATTTGAAAGATTGAAAATAAAAAAAAAATAACCGGGTATTCGGTTATTATTCCTTTATCTTTGCACTTTCTTATCGACTCCAATAATATTTATGAACTTTTAGTAACATCAATTGGCAAGTCGCAAGTACCCAAATATTCCCTTAGGCAAAACATATTTTATTCTCAATTGAAGTAAATCTCAACCAATTACAACAAGTAATCAAAAAAAAATACGCAATGTTTTAAGCAATCATAAAGGGCCCGCTTGTGGTAATAAAACAACAAATATGGTGTATCATAGATGCCGTCATGTTTTACTTTCTCAATATAGAATGACTCTGCCATCTGTGGATGAAATATTGGATTTGGGTGTAGTCTTTGACGCCAAACTGACATTTGGCAGCCATTTTAATTTTATAATTCCTAAAGCTTACTCACTATTAGCTTTTATACGTCGCAATTCTACTAATCTTTTTGACTATTTTACAAAAAAAGTTTTATATGTTTCTTTTGTTAGATCTAAACTGGAATACGCGTCATTTATTTGGAGTCCTAATGCGGTTATTCATAAAAGCCGTATTGAGAAAATCCAAGTTAAGTTTTTTAAATTTGCTCTTCCTTTCTTCAATGTTTTAAATTAAACTCTTTCTGCTCCTGTTCCTACATATTGTGTTCCTTCCTATGAAGATAAATGTGATTTTATCTTCTTGAAAACTCTGGAAACTCGTAGAAACATTTTCGCGTTAACTTTTATACATGGTATTATTTGTGGCGCAGTTGATTCCTCTGAATTATTAAACTCAATTAAAATCTATGTTCCTCCTAGATCCCTAAGGATTATAGATAAGTTCTTCTTTATTGATATTCATAAAACTAATTATGCACTGAATGAACCTCTAACTAAAGCATTGAGATTATTTAATGATTATTGTAATCAATTAGATATAACTGTTCCTCATTCTTAATTTAAAGTTTTATTAAATAAGTTATTTTAAGTTATTTACTATTGTTCTAGTTGCTAGTCTGTAAGGATAATTATTGTATCCATAGACCAAATAAATAAATAAATAAATATAAGCACTTTTGAAAGCAAACCAACAACGAAATACTTCATAGAATATGCCTATCATTATCCATTCTAAAAATCAATATAACTATTCCACCTTTAAAAAAAAATCTCATTGTCTACGAATTGTCGACATCCCGGGTAAAAGTGAGTAAGTTATTTCCCATCCCTGGTCAAACACCCAACACCGTTAGATTCTACATTTGGTTTTGTGGTTCCTACTATTTCACAAGGTTAATTAAAAAGATAATAAAAGATCATTTTGCACTTTAATTTCCATGGTTCTATACACTAAAAAAATAAGTCAGTAGCAAAGTCAGCAAAATGCCCGTATCAAGTGACCAGTGTTCAGACTTTTTTTTTTTGAGGGTAGGGAAGAGCTCGTACATTCAAAAATTATAACAGTGACGAAATCGTTCACCACATATGACAATATCATATTAGATTTTGGATTTGAGGTAGAACAATATTCTAACTAAATATATGAAAATATATTATTTGAATATTACGTGTGTTTTATTTAATAAACCCGAAACCTATTAAAAAATTAATAAAAATCTTTTAGATGTTGCTCTTTGGTCTCAGTGCAATAAATATTTACCACTCTCTGTTTTAATTGTGGTTCCACATGCCACTTTTCCCCATGCTCAACTCTATCGGAGACAACATATGCTTCCATGAACACCGAAAAGAAAAAGGAGTGGAAATGTCACCTGTGCCATGAAGGAAGAAAATCACCCAACAACCTATACAATGGATGGAGTACAACAAAATAGGCAACAAAGGGCTGATGAGGGCGACGCCAATAATGCGGGAACGTTAAAGAAATGTAAAGAAGCAATAACTTTAACCTATTTAAATGGTAATGTATGCTCGTTACAAAATACGGTGGCTGATCTTAGAAATGAAAAATTGTATTGAACAATTGACAACTGCCTTAACACCAACAATAACAGCACATAATAATATACTAAGAGAAGAAATGACCAAATATCTTAATATAGTATCAGAATCGATGGCAAGTTTAGTAGCGGAGGTCAGTGAACTCAAAGACAAAATAAAGAAAACCCTATATGCATCAAGTTACTCAAAATAATAATTTTTATCAAGTGGAAATTTTTTTTTTTATTCATTCAAAGTGATATTTGGCCGAAAATTATGAAAGGTGTTATTCTGTAAATTTCATAGTGGGGCGTTTTTGGCCAAAAGTATAAAAATTAACCCCATATGGATCACGTTACATAAAATAACAATTTTTATCCAGTTGAGATTTTTTTTATCAATTTAATGGCTTTACAATCCCGTATTCATAATTAATATTAAATTTCATGGGTCCTTTCTGACCTCAGGCCACTAAGGGTTAAATATTTTTTAAACAAATGTTATAGTCTAATCAAATTTAAGTGATGTTTTTCCGAAAACTGTGTAAAATTTGATGAAAATATTCAAATTTTGTGAAATTTTTGACAAAATGAGCAATTTTTGTAAAATGTCCTGGAAAACAGTCGCTCCAAACACAAACTCGAATTATCATTTTTCCAATTAATTTTTTTTTTTTTTAATATCAACTATTATGTGGTCCATATACGATATCAATCGACATCTCCAAAATAGGCACTTTAAAAAATCTTTAAAATTAATTTAAAAAAAAACACGTTCTTGCATGTTTATCAAATTCGTTTATCATTTTGGATTCCAGCCTAAAGTGGGTTAATGTTATCCGATGAAGTCAAAATTCCATGTCTGAATCATTTTGACAATATTAAATGAAGAAATAAAATATAATTTTTCATAGTAATACACTTTTTTTAAAATGGGCCATTTTCGTCCAACTTTCAGCACGGGTTAACGTTTTCCAAAAAAAATCGATTTCTTCCATTTGGGAGCATTTCCAATAAAACTGCGGGTGTAATGAACGAAAATCGAAAAATTGTTGATATAAGGGACATCCTAATGTATATACTCCACGGGTTAGTATGATGTCATGATTTTTTAAATTTAACAAAAAATGTTTTAAAATGAACAGATTTTATTTTAAGCCAAAAAAACAGGAATAAATTTTGTTAAAATAAATTTTTCTGTTCAGCCAACATGACACAATTAAAAAAATAGTGATCAACTAGGGTAGAGGGGGGATCCTTCGCCACTTTTTTTTCAAAGCACTGTCATTTCTTAACCCCTAATTATTTTAAAAAAATTACTTTCAAATTGAAAACCTACATATCTTGGCTTTAATTTCTATGATTTTTATTATAATTATTTGCATATTTTCTACTACTTTTTTAATGATTTTCAAAGTAACTCAATTCGGCGTAACTGCCCCAAACCTGGGGTAAATTCGCCAAAAGAGCTAGATACAATTTCAAAAAAAAAAAATTTGTTAATACAGCAAAGTCAATCTTTTAATGACTGAAATAAATAATTTATTTATAGTTGATTTCTAGGAAGAAGAAGAAGAAAACATTTTTATTGAAAAATTTAACAGACAATAATTTATAATAAGTTCTTTAAGATATGTGATTCTTTTTAATCAATAAATCTCCACTACAATAAAAACAAATAATTTAAAACTATAATATAATGATTCTTCAAAATTAAAAAAAAAAAACTGAATTAATATAAATTAAAGAACGAACACGATTGTTCTAATTTACTACTAAACATATTTTAAATATATAGAAAAGTCTTATAAAGCATTTTAGGCAGGGATGCACCAACTCTTTGTAGCTCCACGGGCCATCTGGTGATTGTGCCCCACAGACAGGCACTAACATAAAATTAATATTTTCTCACACTTTTTCAGCATTTATTAAAATCAAATTATTATTTTTTGAAACTTTAGGATCGTAGGTCTAACATAATGAAAAATTATTTTCTTATCACACGATTTGATGAAGGTATTGCAAAATGTAGTTGCTTCCTATTTTTTTTTTGGCACCCCAAAAAACACAAAAACACGTCTGTCTGCGACCACATGTGATATAAATTCATCAAAGTGGATGTCAAGGAAAGGATTGAAAAATTCACAAAATATATTTTTTCCAATTTTTTATCTCCCTTAATAGCGGATAAAATGGGATTAGTGTATGTGCCCCACTGGCGAAGGATCCCCCCTTTACCCTACCATGTATTTTTTTGGGTGTAGTAATTTGTCCAAAAAAGCAATTGTTGTAAGTTAGTGTCATATTAATGACAATTTAAAAAAATCAAATTACCACAATTGATCAGAAAAAAGTAATATACATACATATTTACGATAAAGTGCATAGGCGTATCTAGAACATTTTTCTGGGGTGGGCAAGGGCCCCATTATGGCTCCACGTTTTTAAGGAAAACTGAAAAAGTATGAAGTTTTGATATTTGATAGAGAAAAGAAATCTAAGATTAACCTGTCTTATAGTTTCTTCCACCTCTGACGAGCCCATTCTAACCCCATATTTTGACCACTTTATCCCTTAAAAAAACTATTATATCTAAGATATTTATTTCACCAGAAAAGATTCTGCTATATTTTCCTATTAAAAATGCTTTTCATTTTCGAATCAAATGCCTTCAGTTGCTTATTGAATAACTCTGTGATTCTAATAATTTTTCTTAAACAAAACCTCTTAGAGCCAGTTTTATAATCAGAACTCAGATCATAAGAAGTTATTAAATAACATTTTTTATTTTAGAAATATTTAACACAAAAATCGATCTTAGTTCTGACTGTAAAACTGTTCCTTTAATTCCAAAAAATTACCATCCTAGGAAACCAGTAGACATATTTAAAAAAAAATAATATAAAAAAATAGTATTGTGTTTTTGCCAACAAAATCATAGATGCGACAATTATAGGTAAATTTTTTAAAATTCTGGGGTGGGCAAAACGCAGCCTAGGGTGGGCTTTGCCCACCCAAGACCGACCCAAGTCCGCCAATGATAAAGTGTGAAATTAAGTAATATATAAATTAATTAATAAAAACAAAACAATAAATTAAATAGGAAATATGATAAGTTTAATTGTATTTTCTTTTTAAAGCTGCTAGTGTTTCTTTTTTCTTTTGTTTGCATATACTAAACTCTTTAAGTTCCAACTACCTAGTTTGCTATCCCCAGTCTGCAATCTGCTTTTTCGTTACTCAGTCAAGTAAAAACACAGCAAGCAAAAGAAACACAATTTTATTCGTTGCTGAACTAACACAGTTACGCTGCGATTAGTTTGAAAACTTTTAAAATATAAATGATGACTGTGTGTGTATTTGAAATTTACTTACACAGTTAGAACGAAATAAGCAAGTTAATGGTTGAATATGAAAGTCTGAACTATTTTGAGCACAGTCGCCAGTTGAGGCAAATTTTTTTTGAACTTGTTATTAAACACTGTTTAAAACCTTATTGACCTATGGGAAATCTTCGAGTTCTGTGTCTGTTTGCAAAATAACTAACTTAAATACATTTTTAAGTTTTAAAGTGCATTATTTTTGCAAAAATAATAGTTTTTAGTGCATATTTCTTATATTTTTAGTGCATAATTTTCTCTTTTAACCGCATATTTTAGGCGCATATTTTCCATTTTTAAGTGCATGAAATTCCTTGCCCTAATTATCACTCAAAAACTTTGAAACTTTAATCAAATTAATATGGACCTTTTAAGTTATCCCCTTTCAATCATTTATTTAAATATTCGATCAATTCGTAAAAATTTCACACCGTTTCTAGCAGACATTCATTGTGTACAACATATAAAACATGAAACCAATATAAGTGACACAGAAAGTTCTTTATCTCTATATATAAAAGAATAACGTGACTGACTGACTAAAATGCCCAGCACAAACCGCTGAAGCTAGGAAGTTGAAATTTGGTATGTAGGTTCCTCTTTCGGCGTAGACGTCCGCTAAGACGAGATTTTTGGAAATTCCTACCGGAACGGGCAAAAAGGGGAAAAGTCTCCCCCTTGGCGGCCTGCCAAAACCCCTTTGGCTAGAAAGCTGAAATTTAAGATATGTGTTCCTTGGAGTATGGGCTAACTTTTCTGGAAAGTACTTTCTGGAATTTTCGACAGGGACGTTGTAAAAATGGGGGTTAAAAAGGGGAAAAAGGCCCCCCTTGACGGCCTGCCCAAACCGCTGGAGGTAGCAAGTTGAAATTTGGTATAAAGGTTCCTCCACTGTCGTAGACATCCACCAAGACGGGATTTTTGGAAATTTTTACAGGGACGGACAAAAAGGGGAAAAAGTCTCCCCCTTGACGGCCTGCTCAAACTGCTGGAGCTATGAAGCTGAAATTTGGTATGTAGGTTCCTCGACCGGTGTAGACGTCCGTTGAGACGGCATTTTTGGAAATTCTTATCGGGAGGGGCAAAAAGGGGACAAAAAAGTACCTTTTTCCCAAAAAAGTACCTTTTTCCAAAAAAGTACCTTTTTCCAAAAAAGTACCTTTTTCCAAAAAAAGTACCTTTTTCCAAAAAAAGTACCTTCCCGAGTAAAAAAGTTTTGATATAACCATATATTATTTTATGTAATTGCATATAGTAACTTATAGTTACATATGGCCACATATGCTTTTAAATTCAAGCAGATATACTTTTATATAATCATATGTTAGATGTTTTTTCCTCAAAGGTTTTAATATGGAGACATATGTGATTTTATATTATTACATACTGGCCTACATATAATTGCATGTGTTATATATGTGTACATAAAGTAACATATTACAGATATAATTACATATACGTTTATATATAATTTAGTATGACACTATACATAATAATATAAAACTATATGTGGAGCCATATAAGAAATATTTCATAATTTGTGTTAGATATGATTATATATTGACGAATAAGAACCCATATATAACTTAATATGGTTCCATATCTACAATATTTCATGATTTCTTTAATATATAACAATATAACGTTCTTTATAAAATCATCTATAATTATATATCATCCCACATAAGGAATTATTTCAAAGTGATTTTATATAAAAATATATAAGGTCCGTATTATATTATATGTGGTTCTATGTTAACAATGATTTTGAACTAGTTTTATATTTAGTAATTACTAGGGATTGGCGCGTGACTAGAAATGTTCGTCAGTCACGTTATTCACACGTGATCGTGAGTAATAATTACTATACTCATGATTCGTGTGTGAGTTTATTTTTTGCATCTTATATTTTTAGTAATTTTTACTATTTTGTAATATTTTACTATTTTTTTACTAGTTTTCTTATATCTTGGTTGTATAACATAATCCTATTAACTTTAAAATTTCAGTCTTGTTAACTTTATTTTAAAATTACTAAAAATAAAGAAAATTTTGTTCATGTTTAATGCACTGTCATGGTAAATCTGGATAAAAGTAATGGAAGATTTATCAAAATTATAGGATCTCCAGCAGACCTTTGGGTTAATCATTATAATTGGAAATTAATTACACATGCAATTACACAATTACCTACATGTAATTTTAATTGAAAAAAATTCAATTACAATTACATATTTGTAATTGTAATTCAAAAAAAAGCAATTACAAGTAATTTGTAATTGAAAATTTTCAATTAAACATTACATATAATTGTAATTGAAAAAATGTCAATTACAATTACATTTTTTCGGAAAAGATATAATGACAAAAAGCACAAGTGAGGGGACAGCCCAACATGACGTATTCTTTTTATACTTATCCACGCCTATCCAACCTATCAGTCCAGTCAGTTTTTTCTACAAAATTTTAACAAAAAACACTACCCGAGTAGAAAAGTTTTGATATAATTATATATTACTATATATAAGTACATATAATTATTAATAGTTATATATGGTCACATATGGTTTTAAGTTGACGCATATAAATTTTTATATGATCACATATGAAATTGTTTTCTATAAAAATTTTTATATAAC
Source organism: Leucophora obtusa (assembly GCA_949987735.1). NCBI lineage: Eukaryota > Metazoa > Arthropoda > Insecta > Diptera > Anthomyiidae > Leucophora > Leucophora obtusa. Next base: position 83,385,896 of record OX465298.1, on the reverse strand, counting down.
GTCATATGTAACATTATATTAATACATATTGACCTACATATAATTAGTTATCCTACACATAAAAATATATGATAACATATGCAATATATAATTATATATGAGTTTATTTATAATTTCGCATGACACTGTATATAATAATATATAACAATATGTGGATCCATATATAAAATTTTTGATATTTGATTTTGGATGTAATTATATATATTGTCTCATGTAAAACAATATATAGCTGTATGTGGTTCCATATTTAAAATATTTTTTTTTTTAATTTAAGACGTATTTATATGCAGGTCCTTATAAAACTATTATATCTGCGTGTTGTTCCATACGTTATATTTTGAAATAACGGCTTAAAACGACTTAAGCCAAATCGTGTTAATTGATTATTATTGACGTTCACAAAAAAACGCATTCCTTCAATCAACGCTTAATTAAACTTCCATTTTGTTGAAAAGATATAATTATTTTTAAAAAGGATACTTTGAATTCATTCAATTCCTTACTCATTTGATCTACAAATGACATTCATTTGATTTTGTTTCATTTGACTGGTCAATTTTCGAATACGTCAAAAACAACTTATCCAACCAGGACAAAATGTACACTTAAATTTTAGATACGACTTTGCCTCTTGGCTCTTCAAATTACAAAGCTTTATTGTTCAGCATAACAATTTTTTAAAACAAAAAAGAAGAAAAAGCCCAATTTTAATCCTAAAGCACCGTAAGTTGTTTTTCACGTGGAAAATTTTCACTCAATCAGTTTTACGTGAAAATTGTGTAGAATTTGTTTTCACGCAAATTTAATGTACAAGCCTATTATTTTTCTTGGGAAAAAGTGACATTTTGTGTTTATTTTGATTGTGTTATAAAATTAAAAAAATTGTTCATTTGTTTAAATTAAATTGCAATTTGAGGCATTTAAAGTTCGAGTGAAATTTTTACACGTGAAAAACAACTTACGGTGCTTAAGAGTGAAATATACCATAATCGTAACTGGAATGAATCAGCTGTTTCGATACCACCAGCAGAAGTATATACAAATGTTATTATATATAAATATACACGTAAATATAAACGCACTCGCCGGATCATTCCGTTGAAAACAGAGTTTTCTATTCATCATCAAATGATACATGGTTAATGTCGTTTACGGTTATCTTTTACTACATTTATACTTGAGCAAAAACCTCCTAGTTTTTGTACAAAAATAGTTTTTGCTTGTTTTTTTTGTATGCGTTTTGACAATTTAAAAACTACAAGAGCAAAAAAACAGGTAGTTTTTGCTCAGGTATAAATGTAGTATTAGATTATTATCAATTAACGTCTCCACGAGATATAAAATCGATGTTTAAAGATGAAAAATACATGGAAAGCATCAAACAATTTTTTATGTAGTTATTGTTTTTTAACATTACTTTGAAGTTTTAGTTTCGGTAATCCACCCCTTAATATCATAAGCCAAGGGGTCATGTCATTCATCAAATGAAAGATTGAAATCTTGATTGTACATTTATGTAAAGTTATAGTTTTAAAGGCCAGATTTTGAATTAATAAGCTTTTAACAAAACTAATACGCTTTATCCAAAAGATATCACCAATTTTTTAAGTGCGGCAGCGCAGTTGACAAGTTCGACGGCTCTGTTTTAGTCGGCTTATTTTTAAATCCGATGGGAACCGACTCAAACGGCGCCGGCTAAAAACTCGTGTAAATAATTGATCGGCGGTGAATCGCCGATGATTTCAAGCCGATCAGCTTGGGCCTCTGAAGGCAATATTGCTTTTTTGTTTTCATTTGTTTTTGCAGTCTGTATTAAATAAAAAAAAGAAGAAATTGCGTGTGTATCATTGTGTGGATATTTTGAGGAATAATTTATTAATAAAATATGTAAACAGAATGGTAAGTTATTCAATAATTAAATATGTAGTAAAATTAATTTTGTTGTAAATTTGTTTTTCCAGTGTTAATCCAAGAATTCATGGTGTTATGTAGTAAAGGGTATGCTTTGCATAAACAAATTTTTGAGGATGTTTGTCGGTTGCCAATTGGATTTATATGCTTTTTTTCGGGCCATGTTTTTCATAAACGTAAGTAAAAAACAGTTTTTATGTGCAATAATACATTCATAACCTTTAACAAGTAAATTTATTGATAAGGCCCTCTGGCCTAAAATTTTAATTAATAATGCAAATAATGTTAATAATTAAATAATTCGCTCGAATTAGTTTTAACTAAACTGCTCTCGAATCGGAAATTTGTTTCCTTAGAAGCGGGGTACCTAGCGGGTAAATCTAATTCGAGAATCCTGAATCCAGTGAAGCTTGCCGTTTTTCTGGGTTAGCTCCTACCAAAATGATATTTGAAGTTGAAAAATATAGTTCCAGCAGCTTTGTGTTGACTTTTCAATTTATAAGATTTTCAATGAAATGTTGGAAACATATCTTTACCAAAAATGCAAAAAAGCCGTAAAAACTATTTTGAAAATCGAGTAATTGAATGTTCCAGATGCGTTTTAAGAAACTACATGCACCTAAAAACTTCTATTAATTATTATTATTAAATGGAACTGTTCAAGTATAATTCAGCATTATTGTTTTAAATTTTCAAAGATAATTTCCTTGCAAAATACCACAGGTATTGTTTAAAAATGAATTTTGAATAATGTTTTTTTAATTCGATTTTCATCACTTTACAATATTTTTTGTCTTTTTGCAATTCTTGTGACGATTCACACAGAAAAAAGGTGTAACATTAAAAAATATTTTTTTTTTCAAGGTAGAATATTGTAAAAAACTTCTGCAATTTTAAAGACCCGCCCGATGTTGAGGCGTGACCGAAAAAAATTTACTTCAGATTTAGATTCTGGGTCAAAGGGTCAAGGTCATATATATTTTATTTTTTGGTCGATTTTTTACTACAATTGGAAAATTTTGTTTACTTTTTGTATTGAATTTTTACAGCTGTAATAAATGTTGTAACTTGTAGTAAGTAAACGAACAAGCTTTATAATGCTTTCCAGGTTTAATAAACTATATATTTTTGTAAATAAAAAATGCTCCATTGTATTAAAAAATAATATGCAGTTAGTCTTCTTATGTACACGATGCCATAGTATAATATAGTATCTCGATTCATTAAAAAATTGAGAGCTTGTCCTTATCTCATGTTGTTGTATTAAGAATCATATGTACAAGTAAAATTACAAACTTTACTTAATTGTTTCAAATGACGGGAAAAGAGTAAAGCTACTATATTATACTATTCACGATGACCTCCATCTGAGAAGTCTTCAGAATTCTGCCTCATTATAAAACCAACACATTGTGGCTGAAAATAAAACAATATAATTTAGGTTTTGTAATTTATATATTTACGAGTATTACACCCTTGATACGCTTATCCGCCAATTTTTGTTTTTTTAGTTGTATATTTCTTAATAAAACTGCACCACAAAATAAAAACTTGGGAAAATCCACCACCGTTATTCTTTTATGTTAGAGAAATACTTCAGCATTATTCTTTTATGTTAGAGAAATACTTTTACTTATATGTATATTAACATAGTTCTAAAATTATTACCAATGTTAAGTCGTTTTGTCCTACACAGTTCAACAAGTCATATTTTCAGTTTTGTTCAGTGCTCATAAAAATTAATTTTCGAAAAACGTGATTACACTTATCAATTATTTTATTTTTATTTATAGATATTGGCCAAAATTACTGCTGTTTCCAGACATTCAGAAAGCCAGCAAGAGCACAACATCATTTAAATATTTTTTTTACAAAAAATCAATAAAATTGAATTTAAAATTTGTATAACTATTTTAAATAAAAACTAAAAAGCAAGAAATATTTATTTTTAATTACCTACAGCTAAATAATTATAGGAACATTTTGATAAAATTATATCAGATTGGACTAAATTGGATATAATGCAATTATATGATTTTATATAATTGTATCCAATAATATACAAATTTATTATATCAGATATAATCTGATACAATTAGATGAGGACAAAATCCGGATACAATTGCATAAAATCATATCTAATTGTATCAATTTGTATCTAATTGTATCAATTTGTATATAATACGATACAAATAGATACAATTAGATGTTCTCATTTTTCGGATATAACTATATCTCGTTATATAAAAGGTTATATATAATTAAATATGACTTCATGTGACTCCATATCAATTTTTTTTGCTTGGATAATTCTAAATGTAATTGAAATTTGTAATTGAAAATTTTGAATTACAGTTACATGAAATATAATTGAGTTTTTTTTTAATTTCAATTACATTTATTTGCAATTGTAATTGAAATCCCCCAGGTCTGATCTCCAGACATTGCATATCTTTTTTATTTAAAAAAATAATTTTTGTATATTGTTAGATGTGGTCATATATAATATGATCTAAAGTATAAGGTAAATTTTTAGATATAATTGTATCAAACTATGTCCACTTTTATAACATTTTATATAATTTTATACAAAAAGATATAATTTGATGTAATTGGATGAGGACAAAATTCGGATACAATTGTATCGAATTGCATAAAATTGTATCAAATTGTACCAAATTGTATACAATTGTATACAACTCGATATAATAAGATACAATAAGATGTTCTCATTTTTTGGATATAATTATATCTAATTACATAAAAGATGATATATAATTAAATATAACTTCATATGGCTCCATGTCATTTTTTTTACTTGGGTTTTTCCAAAAAAAGTACCTTTTTCTAAAAAAAAGTACCTTTTTCTAAAAAAAAGTACCTTTTTCCAAAAAAAGTACCTTTTTCCAAAAAAAGTACCTTTTTCCAAAAAAAGTACCTTTTCCAAAAAAAAGTACCTTTTTCCGAAAAAAGTAACTTTTTCCAAAAAAAAGTACCTTTTTGCTAAAAAAGTACCTTTTTCCAAAAAAGTACCTTTTTCTAAAAAAAAGTACCTTTTTCCAAAAAAAGTACCTTTTTCCAAAAAAAATTCCTTTTTCCAAAAAAAGTACCTTTTTCCAAAAAAAAGTAGCCTTTTCCAAAAAAAAGTATCTTTTTCCAAAAAAAGTACCTTTTTTCAAAAAAAGTACCTTTTTTCAAAAAAAGTACCTTTTTCCAAAAAAGTACCTTTTCCCGAAAAAAGTACCTTTTCCCGAAAAAAGTACCTTTTTCCAAAAAAAGTACATTTTTCCAAAACAAATTCCTTTTTCCAAAAAAGTACCTTTTTCCAAAAAAAGTACCTTTTTCCAAAAAAGTACCTTTTTCCAAAAAAAGTACCTTTTTCAAAAAAAATACCTTTTTCCAAAAAATGTACCTTTTTCTAAAAAAATGTACCTTTTCCAAAAAAAAAGTAACTTTTCCAAAAAAAGTACCTTTTCCCAAAAAACATACATTTTTCCAAAAAAAAATACCTTTCCAAAAAAGTACCTTTTTCAAAAAAAAGTACCTTTTTCAAAAAAAAGTACCTTTTCCCAAAAAAAGTACCTTTTTCTAAAAAAATGTTCCTTTTCCCAAAAAACATACATTTTTCTAAAAATACCTTTTTCAAAAAAGTACCTTTTCCAAAAAAAAGTATCTTTTCCCAAAAAAAAGTACCTTTTTCTAAAAAAATGTTCCTTTTCCAAAAGAAGTACCTTTGCCAAAAAAAGTACCTTTTTCAAAAAACATACATTTTTCCAAAAAAACACCTTTTTAAAAAAAATACCTTTTCCGAAAAAAGGACAAATAAAGTACTTTTTAAAAACAAAGTATCTTTTTCCAAAAAATTTCGTTTTTCCAAAAAGTACCATTTAAAATAATATATAATTTCAAAAAAACTAGTTTTTTTCCTCTCCCCACGGATATCTCCACTAAAACAAGGTTTCGTGATATTCGGCATAGACGCGCGCTAAGACGGGATTTTTGGAAATTCCTACCGGAACGGGCAAAAAGGGGAAAAGTCTCCCCATAAACAGTCTCACAAATTGGAAAAGTGCCTGCCCAAACCACTGGAGGTAAGAAGTTGAAATTTGGTATAAAGGTTCCTCCACTGTAGTAGACATCGACTAAATTTGTATTTTTGGAATTCCCTACAGGATATCCCAAAAGGAAACTCGGTATGTGAGTTCCTCCTTCTGTGTAGGCGTCCGCTTAGACAGAATTTTTGAAATTCCTATCGGGAGGGGAAATAAGGTAAAAGTCTCCTCCTGACGGCTTGCCCAATCCCTTTTGGTCAACCTAAAATTTTAAATATGTATTCCTTGGAGTAGGACTAACTCACCGGCAACGTAATTTTTCTATTTTGGAACAGGAACATAGTAAAAATGGTGGTTGAAAGGGAAAAATGTCCCCACTAACGGCCTGCCCAAATCGCTTAGGCAATGCAGTTGAAATTTGGTATGAATGTTCCTCATCCATCGCAGATAGCCGCCAAGATGGAATTTTTGTAAATTCTTAAAGGGAGGGGCAAAAAGAAGAAAAGCCTCACCTTGGGGGCCGGTAAAAACCCCTTCGGCTAGAAACCTGAAGCTTAAAATGTGGGTCTCTGGAGTAAGGGCTAACTTATTAGAAAGATACTTTTTTGAATTTTGGACAGGGTCGTTATAAAATGGGGGCTCAAAAAGGGAAAGTTGCCCCTTAACAACCTGTCCAAACTGCTGGAACTAGGAAGCTGAAATTCGGTACTTAGGTTCCTCTTCCAGCCTAATTCCAACCGGAAGGGACAAAAAAAGAAAAAGTGTCCCCCTTGACAGCCTGCTCAAACTGCTGGAACTAGGAAGCTGAAATTCCCTGTCGATGGATTTTCGGAAATTCCTACCGAGAGGGGCACAAATAGTAAAAGTTGGCTAGAAACCTGAAATGTAAAACATATGTTACTTGGAGTATGGGCTTTTTGGACCGGGAAGGTGCTTTTTGGACAGGGACATTGCAAAAATGGGGATTAATGAAGCGAAAAGTGCCGCTTAAAGGCCTGCCCAAACCGCTGGAGGTAGGAAGTTGAAATTTGGTATTAAAGTTCCTCCTCTATTGTAGACATCCGCTAAGATGAGATTTTTGGAAATTTCTACAGGTAGGGTCAAAAACAGGAAAAGTCTCCCCCTTAACGGCCTGGCCAAACTGCTGGAACAAGGGATCTTAAATTCGGTATTTGGGTTCCTTCTCCAACGTTGACGTCCCATAAGATGGTATTTTTGGAAATTCATACCGGGAGGGGTAAAAAGGGAAAAAACTTCCCCCTTGACGGCCTGGCCAAACTGCTGGATATAGAGACCTAAAATTATGTATGTAGTAGGTTCCTCCTCCAACGCAGACGTCCTCTAAGACGGAATTTTTGTAAATTCCTACCGGGAGGGGTAAAAACGGAATAATTCTCCCCCTTGATGGCCTAACCGAACCCTTCGGCTAGAAACCTGTAATATATAATATGTTTTCCTTGGAGTATGAGCTAACTTATCGACAAGGCATGTCTAGGACTTTGGACAGGAACGTGGTAAAAATGGTGGTTCAAAAGGGGAAAATGGCCCGCCCCCTTTAACGTCTGCGTCTTTAGCTAGAAACCTAAAACTTAAAGAACAAGTGTATATGAAACACTGAAATTAAGAAACTAAATAGGAAACGAGTGGAATTGAAACACTACACAAGTGGAATGAAATGGATATAAACGTTGAACGAGTGGAATTGAAATTATAGACAATGCAAATGGATTGGAAGAGGGAATTACCTGTTCAAACACTATCCACGGAATATGAAACTTATGTAGCATTGAAACATACTCTCCAAAAAGTTAAACAAATTTTCTAAAATAGAAAAAACCTTAGAAAAGGAATGGAACTTATATATTCCGATATTTAAACTTCATGTAACGAAGCACCGGTGGAAGAAACCGACGCAGTAAATTTTCCAACTGAATTTGTGAATTTACTTGAATTGCCAGGTCTACCTTTACATAAACTGGAATTAAAAAAAAAACTTTAAGACACGCTAACAACGTAGCGGGCTTTGCCCGCTATTTTTAATATTATAAAATGCTTTCCAACCCTGCTTTACGTTATTTATTTTCATTCAAAACACAAATGAACAAAACTACTTACGGGTCTATCTACCTAAGTTCGCACTACTTTAAGTTCGCACTTTACCAACACGTATATTGCAATTTATTATGGATTCATTACTAACAATCCACTTTCATGAGAAAAAGTGATCAAATATTTATTTATTTTAAACATAAACAATGTGCAGAATTATTTATTTGTGGTGGCTGGGTGAAGGCTTTTATTATAAAAACTGTACTTTAAATAAAAAGCGAATTTAAAAAAAATTGTCGGAGGGGGGGGGGGGGGCTTAAGACACCCTAACAACGTAGGGGGCTGCGCCCGCTAGTCTGTATAGATAAAAGAAGAATAACGTGACTGACTGACTGATTGACTCAACATCGCCCAGCCCAAACCGCTGAAGCTAGGAAGTTGAAATTTGGTATGTAGGTTCCTCCTCCGGTGTAGACATCCGCTAAGACGGGATTTTTGGAAATTACTACCGGAACGGGGAAAAGTCTCTCCCTTGGCGGCCTGCCAAAACCCCTATGGCTAGAAAGCTGAAATTTAAGATATGTGTTCCTTGGAGTATGGGCTAACTTTTCTGGAAAGCACTTTCTGGAATTTTGGACAGGGACGTTGTAAAAATGGGGTTGACGGCCTGCCCAAACCTCTGGAGGTAGGAAGTTGAAATTTGGTATAAAGGTTCCTACACTATCGTAGACATCCACCAATACGGGATTTTTGGAAATTTTTACAGGGAGGGGAGGCCCTTGACGGCCTGCTCAAACTGCTGGAGCTATGAAGTTGAAATTTGGTATATAAGTTCCTCGACCGGTGTAGACGTCCGTTGAGACGGCATTTTTGAATTTTTTCTTATCAAGAGGGGCAAAAAGGGAAAAAATGTACCTTTTTCCAAAAAAGTACCTTTTTACAAAAAATTACCTTTTTACAAAAAAAGTACCTTTTACCAAAAGAAAGTACCTTTTTCCAAAAAAAGTATTTTTCAAAAAAAAGTACCGTTTTCTAAAAAAAGATACCGTTTTCCAAAAAAAAGTACCTTTTGCCAAAAAAGTACCTTTTCTAAAAAAGTACCTTTTCCCAAAAAAAGTACCTTTTTCCAAAAAAAAGTACCTTTTTCTAAAAAAATTTACCTTCTCCAAAAAAAAGTACCTTTTCCAAAAAAAGTACAAATAAAGTACTTTGTAAAAACAAAGTATCTTTTTCCAAAAAATTTCGATTTTTCCAAAAAGTACCATTTAAAAAAACAAGGTTTCTTGATATTTGGCATAGACGTGCGCTAAGACGGGATTTTTGGAAATTCCTACCGGAACGGGCAAAAAGGGGAAAAGTCTCCCCATAAACAGTCTAACAAATTGGAAAAGTGCCTGCCCAAACCACTGGAGGTAAGAAGTCGAAATTTGGTATAAAGGTTCCTCCACTCTAGTAGACATCGACTAAGTTTGTATTTTTGGAATTCCCTACAGGATATCCCAAAAGCAAATTCGGTATGTGAGTTCCTCCTTCTGTGTAGGCGTCCGCTTAGACGGAATTTTTGAAATTCCTATCGGGAGGGGAAATAAGGGGAAAAGGTCCTCCTTGACGGCCTGCCCAATCCGTTTTGGCAAACCTAAAATTTTAAATATGTATTCCTTTGAGTAGGACTAACTCACCGGCAACGTAATTTTTCTATTTTGGAACAGGAAAATAGTAAAAATGGTGGTTGAAAGGGAAAAATGTCCCCAATGACGACCTGCCTAAACCGCTGAGGCAATGAAGTTGAAATTTGGTATAAATGTTCCTCATCCATCGCAGATAGCCACGAAGATGGAATTTTTGTAAATTCCTAAAGGGAGGGGCAAAAAGAAGAAAAGCCTCTCCTTGGTGGCCTGTAAAAACCTCTTCGGCTCGAAACCTGAAATTTCAAATGTGGTTCCCTGGAGTAAGTGCTAACTTATTAGAAGAATACTTTTTTGAATTTTGGACAGCGTCGATATAAAATGGGGGCTCAAAAAGGGAAAGTGGCCCCTTAACGACCTGTCCAAACTGCTGGAACTAGTAAGCTGAAATTCGGTACTTAGGTTCCTCTTCCAGCCTAATTCCAACCGGGGTGGACAAAAAATTAAAAAGTGTCCCCCTTGACAGCCTGCTCAAACTGCTGGAACTAGGAAGCTGAAATTCCCTGTCGATGGATTTTCGGAAATTCCTACCGAGAGGGGCACAAATAGTAAAAGTTGGCTTGAAACCTGAAATGTAAAACATATGTTCCTTGGAGTATGGGCTCACTTATCGGGAAGGTGCTTTTTTGAATTTTGGACAGGGACGTTGCAAAAATGGGGATTAATGAAGCGAAAAGTGCCACTTAAAGGCCTGCCCAAACTGCTGGAGGTAGGAAGTTGAAATTTGGTATAAAAGTTCCTCCTCTATTGTAGACCTCCGCTAAGATGAGATTTTTGGAAATTTCCACAGGTGTCAAAAACAGGAAAAGTCTCCCCCTTAACGGCCTGGCCACACTGCTTGAACTAGGGAGCTTAAATTCGGTATTTGGGTTCCTTCTCCAACGTTGACGTCCCCTAAGACGATATTTTTGTAAATTTATACCGGGAGGGGTAAAAAGGGAAAAAACTTCCCCCTTGACGGCCTGGCCAAACTGCTGGATATAGAGACCTAAAATTATGTATGTAGTAGGTTCCTCCTCCAACGCAAACGTCCTCTAAGACGGAATTTTTGGAAATTCCTACCGGGAGGGGTAAAAACGGAATAATTCTCCCCCTTGATGGCCTAACCGAACCCTTCGGCTGGAAACCTGTAATCTATAATATGTTTTCCTTGGAGTATGGGCTAACTTATCGACAAGGCATTTTTAGGACTTTGGGCAGGAACGTGCTAAAAATGGTGGTTCGAAAGGGGAAAATTGCCCCCCCCCCCCTTAACGTTTGCGTCTTTAGCTAGAAACCTAAAACTTAAAGAACAAGTGTATATGGAACACTAAAATTAAGAATCTGAATAGGAAACGAGTGGAATTGAAACACTACACACGTGGAACGAAATGGATATAAACGTTGAACGAATGGAATTGAAATTGTCTAGGATATGGATTGGAAGAGGGAACTAAATGGAATAGACTATAGAACGAAATGGAATGAGGAGCGAGATGGCATAGAATGGGTAACGAGTGGAATTGAAACACTGCAGTTAAAAGAGCAATGGAACGGAGCAAGTGCAAAGAAATGGAATGGAAATAGAAGCGACTGATATCAATATCGATACACAAGACAGTAGGAACGAAATGGAATGAAACGGGGAACAAGTGGAATTGGAATAACAGATAATGGGAACGAAATGCATTGGAATGGTGAACGAAATGGAATCTTGGAAGGGGTTGCATTGGAAGACTGAAATTGTTAAACAAAATGGAATGGAATTTTAATGACTCAAACTGCCGGAGTTTGGTACTTGAAATTTCGCATGCGATTGAGGCAAGATTATACATATTTGGGATTTTTACTGGGAGGAAAAAAGAGAAAAAACCTTAGAAAAGGATAGGAACATATATATTCTGATATTTAAACTGCAGGTAACGAAGCACCGGTGGAGGAAACCGACGCAATAAATTCTCCAACTGAATTTGTGATAAAATAAATTTAAAAAAACTGGAATTAATTCAAATATTTATTTATTTTAAACCCATTGTTGTGCAGAATTATTTATTTGTGGTGGCTGGGTGAAGGCTTTTATTATAAAAACTGTACTTTAAATAAAAAATCGATTTAAACAAAAGCGAATACGACCTATCTACGCCGATGGTTGAACAACAGACAATTAGTTGTTACATGCGCACGTGTTGGTATACTAAATGATTTATTTATATAAAAATTAAGAGGCAAAAAATAGTGTTTGCACTTAAACATTACAATAAATTTACCTTAACAATTATATTACTTTAACAACAAATATTGTGTATAGTAAAGTGTTGTTTTTTCAAACGCGTCGTATAGACCAAATACAATTAATATTGTCATTAATATGTATTTTTATTAATTCTAATTTAGTAGGTTTGAGGTTAAGAAGAAGAATGAACCTTCCTCAAAAGTTATAAACACATTAAATTTGCAAATCAGACTAGATCTAGTTTCTGCCTTTTTATGGACAGGCTTCATCAGTGATCTTCCATTAAATTGTATTATTGTTTATATTTTTATTGTCAGATTGTCTCTATATGAATAATTTCAGAAGTGATCAAACAGACATATACAAACATTCTACTTCAGATTTTCTCTGTTTATCTCCTTATTTCCTCCGTGTCACCTTTTCACAAATATTGCCACATTGACGTATGGTTTGTACGTACAAGTGCAGGCAATTTGTGTATATTGGAGACGGATAGCCAACAGGGCATTGTTTATTTTTTATAGTAAAGTGTTGTTTTTTCAAACGCGTCGTATAGACCAAATACAATTAATATTGTCATTAATATGTATTTTTATTAATTCTAATTTAGTAGGTTTGAGGTTAAGAAGAAGAATAAACCTTCCTCAAAAGTTATAAACACATTAAATTTGCAAATCAGACTAGATCTAGTTTCTGCCTTTTTATGGACAGGCTTCATCAGTGATCTTCCATTAAATTGTATTATTGTTTATATTTTTAATGTCAGATTGTCTCTATATGAATAATTTCAGAAGTGATCAAACAGACATATACAAACATTCTACTTCAGATTTTCTCTGTTTATCTCCTTATTTCCTCCGTGTCACCTTTTCACAAATATTGCCACATTGACGTATGGTTTGTACGTACAAGTGCAGGCAATTTGTGTATATTGGAGACGGATAGCCAACAGGGCATTGTTTATTTTTTATAGTAAAGTGTTGTTTTTTCAAACGCGTCGTATAGACCAAATACAATTAATATTGTCATTAATATGTATTTTTATTAATTCTAATTTAGTAGGTTTGAGGTTAAGAAGAAGAATAAACCTTCCTCAAAAGTTATAAACACATTAAATTTGCAAATCAGACTAGATCTAGTTTCTGCCTTTTTATGGACAGGCTTCATCAGTGATCTTCCATTAAATTGTATTATTGTTTATATTTTTATTGTCAGATTGTCTCTATATGAATAATTTCAGAAGTGATCAAACAGACATATACAAACATTCTACTTCAGATTTTCTCTGTTTATCTCCTTATTTCCTCCGTGTCACCTTTTCACAAATATTGCTATATTGAGGTATGGTTTGTACGTACAAGTGCAGGCAATTTGTGTATATTGGAGACGGATAGCCAACAGGGCATTGTGTTTTATTTTATCTAAAAGAAATTTAATTCTGAACTTTAAGGCACGCTAACAACGTAGCGGGCTTCGCCCGCTATACAATATAAAAGGTTATAGTTCTACGTTTTTAAACAGGGAAAACAAAGGATGAGGAATAGCCATCTATATAAAAGAGAATATATTATACAATAATGAATTTTTAAAAATAACGTCGTTCGAATCAATGCATATGCATTAGACCGACTCACCTTATATGGACAGAAAAAAAGCAGAAAAAGTGCCTCAAAATAAACCTTGCTTTGTTTTATGATGATTCCCAAAATATTTCGGGTCTAGGAATGAGATCCACGAGCTGGACCGTTTTTAAAAAAAGTAGTTTTTTTAGTTTTTGGCAGAATTTTGGTATTTAGCTAAAGACAATATGCACAATATTGGTATCATATGAAAGGTTTTTTTAAGGCGCGTCCTAGAAATGTCCTGTTTGTAAGGATATTCTACAAAAAAAACAAGTTTTTGACTCTTTTGTATGAAGAATTTTGTGATTTAAATGTCAATCTTACATATCTTAATCTCTAGTCGATTTAAGTGAACACGTGTTCAGGTTTTTTTTTAAATTCGCGATTGTTCGCGTTTTATCAGAAATTCAATAGGTGGAATAAATGTGTTTAAAATAGGCAATATGGATATAAAAACTTTCCTTTTGATAAATAAATAATCGCTAAGTAGATATAGTTTAGAATTTTGATAATTTAATACATTTTTCACGGTGCTCTGGACCAAATTTTGATAAAATTTGGAGTTACCCCAATTCAATAAAAATAATTTATGAAATTTTTTGTAGGTTTATTATTAAATAAAATATTTTATTAAAATACGCGTGTCTGTAATTTTTTTAAGAAAAATATAAATATATGCTGACCCTAAATAAAATTTTATAATAATTTTTTTTCGCGAAAAAAATATAATCCGCCAAAAAAAGCGCGTGTTGGGTTTTTTCAGTTAAGTTGCATTTTTATCCTTACATCTACTAGAAACTGAATTAAAATTATTATTAAAATTTTATAAAAACTTTTTTCGTGTTCGATTTTTTTCCGTTAAATTGCATTTCGATCTTACATCGCATTTATTTATTCAAAGTGATATTTTTCCAAAAATTATGAAAGGTGTTATTCTGTAAATTTCCTAGTGGGGCGCTTTTGGCCAAAATTATAAAAATTAACCCCATATGGATCACATTACATAAAATAATTATTTTTATCCAGTTGAGATTTTTTTATCTATTTAATTCCTTTACAATCTCGTAGTCATAATTAATATTAAGTTTCATGGGTCTTTTCTGACCCCAGGTCACTAAGGGTTAAAGATTTTTTAAACAAATGTAAAGATAATTATAGTCATAAAGATATTTATTTACATGCTTTATTGACTACGAAAAAGCTTTCGATAAAGTACAACACCATAAACTTTTGGAAATATTAAACAACTTAGGCATAGATGATAAAACAAAATTATGCATAAAAAGTTTATACTGGCAACAGAAAGCCAATATCAGAACAAAACAGGGAGTAACAGGGACTATTGCAATTCAAAGAGGTGTTAGACAAGGATGTATTTTATCTCCCCTTCCTTCTAATATTTACGCCGAAGTCATTTTTCAAGATGCTCTCGATGGACTAGAAATGGGTGTCAAGGTAAACGGTGTATACATGAATAACATCGATATGCCGATATTACCACTATTGTAGCTGATAAAATCGAAGACCTACAATACTTGATAAATATTATGAATGAAAGCTGCAAAAAATATGGATTGAAAATTAATATTTCGAAAACCAAATACATGATTATTCGGAGACGGAAGGATATCCAATTATCGTCGATACCTCTAACTATTGATGATTTACCAATCGAGAAAGTGTCTAAATTTAAATATCTCGGTTCTTGGTTAAACGAAAATTGGGAATGCGACTTGGAAGTCAAGTGCAGAATAGAAATGGCTAGAAATATGTTTATGAAGTACAAAAAGGTTCTATGCAATCGAGAAATTAATCTTCCTCTCCGATTAAGGTACCTTAAGTGCTATGTATGGTCTGTTCTTCTATACGGGGTCGAATTCTGGAAGTTAAAAGTCGACCAAATGAATAGAATAGAAAGTTTTGAAATGTGGACTTATAGAAGAATGCTTAAGATATCATGGACTGACCGCGTAAACAACAACGAGGTTCTAAGAAGAATTGGTCAACAAAGAGACCTATTACAAACTATTAAGAAGAGCAAAACATCATATTTTTGCCATATTATGAGAGGACCAAAATACGAACTTCTACAGCTAATAGTACAAGGAAAAATAGAAGGAAGAAGAGGAATCGGACGAAAACAAATGTCTTGGCTCCGAAATATTAGATCATGGACCGGTATACAAAATTTGGGCCAACTCATGGGTCTAACTGCGGACCGATCCGGTTTCGAGAGGATCGTGTCGAGGATCACATGACCGCTAACATCCAATTTGTGGATTGGCAACGAAAGAAGAAGAACCAAACTTAAGTGATGTTTTTCCGAAAACTGTGTAAAATTTGATGAAAACATTCAAATTTTGTTTAATTTATGACAAAATGAGCAATTTTTGTAAAATGTCCTGGAAAACAGTCGATTTCTTCCATTTGGGACCATTTCCAATAAAACTGGGGGGTGTAATGAACGAAAATATACAAATCGCTATTTTAAGGGACAGTCTAGCTAATATATATAATTTTGTTTTTAAGATTTTAATACTTATTGTGAATTTCTATTAGAAAGATTCAATAAACCAAATATAACGAAAAAAAAATAAAATTATAGTTATTGGAGACGTAGATATAGATTTTCTAAAACCAAACAGTGAGTCGGAGAAATATATTGATATGTTATTGTCTAATGGCATGCAGTGTATAATAAACGAGAGCACAAGTACATGCATTGACCACATCTTCATTAGAAACAAACACATAAACTGTACTGCATATGCATCAATAACACTGTGGAACAAATTCAGGTTAGAAAAAGTTAGGTCGATTCTGAGAGTGAGGGGTGAAAATAGAGGCTAAATTAGAAGACCCGTATCGCGGCGTTTGTTTATGTTAGTTCGATTTTTTTTATCGACCTTCGAACTTTGCAGTCAAATGCCGATTTTCAGCATATTGTTTATATGGTTTTTTGGCTATAACTCGTCGACTAATTGATATTTTTTAAATCTGTAAAAGCCAAATTATTGCTAGAGACCTGTGCAACAATTAAAGTTTTTTAAAAAATTGATTTAGAAAATTATTGTGGTGCTTATGAAGCAAAATGTTGGAAAAATTATTTTTTTTTCATGCTTTTTGGAAATATTTTCCACAAAACTAAGTCTTTTTTGCTTTCTGTTTCAAAAAAATATAATTTTGAAATGTTAGTTAGGAAAAGTTTTAAGTAAAAAAATTAAATGAATTAAATTAATGATTTGGCCAGTTGCCGTTTAGCAGGCGGCTGTGGATCAACATCACTGCTCTCTCTAATATCTTGGTCATCGTCATCATCATCAGAAAGGTCGATAAATTCGTCCAACAGATAGACTGGAATTTCATCTTTGTCTTCCCCTTCTTCCTCTTTTTCCTCGTCTTCCTCTTCTTCAAAGGTGTTTTTATACCAATAACAAATTTCAGCGAGTATTGCATGTGGAGATTTCTTTCGTTAACATGTTTAAATTGTGCACTCTGACAAAGATATTAGAAAAATCTGGGAATTCAAAATATGCACACTCTATAGTTACCTTATTTCAAATGGAAGCGCAGTTTGGTGATAACGTTCACCTTGCTCATCAGATTCAGTTGGCAACTGTTCAGTGAGTTGATCAAGATGCTGATGCAAGAGATGAATTTTGTACGACATATTAACCCTAATTTCATCGAAAGCTGCCAACATGTTTACAACAGATTGCCTGTAGTTTTCTTTGCGTTCTTTACCCAAAAGTCCTTTAATGACTGCTTTCAATGCGAGCCATGCATTTAATTCTCGGTCTGTCAGAACTTGGTCAGAATCTTGACGACTCATTAGTTTCCGTATGTCGGGACCATTAACAACCCCTTCCTGAATTTTGGCGTTACTTAGTCTTGGGAAAATGTCTTTTAAGCGGTTGAATACTGCTGGTCTTTTTTTTTTCTTAATTTTATTTATTGAATCTTCACAACAGTGAACTAACAATAAGTTTATCAAATCTTATGTACTAAAGCTAAAATATTAAGCCCATCCAGTGCCAGACAAAATTTTAATTTTAAACATTAAATATGTTTTTAATTTGATGCAAAGTAAATGTATAGAAAAAGTTAAAAACGATAAATTAGAAGTTTAATTTTAAAAAGGTCGAAAAAACTAATTTTTAATTTTTTAAATAGAAATTAAAAACCAACATTTTGTTATAAAGAATATACATTTATTCTATAGAGCCAAATCAGCGGTGGTCCTTCTTAGGAGGCGTCGGTGTCCTTGATCCTCAAGCAGTTTACGAGCCAATGAATTTGGGTGCAGTTGCAGCCTCTTTAAGTAGTTTAAGGTGTATCTCACGATTTCATCATTAACGGTGTGAACATTCAAATCTGAGTGTATGTTCGCATTTCTTATATACCATGGTGCGCAGACAATGGTTCGCAAAATATTGTTCTGCTTCCTTTGAATTTTTTGAACATTTGATGCAGACGCAGTGCCCCAGATTTGGATGCCGTAGCACCATATAGGTTTCAAAATCGAATTATACAACAACAACTTGCAATCAAGGCCAATTCTACAATTTCTTCCAATTAGCCAATTAAGTTCTATTGTTTTAAGTTTTATTTGTGTTATTTTGGCGTCGATATGGTTCTTCCACGTGAGACGACGATCAAGATCTATACCAAGATATTTGACATTTGAGTGTCAAATATCTTGGCACTTTGTGATTGTTAATTTTGATAAAAGTGCATGTTTCTTTTATCAAAGTAAAAGTCAAATGAATACATTTCTGTTCATTCACCTTTATCTTCCACTTTTTCCGCCACGATTCCAGTTCAAAAACGTGTTCCTGCAATATTCGAGAGGCTTCATATGGGTTTTTGTGACAACAACTCAAGATAGCCGTATCATCAGCAAATGTAGACGTATGAGTATTACTATCAGTTGGCATGTCAGAAGTATACAAAAGATACAAGAGTGGGCATAAAACGCTACCTTGAGGGACACCGGCCCGAATATCTTGAGGAGAGCTGAAGAAATCACTTTCCTTGACAACAAATTTACGATTGCTTATATAGCTTTCGAGTATATTATGTGTGTTACGTGGCAGTATATTTTTAATCTTAAATAACAAACCTTCGTGCCAAACTTTATCAAAGGCTTGCGATACGTCAATAAAGAGTGCAGAACAGTAATTCTTATCCTCAAAGGCCTTTCGTATTTCACTAACAAGTCTGTGAACTTGCTCAATGGTGCCATGCTTTTTACGAAAACCGAACTGATGAGCAGGAATTAGGTTATGTTGAGTTACAGTTATCGTTATTCTGTTTGCCAATAGTTTCTCGTAGAGTTTTGATAAATTAGGTAAAAGACTTATAGGCCTATAAGATTCAACTTTAATGAGATCTTTTCCTGGCTTGGGTATCTTTTTAATGAGGGAGACCTTCCATACTGGTGGATAATATTCAAGACGTAATATTGCATTAAAAATAAAAAGTATTATTCTTACAGCTATCTGGGGTAACTCCAAGATCATTTTATTACTAATTTTATCGGTACCAAAAGCTTTTTTTGGGATTAATTCTGAGATAGCATTTTCGACCTCTCGCAACTCAAAGCGAATGGGTACCTCTACGTGCCGTGGCAAAATTGGTGGTAACTCGACTATTGTGTTTGGATCGTTTGGCATAAATACAGATTTTAAATGTTCTGCAAACAACTCGCCTTTCTTCGTATCATATAACAGGTCTTTTTAGATTCTTTGTAGCACGCCATAATGAATAATCCGTTCTTGCCGTAGCCTCCAGATTTTCCAAAAAATCTTTCAGTGAGTAATTTCTTTGTAATTCAAGTAATTTGCGTAACTTGTTTGAGCATTCTTTAAATCGAGCCTTAAGTGCAGGAGATCTGTGAAGCTGCCACTCTCTACGAGCTCTTCTTTTCTCATTTAAGAGTCGCTTAATATCAACTGAAAAAAGTTTAGCAAGTTTAGGATAGGATTCAAAATTCCTAAGTGAGAGATCAATCTCCTCTGTTGTTCTTAGCAATATATTTTCCGAGCAATGAGTACTGATAAATTTTTTATATTTTAGCCAATTTGTTCCTTTGCCTGTAAGTGCTAAGTCACCGGTTGGAGATACAATTCGAGGGTTTATAAGGGAAACAATAGTGGGTGTATGATCAGAAGAGAGTTCCAATGAGGATTCTAAGTGCACCAAATTTCTTGCTATATTTTTAGTTACTACAAAATCAATGAGATCCGGTATTTTATTTCGATCTGATGGCCAGTGTGTGGGTTCGCCGCTGGAGATCACATCCAAACCCATTTTATTAATTGTATCAAACAATACACGGCCCCTCGGGGAACATAGCCTTGACCCCCAGAAAGTGTGCTTGGCATTGTAATCGCCAGCTGCCAGAAAGCGTGAGCCTAATGATTCGAAAAAAGATTTAAATTGATTTTCAGAAATCTTAAATTTCGGGGGGAAATAAACCGAAGAGATCACTAGTTTCATATTATTTTCTTCTATAAATACTGAAGAGGCTTGAAGATAATCGTCACAAAGATCACACATGAGATAATGTTTCAAGCGAGTTTTTATTAAGATACCTGAGCCTCCACATGCCCTGCCTCTGGGATCTTTTGTGTCATAAAATGTATACTCATTAATTTAAAAATTACTACGAGGGGTTAAGTGGGTCTCAGAAACAAGCATTATGTCAATCTGTTTGCTTCTTAGAAAATAACTGAGTTCTTCTTTATGTTGACGTATGCCATTAGCGTTCCAAAAACATATTTTCAGAGTATTCATGGTTTACTCAGTAAAGCCTGCAGTAACATAGACTGCATCTTCATCATCTCCTGTATCATATTGTTCATAGATTTTGTAAAATCTGAGACCGTTTGTACTAACACATCAATTGCTGCTTCAAGTCCACTAAAGTCCGATTTTTGACCTTGATATTTATTTTGATTTGTTTTCATATTAGAATTAGATTCATCACTTATATTTTCTTGAAAATTTCCAGATGATGTACGACCTTTTACAATAGATGCAAAGGTCTGATTTTGGTTCGTAAAATGTTGCGCGTTCGGCAATTGGGGCTGCGGGTTAAAAATTTCTAGATTGGGCAATTGGGGTTGCGAGTTAAATTGCTCTTGAATGTTTTGGGGTTCTCTGTTGTATAACTGCCTTCTGACAATAGAGCGCTTAACAATTGAGTATGCAGGACATCCTCGGTAATTGGCCGTGTGATTTTCACCACAATTACTACATTTTTTCAATTTTGGGTCGCCTATAGACTTGTTACAGTCTTTTGAGCTGTGTAGCTCACCACAAATCACGCAAACTGTAGGATGCTGGCAATACGTTTTAGAATGACCAAATTCTTGACAGTTAGTACACTGGGGCTCCTTCACTGTAATTCTACGATGTAGTAAATATTTCAGTTTGTAAATTGGGTGTACCTCACTCTTCTTCAATTTAACATCGTTGGGTCCTAGTTCAATACGAAACAGGGGTTGGGGTAGTTTTTCTCTGTTTCGAATATTAACTACAGATTTTATTTTAAAACCTTCGCCTTCTAGTGCACTTTTGACATCAGAGGGGTTGACACCAGAGTCCACTCCCTTAATGACAACTTGCAGGCCTTTACTGCTTTTCAATTGATAGGTGTAAAAGCTCTTCTTCCGGTCTTCAAAATGCTTAACCAACTTTCTGCAGTTGTCCTCGCAATATACGTGAATCTTTGTTTCAAAAATGTTACCTTTTGCTGGTCTTTCGTGAATCCCAATCGCACAAAAAACACGGATATTTTGAACGCCCAGATGCTGTTAAGCCTGTAATCAATGAAACTATTTTGAGGACGCAGCAAATGCGCCACTGGTGTTCGTTATATTTGACTACTTCCAGAATGTGTTTCAAATTATCGAAATTTTCACTAGTGTCAGTGCTATACGCAATGGGAACAGAAGGCATTCTATTTGTCTTGTGCAAAAGCACAACTTTTAAGCTGATTAGTGAACTATCGATGAATAAACGCCAATCATATTTTTTATAGGTTAACCCTATCGTCTCCATTAACTTTTCAATATCGTTGCAATAACCAAAATTTTTTGCATCATTCACATTGAAGAACTTTTCTAACTCTTTTTGGCGTTTTCGATATGCTGTTACTTTGGTCAGCAAATTATTTACTTTCTAAAATGAAGCCAGTAGTTCTGATTTTTTCTGAGTCAAACACAAATTTGCAACAATACCATCCAATTGGTTTTGTATGACTAGGATTGGGTCCTTTGATGTTTCAGAGGATATACCTTCACCAGGGTCGTATTCTGAGAAGAAATCCATGGATGTAGCAGCGGCGGTTGTAGTACTGATATCTGTTTGAAGATCAATATTTCGGTATGTTGGTACTGGAACGAATTCTGAGTGCGGTAATGGTAATTGGAGACTTGGCACTGCTACATAAGTTTTATTCTTTGTTTCCTTCTCCATATCAATTTTCCATAGCAATTTTCTTCTTGATGCGGGCTGTTGTCTAACCACATCATTGGTATACCAAAAGGCATAGCTTTCTTCTTTCCACTTTTCCATTGCATTAGAGTTTAATAGCAATTAAAGCAAACTTTTTTAGGGGCATAGTTTACGTCAGTGATAAACTCTTGCGAGAAATATTGTTTATAGGCTTCCAAAAAAAATCACTCGCATTGCCACATTTTTCATCGCTTGCTATGAAACGTCCACAAACTTTACAAAAATGGTCCATTTTACATTTTGGTTCCGACATTTTTAATACAATATATATTATACAATGTTTGTTTTGTTATTTTTATGAAACTGATGCACTTAACTTAAATCACTCACAAAATGAAATAAGTTCCAAAAAAATTAATAGCGAATTTTATCACGACCGAGCGAAAATTAAAAGACATCAGCTTCGGCTGAGTTCCGAGTCTTAACTGAATCTTTATATTTGAAATTAGTTCGCTTGTACGAAATAAAAAAAATCGCTGCCTGTGCGGTGGTTGAAAACAAAAAAGTTGTTTTGTTGGTATAAAAACCTTTGAAGAAGAGGAAGACGAGGAAAAAGAAGAAGAAGGGGAAGACAAAGAAGAAACTGAGAAGCATATTATAGATCAAACAGAAAGCAAAAAATACTTAGTTTTGTGGAAAATATTTTCAAAAAGCATGAAAAAAAATTATTTTCCAACATTTTGCTTCATAAGCAATTTTAATTGTTGCACAGGTCTCTAGCAATAATTTGGCTTTTACAGATCGACCTAACTTTTGCTAACTTGAATTTCTTCCACAGTGTAATCTGAGACAGGTCGATCTTAGATTTTTTTTCTCTATCACATATCCAAATTTCATCAAAATCGTAGTATTTAGGCTGAAGTACTTCTCTTGTTAGTAAAAAATGTAATTATTGCGATAACTTTTGCAAATGGAAACTGTTTTGCTTGAAATTTTGCAAAAACAGTTTTCAGAGGTCACCCCATATTATACTAAAAGTTGGACTATGGGGACAGCTTGGAAAGCTATGCTGCCATATAAAATTTTCAAAAGTCGCGATTTTAACGTATTGGACGCTACAGATGAATACATTTTTTTTGTTGAAATATTTCCTTTTAATTGCTTCTTTACTGAGCTATGCTGCCATATAAAATTTTAGTATAATATGGGGTGACCTCTGAAAACTGTTTTTGCAAAATTTCAAGCAAAACAGTTTCCATTTGCAAAAGTTATCGCAATAAATACATTTTTTACTAACAAGAGAAGTACTTCAGCCTAAATACTCCGATTTTGATGAAATTTGGATATGTGATAGAGAAAAAAAATCTAAGATCGACCTGTCTCAGATTACACTGTGGAAGAAATTCAAGTTAGCAAAAGTTAGGTCGATCTGTAAAAGCCAAATTATTGCTAGAGACCTGTGCAACAATTAAAATTGCTTATGAAGCAAAATGTTGTAAAAATTATTTTTTTTCATGCTTTTTGAAAATATTTTCCACAAAACTAAGTATTTTTTGCTTTCTGTTTGATCTATAATATGCTTCTCAGTTTCTTCTTTGTCTTCCCCTTCTTCTTCTTTTTCCTCGTCTTCCTCTTCTTCAAAGGTTTTTATACCAACAAAACAACTTTTTTGTTTTCAACCACCGCACAGGCAGCGATTTTTTTTATTTCGTACAAGCGAACTAATTTCAAATATAAAGATTCAGTTAAGACTCGGAACTCAGCCGAAGCTGATGCCTTTTAATTTTCGCTCGGTCGTGATAAAATTCGCTATTAATTTTTTTGGAACTTATTTCATTTTGTGAGTGATTTAAGTTAAGTGCATCAGTTTCATAAAAATAACAAAACAAACATTGTATAATATATATTGTATTGAAAATGTCGGAACCAAAATGTAAAATGGACCATTTTTGTAAAGTTTGTGGACGTTTCATAGCAAGCGATGAAAAATGTGGCAATGCGAGTGATTTTTTTTGGAAGCCTATAAACAATATTTCTCGCAAGAGTTTATCACTGACGTAAACTATGCCCCTAAAAAAGTTTGCTTTAATTGCTATTAAACTCTAATGCAATGGAAAAGTGGAAAGAAGAAAGCTATGCCTTTTGGTATACCAATGATGTGGTTAGACAACAGCCCGCATCAAGAAGAAAATTGCTATGGAAAATTGATATGGAGAAGGAAAGCAAAGAATTAAACTTATGTAGCAGTGCCAAGTCTCCAATTACCATTACCGCACTCAGAATTCGTTCCAGAACCAACATACCGAAATATTGATCTTCAAACAGATATCAGTACTACAACCGCCGCTGCTACATCCATGGATTTCTTCTCAGAATACGACCCTGGTGAAGGTATATCCTCTGAAACATCAAAGGACCCAATCCTAGTCATACAAAACCAATTGGATGGTATTGTTGCAAATTTGTGTTTGACTCAGAAAAAATCAGAACTACTGGCTTCATTTTAGAAAGTAAATAATTTGCTGACCAAAGTAACAGCATATCGAAAACGCCAAAAAGAGTTAGAAAAGTTCTTCAATGTGAATGATGCAAAAAATTTTGGTTATTGCAACGATATTGAAAAGTTAATGGAGACGATAGGGTTAACCTATAAAAAATATGATTGGCGTTTATTCATCGATAGTTCACTAATCAGCTTAAAAGTTGTGCTTTTGCACAAGACAAATAGAATGCCTTCTGTTCCGATTGCGTATAGCACTGACACTAGTGAAAATTTCGATAATTTGAAACACATTCTGGAAGTAGTCAAATATAACGAACACCAGTGGCGCATTTGCTGCGTCCTCAAAATAGTTTCATTGATTACAGGCTTAACAGCATCTGGGCGTTCAAAATATCCGTGTTTTTTGTGCGATTGGGATTCACGAAAGACCAGCAAAAGGTAACATTTTTGAAACAAAGATTCACGTATATTGCGAGGACAACTGCAGAAAGTTGGTTAAGCATTTTGAAGACCGGAAGAAGAGCTTTTACTCCTATCAATTGAAAAGCAGTAAAGGCCTGCAAGTTGTCATTAAGGGAGTGGACTCTGGTGTCAACCCCTCTGATGTCAAAAGTGCACTAGAAGGCGAAGGTTTTAAAATAAAATCTGTAGTTAATATTCGAAACAGAGAAAAACTACCCCAACCCCTGTTTCGTATTGAACTAGGACCCAACGATGTTAAATTGAAGAAGAGTGAGGTACACCCAATTTACAAACTGAAATATTTACTACATCGTAGAATTACAGTGAAGGAGCCCCAGTGTACTAACTGTCAAGAATTTGGTCATTCTAAAACGTATTGCCAGCATCCTACAGTTTGCGTGATTTGTGGTGAGCTACACAGCTCAAAAGACTGTAACAAGTCTAAAGGCGACCCAAAATTGAAAAAATGTAGTAATTGTGGTGAAAATCACACGGCCAATTACCGAGGATGTCCTGCATACTCAATTGTTAAGCGCTCTATTGTCAGAAGGCAGTTATACAACAGAGAACCCCAAAACATTCAAGAGCAATTTAACTCGCAACCCCAATTGCCCAATCTAGAAATTTTTAACCCGCAGCCCCAATTGCCGAACGCGCAGCATTTTACGAACCAAAATCAGACCTTTGCATCTATTGTAAAAGGTCGTACATCATCTGGAAATTTTCAAGAAAATATAAGTGATGAATCTAATTCTAATATGAAAACAAATCAAAATAAATATCAAGGTCAAAAATCGGACTTTAGTGGACTTGAAGCAGCAATTGATGTGTTAGTACAAACGGTCTCAGATTTTACAAAATCTATGAACAATATGATACAGGATATGATGAAGATGCAGTCTATGTTACTGCAGGCTTTACTGAGTAAACCATGAATACTCTGAAAATATGTTTTTGGAACGCTAACGGCATACGCCAACATAAAGAAGAACTCAGTTATTTTCTAAGAAGCAAACAGATTGACATAATGCTTGTTTCTGAGACCCACTTAACCCCTCGTAGTAATTTTTCAATTAATGAGTATACATTTTATGACACAAAAGATCCCAGAGGCAGGGCATGTGGAGGCTCAGGTATCTTAATAAAAACTCGCTTGAAACATTATCTCATGTGTGATCTTTGTGACGATTATCTTCAAGCCTCTTCAGTATTTATAGAAGAAAATAATATGAAACTAGTGATCTCTTCGGTTTATTTCCCCCCGAAATTTAAGATTTCTGAAAATCAATTTAAATCTTTTTTCGAATCATTAGGCTCACGCTTTCTGGCAGCTGGCGATTACAATGCCAAGCACACTTTCTGGGGGTCAAGGCTATGTTCCCCGATGGGCCGTGTATTGTTTGATACAATTAATAAAATGGGTTTGGATGTGATCTCCAGCGGCGAACCCACACACTGGCCATCAGATCGAAATAAAATACCGGATCTCATTGATTTTGGAGTAACTAAAAATATAGCAAGAAATTTGGTGCACTTAGAATCCTCATTGGAACTCTCTTCTGATCATACACCCACTATTGTTTCCCTTATAAACCCTCGAATTGTATCTCCAACCGGTGACTTAGCACTTACAGGCAAAGGAACAAATTGGCTAAAATATAAAAAATGTATCAGTACTCATTGCTCGGAAAATATATTGCTAAGAACAACAGAGGAGATTGATCTCTCACTTAGGAATTTTGAATCCTATCCTAAACTTGCTGCACGACTTGCTACCAAACCCCCCCGACAATCCAGACAAAATCCAATTTTTTCAGTTGATATTGAGCGACTCTTAAATGAGAAAAGAAGAGCTCGTAGAGAGTGGCAGCTTCACAGATCTCCTGCACTTAAGGCTCGATTTAAAGAATGCTCAAACAAGTTACGCAAATTACTTGAATTACAAAGAAATTACTCACTGAAAGATTTTTTGGAAAATCTGGAGGCTACGGCAAGAACGGATTATTCATTATGGCGTGCTACAAAGAATCTAAAAAGACCTGTTATATGTAAACCTCCAATGCGTAAATCAGACGGAAGCTGGGCTAGAAATGATACGAAGAAAGGCGAGTTGTTTGCAGAACATTTAAAATCTGTATTTATGCCAAACGATCCAAACACAATAGTCGAGTTACCACCAATTTTGCCACGGCACGTAGAGGTACCCATTCGCTTTGAGTTGCGAGAGGTCGAAAATGCTATCTCAGAATTAATCCCAAAAAAAGCTTTTGGTACCGATAAAATTAGTAATAAAATGATCTTGGAGTTACCCCAGATAGCTGTAAGAATAATACTTTTTATTTTTAATGCAATATTACGCCTTGAATATTATCCACCAGTATGGAAGGTCTCCCTCATTAAAAAGATACCCAAGCCAGGAAAAGATCTCATTAAAGTTGAATCTTATAGGCCTATAAGTCTTTTACCTAATTTATCAAAACTCTACGAGAAACTATTGGCAAACAGAATAACGATAACTGTAACTCAACATAACCTAATTCCTGCTCATCAGTTCGGTTTTCGTAAAAAGCATGGCACCATTGAGCAAGTTCACAGACTTGTTAGTGAAATACGAAAGGCCTTTGAGGATAAGAATTACTGTTCTGCACTCTTTATTGACGTATCGCAAGCCTT
This sequence comes from Leucophora obtusa, assembly GCA_949987735.1. NCBI lineage: Eukaryota > Metazoa > Arthropoda > Insecta > Diptera > Anthomyiidae > Leucophora > Leucophora obtusa. The sequence continues at coordinate 83,358,264 of OX465298.1, read as the reverse complement.
TGATAAAGTTTGGCACGAAGGTTTGTTATTTAAGATTAAAAATATACTGCCACGTAACACACATAATATACTCGAAAGCTATATAAGCAATCGTAAATTTGTTGTCAAGGAAAGTGATTTCTTCAGCTCTCCTCAAGATATTCGGGCCGGTGTCCCTCAAGGTAGCGTTTTATGCCCACTCTTGTATCTTTTGTAAACTTCTGACATGCCAACTGATAGTAATACTCATACGTCTACATTTGCTGATGATACGGCTATCTTGAGTTGTTGTCACAAAAACCCATATGAAGCCTCTCGAATATTGCAGGAACACGTTTTTGAACTGGAATCTTCTCTTGTTAGTAAAAAATGTATTTATTGCGATAACTTTTGCAAATGGAAACTGTTTTGCTTGAAATTTTGCAAAAACAGTTTTCAGAGGTCACCCCATATTATACTAAAAGTTGGACTATGGGGACAGCTTGGAAAGCTATGCTGCCATATAAAATTTTCAAAAGTCGCGATTTTAACGTATTGGACGCTACAGATGAATACATTTTTTTTGTTGAAATATTTCCTTTTAATTGCTTCTTTACTGAGCAATATCATTTATTAAGGCCGATTTTGCTTTCAACGATTCAATTGGCTAAAACTTTAAAAAACAGTAAAAATCAATATAAAACGCGAAGAGTTTTTAATATTATGGTTTTAATATTAAGTTTTATGTATCAGATTTTAAACCTAAATATGAATACAGGTCCTGTGCCTGCATTTCACTACAAAAAATTTATATTGATTGCATTTGAAAATTTTTGTATATAATAATATTTTGTATATGTTGTATACGATAACTAAATGGAAAACCGCTAAACTTTAAAGACATTTCGCGGAAAATATATACCTTAGATCGAAAAATAAAGTACGCCATTGTAATTAGCATATCCAAAATATATATAAGTGATGGTCAGAGCTCTATTAATTTTTAAAAGTCAAGATTTTGTCATGTAGTGTTATGTTTATTTGTGAAAATTCAAAAAACTTTGTTAAAAAATAGCGTTTTTCTTTTGAACCCATTGGCGTTCCAATTTAAAATTTTCACAGTCTGTAGCTGAAATATTAAGTTATCTGCTTCAATAATTTAAAGAAAATTAAAGATGGGTTTTTTGAGATATTTGCAAAGTAAGGATATTTTTCAAATTGTATTATCCTTTTTGCATTCAACAATTGATTTTGAAAGTAGATTATTTATAACAATCGGATAACGCGTTCAAAAGTTGTAATCATTTGAACATCATGTATTTTTCAAAAATTTACTGAAAAAAATTGACTACACTAAAAAAAAAAGTTAGTATAAAAATTAGTAAAACGGTTTCCAATTTTATTATACTAGTATTATACTAATTTTTAGTATAAAGTTGTTTTTTAGTAAAATAATTTGGTATTCTCATTTTACAAATTACAGAATTTTTTACTAATTTGAGTTGCTAAATCTACAAATTTAATTTTACTAAATTTTAAAACCCGATTAGCTAAAATTAGCAAAAAAAATTACTAATCTTTTTTATTTTGGAAGTTTAAATTTTTTTTTTTTTTGAAAATATACACAACCTGATAGAAATTTTTGTTGCAATATGATTACCAGAAAACCAAGTTGTTTTTAAGCGTTTTTTTTTCCATTTATAATAAAAATAGATTTGTTCTCTAAATTTTTTTGTTGTTTTTTAATGTTTATATTTCCACGTTATTTTTTTTTTTTGCTTTTTTCCAGGCACCCGATATTAATACTTTTAAAACGTTTTATTTTGTTTTTTCCTCAATAAAAAAAATCACTTGTGTACAAATGAATTTATTTTTCTTGATGGATATTTTGTTTTCATCAATTTTTTTATTTTTTGTTTTCTTTTCGAAAACAAAATTTTAAAAATATCCGTACTGATATTTTCAGGAAAGTTGAGAATTATTTTTATTTTGTACTGAGGAAAAAACAAAAAAAAAAAACGTTTTTTTTTGTATTGAGGAAAAAACAAAATAAAACGTTTTAAAACGTTTTTTTTAGTTTTTTCTGATTACAATTACATATAAATTTTGTAAAAATCCTTAAAACAACATTCATATAGACATATTTCTGCATCCAATGATATAAACCTTTGCGTTATTAAAAAGTAATAAAAATTTCCGCCGAAAAGACTTCTACAAAGCATGATAATCAGCGATTAACATTCTGCAAGCAAATATATTGATGCAAAACTATTCCTTTTTGCAAATTTTTTTGTCGTGATTTTTTGTTTTTGCAATCTAACTAGCTAATTTTGGTATAGGATATATGTATTATAGTACCTAGATTATGGATTTTAAACAACCCCACTTAAAAAATTGCAAACCAATGGCGGAACGCGAAAAAAAACTTTATGGTACAAAAAATGAATTAAAAATTGTTATCAGAAATTTACATTCTGCAAACAAATACACTGATGCAAAAAATTTTCTTTTCGGAAAATTTTTTTCGCGAATTTTTTTTGCAAACTAACCACCAAACTTTTATATGAGAATATTGGTATTATAGTCCCAAAATTATGAATTTTAAAAATCCGCACTTAAAAAATTGCAAAAAAAATCGCGGAACGCGAAAAAAAGCTTTTTGGTACAAAAAATAAATTTAAAAACTCAGTCAGCGATTTACATTCTGCAAACGAATATGTTGATGCAGAAATTTTCCTTTTTGTAAAACTTATTTTTCGCGAAATTTTTTGCGTACGAACTACCAAACTTTGGCATAAGATATGGGTATCATAGTCCCAAATTTATGAATTTTAAAAAACCGCATTCAAAATTTTTTAAACTTAATCAGCGATTAACATTCTGCTATACATATGTTACATACATATACATATGTATATTGATGCAAAACTATTCCTTTTTGTAAAATTTTTTTCCCAATTTTTTTTTGTTTTTGCAATCTAACCAGATAATTTTGGTATAGGATATAGGTATTATAGTCCCTAGGTTGTGAGTTAAAAAAAACCGCTCTTAAAAATTTGCAAAATAATGGCGGAACGCGAAAAAAAGCTTTATGGTACAAAAAATAAATTAAAAAACTCAGTCAGCGATTTACATTCTTCAAAAGAATATGTTGATGGAAAAATGTTCCTTTTTGCTAAATTTTTTTTCGCGAAACTTTTTGCATACTAACCACCAAACTTCGGCATAAGATATGGGAATTATTGTCCTAAGGTTAAAAATTTAAAAAAACCGCACTCAAAAAATTGCAAAATATTGGCGGAATGCGAAAAAAGCCTTTATGATACAAAAAAATAGTTAAGAAACCTAATCAGCAATTTATATTCTGCAAAAGAATACATTAATGGAAAAAAAATTTTTTTTTGCAAATTTTTTTGGCAATTTTTTTTTGCGAACTAATTACCAAACTTTGGTATGAGATATGGGTATTATGGTCCCTAGCTTATAAATTTTAAAAATCTGCACTTAAAAAATTGCGAATTAATGGCGGAATGCGAAAAAGGTTTCTTGGTGCAAAAATTTAATTAGAAAACTTATACAGCGATTTCATTCCGAAAATGAATAATATTAGTGCAAAATGCTGGTCAATTGGCAAACATTTTAGCAAAAAAAAAAAATATTTGCAATATATGTTTGTATGTATATACCGCTCAACAGTTCACTCTAGGATATTATATGATTTTCTACAGATTTGAAACCAAAAACCATAATAATCTCCACCATAAAAATAAAACAAAAATTTTAAACTTCTATTCATATTTTTGTACTTAGTACAAAGATGAAAAACAAAAAAAAAACGTTTTTTAAAACGTTTTAAAAAGTTTTGTTTTTTTATCAATTTTTTTATCTTTGATATTTATACCTAAAGATATTTTTCGAATTTCAACTTGAGGGATATTTTTGTTTTAAAGTACATTTAAAATTTTTTGTTTTCGATTGAGAAATAAAAACATTTTGAACTTTAGTGATATTTATTTTTGATAAAAACAAAAAAAAAAAACGTTTTCTGGTGCCTGCTTTTTTCGAATATTTCTTTGCTATAAATACAAATTAGTTTGCAATTTTTTCAATATGTATTTTTATCATCCATATTCGTACACTCGGCGAAAAAAAAGAGTTATCATATTGATGAAACTGCTTCATAAATCAATCATCGCAATAAATATGACGAAGTGTTTCATAAAGCAGATGATCTTTTTTATACGAAAATTGATGCCAAAACGTCTTTCAAATTAGTTCGTATTAACCGATAATTCGTCTTTAACCAAGTTTAGCTTAAAAGAATTTTACTGTAATTGGTACAATTGTTTTCTATTCTAAAGCTGCCTACACACGAAGGAACATTCGTCACAAAATGCCCTTCGTGTATAGCGACCTATAGAAAATCAAGCATGCTGTACAGCATGCTGGACGGCTGTATGAATTTGATCATGTAGTGTCTAATTTGATAGCTTGTCAAACATGTTGGACGAAAAACAAAATTTTTTGATTTTTCGGCAGGTTTGACAAACACGCTTTACAGTGTAATGGAAAATATCATCAAACATTAGGGAATTTTACATTTTTAATAAGTTATTTTGTGACAAGAAATGCATAACGTTAATAAAAAAACTAAAAAATGGAAAAACAGAAGAAAAAAAATTAAATTCAAAGAAAAAAAATTAAAAAAATAATTTCGTCATTATCATCCGCTGTGTTAATTTTGTGTTTTTGAAGGTACATTTTACAGCATGCTTGACCGTGTATTTGATCGTATAAAGTCCGCTTATGTCAATAGCGGCCTATATACGAGCAAGCATGCTGTCCAGCTTGTTTGACAAACAAAAAATGGTTTTTGGTATACACGGACAAGCATGCTGTAAAACTTTACTTCAAAACCACAAAATCAACACAGCGGATGATAATGACGAAATTATTTTTATTAATTTTTTTTCTTGGAATTTCTGTTTTTGCATTTTTTAGTTAATTTTAGGGATGTGCGATTAATCGATTAATCAAACTTCCTGATTAATCAAAATTATGATTAATCAATTAATCGATTATTCAATAATTTTGATTAATCAAAAACATAAACGGTAAAGCGTGTTTGTCAAACTTGCCGAAAAATCAAAAAATTTTGTTTTTCGTCCAACATGCTTGACAAACCGTCAAATTAGACATTACATGGTCAAATTCACACAGCCGGCCAGCATGCTGTACAACATACTTGGAAGTCTATATGGCCGCTAATGTATCGTGTTGACATTCGGGTTATCAAAATTTTTTGATATTTTGTGTTTCCTAACTCAATTTTCCATCGCGTGTATCGATGTTACTGTTTTTGCTGTTTTGGTTCATTAAGAGCGACTGCTCTGGGAGGTGCTTTTGTAATTGCGCATTATGGCGACAATTACAAATAATGAAAACTGCATTAATTTTTATAAATGAATATAAAAATTTATAGACAATTAAGAATAAAATCCTTAAATATAAATTGTAACAAAATATTGACCAGTTTTCCTTTAAACATATATAATATAAACAACTGTAAATTGCACGCGTGCTAACCCGGTGTCTTCAAATGCAATAAATTATATGATATGAAATGTAAAAACCATTGCAGCGAAACGTCAAAATGATATCAAAGGAGAAACCTTGACCATTTCATGGATAAGAAATATCATAGATTTTTTTCAAAAAACAACAAATTTTATGAAACATTAATATTTACCGACAAATAATAAAAAACTAAACACTTTTCCATTATTTTTTACCAAATTTTTTGTTGTTTTTCTATTACAAAATTAAAATGAAAACTAAAAGTGACATTTGATCTCTGGCATCACTGCAAGAGCCGATTGCATGTAAGCGATATGATGTTTGTATTAATTTTATTGTGCAAAGACTAATAGCGTCAGAAAATTACAATTTTATTAAAAATTTTAAATTATTAAGAAAAACATTAAATTCTGTAATAAAATTAATAAGAAAGGGATACAAATTTTCTATGACTAAAAAAAAATAACGAAATAAACGATTGAACGAAATGAACGATTGAACGAAACGAACGAATAATGGTGAACGATGTCATATCGTTCAATAAACTGAACCGTTCAAATGAACTAGTTCGTTCATGAACGACACAACTCTAAGCACGCGGTTTTTCAACAAAAACATTCGGTAGTGTTTTGATAGTTAAAAAAATAAAGTGAATTAAAATAATAACTTGTGAAAATCAATAACAATGGTACATATTGGACAAGTACATGGTGGTCATCCTGGGGACTTGCTCCACAACATATGCCCACCGCACCCAGTGGTCCTAATACTCTTCAACATCATCTTCGACCGGAACAACATCCTCATCTTCAAATAAATCGTCTTTATCCGTAAAACCCAATTATACTTTAAAGTTTACTTTGGCTGGTCATACCAAGGCAGTATCAGCTGTTTTCACCCAATGGGGAATGGTTGGCGAATTCATGTGAGTACCAGAAGTGGGAAAAGAAATAATTTCGAAATTTTATGAATTGACCTGTCTCGGCCGTTCATTTTAATCGTGATGGTTCGTTAATTGTCTCTTCTAGCTATGTTGGCTTATGTCGTATTTGGGATACAGCCAGTGGTCAGTGTTTGAAGACTTTAATAGATGATGGCAAGTATATATTGGCGGCTACTTTGAAATTATGGGACTATTCAAAATGTTTAAAAACCTACACTGGACGTAAAAATGAAAAATATTGTATTTTTGCAAATTTTTCAGTAACTGGAGGAAATGTTAGTTAAAGGCAAGAATTTTTTTAATCTATAAATTTGTTTTAAATGTTTGTAATATTTTTTTGTGGGTTGTTTCCGGCAGTTAATATGGTTTACATCTGGAATCTACAATCGAAAGAGGTGGTCCAGAAATGACAGGGTCACACCGACACTGTGTTGTATACTGCTTGTCATCCAACAGAGAATATTATTGCTTCGGTGGCTTTGGAAAATGACAAAACCATAAATGGAAAAGCGATACATAATTTTACAATTACATATGGTTATCCCAATATTGGTACCATACGTGAATTGGTATTTAAAAAGGTTTTGCTCGTATCAATGGCAAAAAATCACCCATTATTTGTTTGGAAGATATTATTCATGAGATATTTACAGTGGGTACAAAGGTTCAAGCTGTTAGTGAATTTATGTGTGCATTTTTAGTAAGTTTATTGTCTTTATATTAATTTATATGTAGCAAAAATTAACTTCTATTTTTTTATCTACAGTTTTGTAGCCCACGTGATGCTTGGAAGAATAAATTGTCGGTATCCTTTAAGCGTGGAGGCGAATACGGCGATCGTGGTAATGGTATCAATGATTTAATAGCACGCAGTTTATAAATAGATTTTTGTAAAATTTGACACTGTTACTTATAAACTAGAAAATATTTTAGGGGCTTTGACATGTCTTTTTCATATTTATGTGGTTTTTCATTTTAAATATCCGATTGAATGTAAACATGTATGGCTCTTCAATCACATTTTTTTGGAATCAATTTTCCTAGAGACAAGTTATCAACAGCAATTCTTAGCCTGACAACTTATCTAAAAAATATAAATGAAAAGAAAAATTTACAAATTTTACTCCTATGTTAGTTAATTTGATAATTTCACATTTTAAGTCGTTTCGCTGTTTTCGCATCAATTTATTAATTAAAGGAAATAACAATTGCCTACTTTTGTTAACTTTGAAACTCTTAATTTCTAATTATAATCTTTACAGCGGAGTTTCATTCTGAAGTCTTTAAATTCACTATTAAACAAAAGAAAATGCCAAGAAATTTGTGTACGAAACAACAAAAAATTATGGATTAATAAAAGTAAACTCAAAAACCTACACGGTGGTTTTCATACTGAAGGTTTTTGAGTTAAGCATTAGTTATTTAATTTGTTATTTCGTATACAATTTTTTACATTTTATCTTTCAATATCGTTAAGTTCAAGTTAACTTTAAATATGAAACCGAGCGTAATAGATAAATAATAAAATGTACCTACATTAATTTGGAATAAATGTGGGCATTTTTTTTTATACTTTTAAAAGTGAATACTTATAAAAATTTGCATTAAATGAATGCGTGACTTTCTTTTAAATACTTATATATATTAATACTCCAAAAATTAATTTAAATGTGAATATCAATTTGATATTGATCCCAAAAGCCTATTATTTAGTGCATATATTTATAATAAATCTTTTTATCTTTTTATATACATACATTCAATGTATCATTCATCTAAAAGTTATTTAAATTTTAAAACTTTACTTATAATTAAATCGTATTTAAAATTACATTTCATTTTATAACTAAAAAGAAATAAATTTTACTATTCGTAAGCATTTTTTATGGATTTTATTTTAGATTTTTTGGAAATAAAATCCAGTATGCATACTAATATTTAGTATAAGTACTATTTTATTTCCATTTTAAATTTACAGAAATTTTACTAATATATAGTAAAATTACTAATTTTTGCTCCTAAATGAATTTCACTAATATTTAGTAAGAAATTTGGCTAATTTTAGCAAATTGATTTCCATTATGAATATACTAAAATTATACTAAATTTTAGTAACTATTACAAATTTTTTCCACAACTTTGATTTTACTAATAATTACAGACACATTTTGCTAAAATTAGCTAATCGGTCTGCTGGCCTAATATTAGTTAATTTTTCTGTAATATTACAGTTTTTTCTGTAACTTTTACAGACTTTTTTATTTGAGTGTAAAAACAGCGAAAAAAAGCAAGATAAGACAAATTTTACAAAAATTTAAAAACAGTAAATTTCGTGATAGTCATGATGATCTACAAACAAAACTTTGTCCAAATCCAGAGACCTCCTTCCGATAAGTGTCCCGGTTCCCTTTGGAATGATTCATAATGCTAACTATATACTAAGTTTTTTTGATGGTAAAAGAAAAGAAAATTTACATAGACACTAGGGTTTATGTCCCGGGAATTCCCGGGACGGGATTCCCGGGAATCCCGCCCTTTTTTCAATCCCGCAATCCCGGGAATTTTGTGCGGGATTTCCCGGGATTTTTTTTTATTTTTTACAGAAGTTTTAGCTATTAAATATTGCAATTTTTGAAGCTAAATAAATTTAAATTTAAAGTATTGAATTGAAATTAATTAAACAAGAAATATTTGATATTAAAAAATGCGATTTAAAATTTAATAAACTGAATTAGTATAAAAAAACATATTATTTAGGCCAAATTGATTTTGGATGTGAGTTGAATTTGGTTAAGTTAAACCGAAAACACATACTCGAACTTCAGAAAAATTTTGTTTCTTTAAAATGGTGATCTTTGTTCAAATAAAGCAATATATTCAACATCCGTATCTCAGTTCCAAATACCTCCAAAAACACCAGGCATTTAAAAGTTAGGAATATTTTCGTATTTTCAATTGAGTATTTATTTTGAGGTTTTTTTTCACTTCAAACAAGTTTATTTAAATTCAAACTGCTATTCCTTTATTTCAATTGTATTTTTTAAATATTATTCAGATGCATTTTCAAATTATTTTGGATTTCTTTATAAGTTAATTTAAAATACAACTATCCAAATTTAATAATTTCTTTTTAAATAGTTGCGGATAAAAAATTTCTATTCAAAAGATACCAATTAAAGTTAAGGAACTATTTAATTAATGTTTTTCGTTCAATTTGAGATCAAATATTATCACATTTTCTTTTAAATTATTTTGAAATTAAAAGAGAGATGATACAATTTTTACAAGTAAATTACATACATAGAATAAAAATTAAAAAATTCGATAAGGCCAGCAGGATAGAATACGTATTTTCGGATCCTGCTAAAAACCCATCCTCTATATTCTATGCTTTTATGGGTTAATAATTGATGATGAACTATTTATTAAATTGAAACAAATAAGCAAATTGAAACAACTCAATTAGACTAACATCAACGAAATTCTTACAATGTTATTTTTATCCTGCTGCTTGGAATTCAACTCTGATCGACAACTTATGAAGCATATATTTATGAACGACAACGAACTGTTAATTTTAAATTCATATTCTAATTATTTTTTAACCTACAACATAAATCCATGTTGATTGTAAATATATTACCTAAATAGTAATTCGCGGTTTAAACTATTAAACGAATTGATCTAGAAAAAGTGAAAGTACTGCATATTTTATATTTAGCTCACCTTTTAGGATATATTAAGTAGATTTTATCATGGGTACAACCAAAAGACGAACTTTGTCGGACGGTATTTTATTAGAAATCGAGTTTTTTCAAGTACAACATATGTCGGATTTATTTATTTTGTAACTAGCGGGAATTCCCGGGATCCCGGGAAATTCAGAAAAAAATCCCGCTGTCCCGGGAAATGAAAAAGTCCGGGAAAAGAAAAACCCTAATAGACACTAAGTATAAAGAAAAAAAAAACATATTTTATTGATTGTAAGTAAATTTTAAGTTTTTATGGATCTAGGACTTTATATTGCAGACACGTTCGAACGATAGGAGCTTTAAGCTACTTTTAGCATAGTATGCTACTGGCATAAGTGAAAGTCATGTTTTAAAGTCCGGGTTAGTCAAACTAGGCTGACCTCAAACATTGGCGACAGTGACAGGACACAGAAGTTACCGTCCGTGATGAACATTTGTTATTTTGAACAACACGTGATTATATTCACGGAAACCTGGTTAAATGACAAAATCTTTAACACGGAGATACTATGTAATGCATTTCACATTTATAGACTCGATAGAGCAACTGAAACTCCAGCACTCTTTCATCTGAAGAAATTGCATATTCTTCTTCTCATAAAATTGAATTTATAGCAGTCCAAATAAAACTGAAGTGTAAAAATATTTTAATAACTTGTTCATATATTCCTCCAAAATCTGATAGATCAATATTTGATGAACATTTGAAATCTATAAAATCAGTCGTTTTAAGAGCAAAACCTGAAGATTCAAGTTTTGTTTTTGGTGATTTTAATTTACCATTAATTTCTTGGACATTTTTATCGGATTCCTTCTATTATGCCCCAATTAAATCAAATGAATGGATTGATGAATTTTTATAACTCTTATATTTACAACGAAACTGGAAGACTGCTTGATTTGGTGTTTGTAAATGAGCCTGCAGACTGCTCTTTAAAACGTACATATCCAATTACTAAACCTGATAAGCTGTAATTTACCACTGCTGTCTAATCGCAAAATAATAGACAACGTAAAAACTTTCTGTTTTAAACGTGCTATTTATAATGATTTAAATTTCCAATGGCAATCCAAATGCTATTGATGCAATGGTCGACACTTTTTATGCAACAATTTTAAATTATATGGAGGAATGTATCCCAAAATACACTGTACGTAAACACTCTGCCCTCCATGGAGCTCTAAACAATTATCCAGGCTTAAAAATTTTAAAAACAAACGATATAAAAATTATAAGAAATCTGGTTGACTTGGTGATTATGGTAAATATTCTATTGTACGTGCTGAATATAATTTACTCAACATGAATTTATATAATGACTACCTCAACTAAATTTTAAACGTGATCCGAAAACTTTTTTTATAAATTTGTAAATTCAAAGAGGAAATGCAGTGGATATCCAGCTGTCATAAAATATTTAACAAACGAATCTAGCGATGATTTGGTTATAAGTGACATGTTTGCCGACTTCTTTGCAACCACGTACTCTGATGCTCTCTATGATGATTCTGATAATTATCCAATTCCTCTGACTGAACAACAATCTATATCTTTTTCACTTCTTACTACATCAGATATTAAAAAATGTCTTAAAAACCTCAAATCTTCATTTTATCATGGACCTGATGGCGTACCCAGCTGCATACTAACTAATTGTAATAATGCCTTGGCTACTCCTTTATGTATCATGTTTAATGTTTCTATCAAATATGGGTACATTCCTAAACATTGGAAGGATTCCTATATTATACCTTTATTTATATCTGGTAATAAGTCAGTTGTGACAAATTACAGAGGAATTGCTAAACTGAGTATAATACCTAAACTGTTTGAGAAATGCTTAACAGAATAACTATGTCATAAAATCTCTTCCATACTGTCACCGTTTCAACATGGTTTCCGCAAAGGTTGCTCTACCACTAGAAACCTGTTACACCTTACCACTGTAGTTAACCGGGGATTTAATAATGGTCAACATACTGATGCTATATACACAGACTTTAGCAAAGCCTTTGATAAAGTTAATCATAATCTCCTTATTAAAAAGTTTTATTTAATATGATTTACCAAAAACTGTTTGAACTGGATTAAATCATACCTGAACAGCAGAAAACAACGTGTTTTATTCAACAATGCAGTATCTAAGAATATTACTGTTGGCTCCGGAGTACCCCAAGGTACCAATTTTGTTTTCTCTTTTCATTAATAACCTACCGTTAGCGATAAAATATTCCAATGTCTTAATGTATGCTGATGATGTGAAAATCTTTCATAGCTTCGATAATTTTTCTGATCACACTTGTCTTTAACAGGATTTGGATAGCTTCTATGCATGGTGTTGTTTAAATTTAATGGAGTTAAACCTGAAAAAATGCAAACACATTCGATTTTCCAGAAAGTTTTGTGATCCTGATTACTACTCTTTGGGTTGCACCAAGATACAATTCATGATCTTGGTGTTCTTTTTTATGCCAAATTTACTTTTATACAACATATTACTTTGACTGTAAATAAAGCTCGTGGCGTACTTTCTTTTATTAAAGGGTGGGCCAAAGAATTCGTCGAACCGAATATCACAAAGCAACTTTATACTGCCCTTGTGAGGCCAATTCTAGAATATGGTTCCATTATCTGGGATCCTCAACAAAATGTTCGTGTCCAATTGATTGTATCCGTCCAAAAACAATTTCTGCTCTTCTGTTTACGGAGTTTTTATTTGGGGCCTGTGGCCGAACTTCCATCCTATTCGACCAGACTGGTTCGCATCAAGTTACCTACCTTGGAAAGCCGAAGAAAAATTATGAATGTTACGTTTTTATTCAAGCTGATTAATGGTGATGTATGCTCTGAATTTCTTGTCAGTAACCTGGTGTTTAATGTCCCTCAACGTCCAACAAGATACTACAATCCGCTTTATAGTCCGTTTTTCCGTCAAAACTATGCTGACGCGGATCCTATTATAAGAATGTGCAACGATTTTAATGAATTTTATAATTATATTGATTTTTCAAATAACGTTAATTGCATTAAACGTAGCATCATTTTAATTCTGAACATATAGTTCGCTCAAAATATTTTTTTAAAAATTATGTAAATTTTAATATTATTGTCTGTAAGGATTAATTCCATACACTAAATAAATAAAATAAAAAATTGTTGAAGCGTTTAATTAAATACGTAGAAAAGTGCCGTTGCACAGTGGTTTGAAACAAAAACAAAGTGGTAATAAATCTGTATCTTCTAAACTATAAGTCCGATTGCATCAGTATGTATGAGATAATTGTTAAGGAGGACCGCTGTGTTAGCACAGGGTGACCTATTGGGCGTCAAAGTAGACCACCTCAAAAGTAAAATAGATTTTGGACCGTGTAACTCTTTCAATTTTTGCCCAATATGGTTGATTTTTTATATTTTGGAATGAGCTTGGAGAAACGAAGAAAAAACATGCTTACTTTACTATAATAACTGTTAAAAAACTCATTTTTCTCTTCGACATTTTTTAATTTTTGGCCGATTGTAAATTCGATATTATAACGATAATTTTTTAAAAAATACTGACATATACGCAACAGTTTAATAAATGAAACTGTGGAAACCTTTTTTAAGTATCTCGAACCATTTAGTGTTGAGAAATTTCCAAAGTCAAACATTTTTCGCTGATCGAAAAAATTGCATTTTTTTTATCAAAAAGATGCTATAAATTTTTCACTTTTTACTGAGAAGTTATTTAATAAAAGTTAATGTTTTATTATATATTCGTAGAGAATGGGGTTCTAAGATGCTTTTAATCTAAATTTGAAGTCGGTACAATATTCACACTACGTACAGCATTGACCGAAATTGGTCTAATTTTTATGAGAATTTTTGAGTTTTCGATCATATAATAAAAAAGTCACGCCGATTTTGCTACTTTCTGAAATACAGTTATATAGTGCCATATATTCTGTTTAGATTTCAAAAATAAAAAGTAGCGCCAATTCATAAACGAATCCAGAAAACATGATTTTATAAAAAATGGCAAATTTCCATAGACCATAATTTTAATTGCAAAAAAAGGATAGTTCGGTTTATTTTTTAAAATTGTTTTAATTGTTTCGCATGAACAATAAAATAGCCTTTATTGCTGCAAAAATCATTCACGTACCTTGGATTGTTTTTAAGATATTGAAAGTCAACTTTCAAAGATGATTTTGTAAAAAATACACTTTTTTGTTTTTTCGTAGATTTTTCCCAGAAGTTTTAAGGTTTTTTTAAATGTTACTTAAAAATTAACAGTGCAATAAACTAGACATGTTTTCCTTTGCATTGATGTATTAAACCTATATAAAAAGTATTGATAACAGGTAAAATTATTGCATTTAAAACACACACCGCAGGTCAAAAAATATAACCAAACATTCACTTTCTTGTTTTTTAGTTTTATCGTAAATTTTTCCCAGAAGTGTTTAAGGTTTTTTTGAATATTACTAAAAAATTAACACTACAATAAACTAGACATATTTCCCTTTCCATTCATGTATTAAAGGTATATGGGTGAAATCAAAAAATGTGATAAGTTTTTGGCTCAAATTTGTGAGAAACAAAAAGTGTTAATATTTCGGTTTTTTCTTAATGGAATCAGTAAGTTTAGTGATTATAAACCTAATTGCAAAAAATCTCTTCTACAAGTTGTCGCAATAACTTTTTTTGCACAATTTTAATTTTTTTATGGTAACGGAGTTTACATTTTCACAAGTAAAAGATATCCTGAGTAAAAAAAATTGATCTCGCGCAATATCTAATCATATCCAATTTGATATTGTTTAAGATCTGCCGTAATATCTAGCTAATCCAATTAGATCTCAAAATTGGGTGTATCAAATGATATCGTATTAGATCCCATTGTATATATGGGGATAAACTAAGATCAAGTTATATCTCAAAATTGGGAGGTCCAATGATATCTTTGGGGATAAACCTAGATCTAATTTGATCCGAAAAATGGCGGATCGAATTAGATCCAGTTATATATTTGCGGATAAACTTATATCTAATTTGATCCGAAAAATGGCGGATCGAATTAGATAGAGCTATATATTTGTGGATAAACTTAGATCTAATTTGATCTCAATTTTGGCAGATCGAATTAGATCTAGCAATATATGTGTGGATAAACTTAGATCTAATTTGATCCGAAAAAGTGGCAGATCGTATTAGATCCAGCAATATATTTGGGGATAAACTTAGATCTAAATTGATCCGAAAAATGGCAGATGGAATTAGATCCAGCAATATATTTGTGGATAAACTTAAATCTAATTTGATCCGAAAAATGTCAGATCGAGTTAGATCCAGCAATATATTTAGGGATTAAATAAGATCTAAATTTATCCAAAAAATGACAGATCAAATTAGATCCAGTAATATATTTCGGGATTGCGTAAGATCTTAACTTTTCCGATAAATTGCAGATCGAATTAAATCCAGTGATATATTTGGGGATTTGGTAGGATCTTAATTCATCCCATAAATTGCAGATCGAATTAGATCTAGCACTTTATTTCGGTATTAAAATGGCAGATCGAATTAGAAACAGCAATATATTTGGGGATTGACATCTAAAACTATCCAGATAAATGACAGATGAAATTAGATCCAGCATTATATTTGGGTACTACGTAAGATCTCCATTTATTTGGGATTAAATAAAATCCCAGACAGATATTGACAATAGTTCAAAAAATAATACACTGGCAGAGCACTGATTTTATAAAAATTACAATATTTTGTTAAAATAAGGTTTAAACTCAGAAGGTCTCGAGTTCGATACCGTTCACGGCTATGCATATTTTTTTATAAAAAGATTTTATTTTTATAAAATTATAATTTTATTTTCTATAAATGTTTTTATAAAATTATATTTTTTTTTATTAAATTGAATTTTTTAAAAAAAATAATTTTATTTGCATCTTTTTAACGCTCTACACCATTTCCAATTGTATCAATTGTTTTTAAGATTTATCAATTGTATTTCAGAAATAATCACCCGAGTAAAACGGGTTATACATTACTTTATATTATTTAATACAATTATGTCTCGTTATATATTGCTATATATAATATGGCATAATTTTCGTCTTTCGAACAAATTTTATATGACCCAATATTTAAAAATATCTTCCCGACCCGAGTAAAAACAGTTACATATAGTCGTATAAAATGCGATTAAGTTATATCTGTATAAATATACTGTTTCATCCGAAAAATGGCCCGATGTAATTGTATCAGTTGTTTATCAGTTTTTATCTAATTGTATTAGTTTAGATCTCAACTAATAAAATTATACATTATTCAGATGAAATTATATCCAATTTTTGACCTGATACAATTTTAGCGGTTTATATCTAATGGTATCTGTTTAGCTCGTAGTTGGTACAATTTTATATAAATAAACTATATTTGTATACGACATTTGCCTTATATAATTGTATCAAAGTTTTAAAGCAGATCTAATTGCATCAGATCAAAATTCAGATATAACTATATAAGTTTGTATAGTAATGTATCAATTTGGATCTAAACTAATAACATGCGACATAAACCCATAAAATTGTATCAGGTCAAAAATCAGATAAAATTTCATATGCTTAATATATAATCTAATCAGTTAAGATCTAAACTGATACAATTAGATAAAAAGTGATAACCAACTGACACAATTATATCGGGCCATTTTTCGGATGAAATGGTATATGGATCACATTAAGTTATATATTACCATATAAAGCTCCATATTAATTTTTTTTAATAGGGGAGTAAAAAAGTTCTGATATAATCATATATTATTTTATCTAATTGCATATATTAACTTATAGTTACATATGGCCACATATATACTTTTATATAGTCATATATTAGATATTTTTTCCTCAAAGGTTTTAATATGGAGACATATGTTATTTTATATTATTACATACTGGCCTACATATAATTGTATGTGCTATATATAAGTACATAAATTAACATATAAAAGATATAATTACATATGCGTTTATATATAATTTAGTATGGCGCTATACATAATAATATAAAGCTATATGTGGAGCCATATAAGAAATATCTTATAATTTGTGTTAGTTATGATTATATATTGACGAAAATGAACCCATATATAACTTATATGGTTCCATACATACAATATTTCATGATTTCTTTAATATATAACAATATAACGTTCTTTATAAAATCATCTGCAATTATATATCATCCCATATAAGCAATTTTTTCAAAATGATTTTATATAAAAATATACAAGGTCCATATAAAACCGTATTATATTATATGTGGTTCCATGTTAACAATGACTTTGAACTAGTTTTTAGTGTCCGACCGAACAGTTCGGCCGGAAAATATATTTTGTCGGTATTTGGTATTTTCAAGCCTTATGGACAAATTTTGCTTATGAAACAATATTTGTTGGTCCGATTAGAATGCATTTTGAGGGTCAAACTTAAGGAAAAGTCCGAAGTTAAGCAACAAATTCACTGTTCGGCCACCGAAAGTTCGGCCAAATTGATAAAAGTTCAGTATGAAAATTTCTCCACAATGCTTTCAAATAACAGAAAATCGACTAAATGTCACTTTTTGGCCGAACTGTTCGGTCGGATGCTAATAGTTTTAGATTTAATAATTACTAGGGATTGGCGCGTGACTAGAAATGTTCGTGAGTCACGATATCCACACGTGATCGTGAGTAATAATTACTATACTCAAGTGGTTCGTGCTTGAGAGTGAGAATATATAATTCGTACGTAATTCGTGTGTGAGCGTGAGTAAGAATATATAACCTGTGCATGATCCGTGTGTGAGTTTATTTTTTGCATCATATGTTTTTAGTAATTTTTACTATTTTGCGTGAGAATTTTCTGATAATGAGTAAGTTTTTAATATACTCATGTGTGCGTGAGTAAGAAACGAAATGCTCGTGCGTGAGTAATTTGTTTTTGTTTAGGAGCATGAGTCAAAAATGGCTTACGCTCCCATAAAATTAACAACACTGAAGCTTTAATACGAAATTCTCTATATTATAACGTACACTTGACTGATTTCTTATATCTTCGTTGTATATCATAATCCTATTAACTTTAAAATTTCAGTTTTGTTAACTTTATTTTATAATTACTAATGGTGGTTCTCATACTGTAGGTTTAACTTTAACTTAACTAAAAACAAAAGAAAATGTCAAAAAAATGTACACAAAACAACAACAAATTTTTGGGTTAACTATTAATTAAAGTTTAAACCTGCATTATGAGACCCACCATAAAAACAAAGAGAATTTTGTTCATGTTTAATGCACTGTCATGGTAAATCTGGATTAAAGTAATGGAAGTTTTATCGAAATTATAGGATATACAGCAGACCTGGGGGTTAATCATTACATTTTGTAAATAATTACACATGCAATTACACAATTACATGTAATTGTAATTGAAAAAACTCAATTGCAATTACAAGTACATATTATTTTTAATTGTAATTCAAAAAAGAACAATTACAAGTAATTTGCAATTGAAAATTTTCAATTACACATTACATATGTATAATTGTAATTGAAAAAATGCCAATTACAATGACATTTTTCCGAAAACAACTAATGACAAAAAGCACAAGTTAGGGAACATGACGTATTCTTTTTATACTTATCCACGCCTATCCAACCTATCCAGTCAGTTTTTTCTACGAAATTTTAACAAAAAACACTTTTCAATTCTAAATGTAATTGAAATATGAAATCAATTTCAATTACAATTACTTGTAATTTGTAATTGAAAATTTTCAATTACAGTTACATGAAATGTAATTGATTTTTTTTTTAATTTCATGAAATGTAATTGATTTTTTTTTTAATTTCAATTACATTTATTTGTAATTGTAATTAAAAATTTTCAATTACAAATTACATTAATTGTAATTGAAATCCCTCAGGTCTGATCTCCAGATATTGTATATATTTTTTTATTTAAAAAAATAATTTTTTATATTGTTAGATATGGTCATATATAATATGATAAAAAATATAAGGTCAATATTTAGAAATAATTGTATCAAACTATGTCCACTTTTATAACATTTTATATAATTTTATACAAAAAGATATAATTTCCCAGCAAAATATTGGTAATGACACCTCATTGCTGTCTGCATTACCAATAATGATATATCATTACCTTTTGCATTACTTTGTAATATAAAATAATGACTTCCTAATAACGGCCTATTGTAGTCATTGCTTTTAAATATAAAATAATGACTTACTCGCAATAGTTTAAATAAGTACATGTAAATATGTTTTGTGTTAAAATTTTTATGACTAGTACTAAAATTACATACTAGCAAAAACTTTAATATCTCTGTATGTACCCAGTAGCAAAAAATACTAGATTATAACCAGTTATGTACTAGTTTATTTTAACCAGGCAACTAGTACGAGTTCTACCGCCTCTCCATACAAATAACTGTAGAATTTAACATGGAGATGTCATAGGGATGGGGACAATTGTCGCCAAACTCCCACTTTGGTACTAGTTGTAGAACTAGTTTGTAAATTACAATTTAAGGGCGAAAAATAGGGAGAAAAACTGGTACTAATCTGACACTCGCGGAACCAGTTCCAAAGTGAATCTTTGGAAATAGTACTGTACCAGTTGGTAAAGACCTAAATTATATAGATAAAAAACAAAGGCTTTGATGAAACGTAGATGAGACCGATAGTTTCCTTACTGCCCGACTAAAAAATATGTTATATAATCATATATAAACCCATATATATGTGCATATCTAATTTGATCCGAATATTGGAATATATAATTATATCAAACGATATAAGCATGTTATCTAACCTGATACAATTTGATCCGAAAAATGGGTCTATCTAATTGCATTAAATTATATATAAATACATATAATTTTATAAAAATTTTCAAATAAAATTTCAGTAAATATTGTTGAGATCACTTATTTTCATTCATATTAAATACTAATGGCCGACAGAACAGTTTGCCTAACAAAGTGGGTATTGGTCGATCTTTGGTATTGATGGAAATGAGGATTGAATGCGATTTAGGACGTTTTTAGGACGCAAATTGTCCTTAAACTTAGAATAACGCAATTTGTAACTGAATTTGAATAAAAAGAAAAATTCAAAACGAGAAAAAGTTGTTTAGAAAAATGTATGCTAATAAACTTGGAAATAGCTGACAAAGTAAATTTTCGGTTTAACTCAACTTTACAAAAATTTGTCGGAACAACTTTTTCTAGTTTAGAGTTTTAAGTGCCTATGCATAATAATTTTAAAACCTTATAACACTTTTATAAAATGAATTTTGTATGAAAAATTTGTTTTATAAGTCACTTATAAATTTAAAAAGTGATTATGCATATGACCCTTGGAATTTCTTATAAATGTGTCTTATAAAATAAAAAAAAACTCTTTCTAAGTTTGTTTTCTTCATTGTTATAGTGCAATTAAACTTTATAAAATTTTGTATAATTAGATATCATGTCATGATATATATTTTCATATAAGATTGTTTATAGAAGTTTATACGTCATTATATATAATTACCCGGTGAAAAATGTTCATATACGCTCAAACATGTTCATATATGGTTTATGTATGGACACATATGAACAAATATGGATTTTTTATGAACATATATGGATTTTATATGAACATATATGGAAGTATATGTGATTCCATATATGGAAAAAATTTCATATACAGACATATATGGAAGCATCTGTTATTTCATATATGGAAATGGCACTCATATATGGACAAATATGAAAGTATATGTTATTCAATTTATGCAAAAGGGACTTGTATATGAACATATTTCGAAGAATACATTTTTCCATATATGTAAAAGGAACTCATATTTGGATAAATATGGAATTATATTTAATGCCATGAATAAAAAAAGGAACATATGTAGCGCCTAATATGAATGTCATACATAAATTTATATCTATCGTACAACCTTATAATAAAGGACAGCAACGTTCGCATGTATTCGCATATATTTAATAAATGTATATGTTCATATATGAACATATACTTAGGTGTTACCTCATTTTTCGGATCCATACATATATGGTTGAACCATAAATTTTCATATATGGACATTTTTCACCGGGTTTATATAAACTATATCGCAGATCTCTTAATATATGGATAGAGACCAAATCGCGTATGATTATTATAACGTCATATCAAACATATTTATAAAACCAAAGTGTATATGCCCGGTGAAAAATGTTCATATACGCTCAAACATGTTCATATATGGTTTATGTATGGACACATATGAACCAATATGGATTTTTTATGAACATATATGGATTTTATATGAACATATATGGAAGTATATGTGATTCCATATATGGAAAAAATTTCATATACAGATATATATGGAAGCATCTGTTATTTCATATATGGAAATGGCACTCATATATGGAAAGTATATGTTATTCAATTTATGATAAAGGGACTTGTATATGAACATATTTCGAAGAATACATTTTTCCATATATGTAAAAGGAACTCATATTTGGATAAATATGGAATTATATTTAATGCCATGAATAAAAAAAGGAACATATGTAGCGCCTAATTTGAATATCATACATAAATTTATATCTATCGTACAACCTTATAATAAAGGACAGCAACGTTCGCATGTATTCGCATATATTTAATAAATGTATTTGTTCATATATGTCCATATATGAACATATACTTAGGTGTTACCTCATTTTTTGAATTTCTTCATATATGTGTAAACCATATATGAACATATACGAACATTTTTCACCGGGTGGTTATATAAAGCCACGCATATAAACATTTATAATAATATCAAATCATATAAGATTATATGAAAACTTTTTTAGTCGGGTGATATAATTAGGTCCATTTACCAAATGAAATCTAAAATATTTTTTGTTTATGATTTCTAATCACAATAAAATATTTTAGTGTTTATTCGCAAACTCAGACTATATTACTAAAAATAAATGTGAACAAAATTAGAATTTTAAAACTGTTATTTAAATTTAATCTTTGGAAATAGTCTCGCATTGTTTCAATGAAATTAATAGATACACAAATGGTTCAAAATTATTGTTTTAAAGCTGCCCACACACTAGGGAACATTCTTAAAAAAGAGATAATTTTTTTGTGAATGTGTGAGTGCGTTTGTGTGTGTGTGCGTGTTGAGATCGTGCAATTCGTGTTTACAAAATTTTTTGATATTTTTTGTTCCGTCAACCATGTTCCCTAGTGTGTGGGCAGCTTATGAATAAAAACGGAGCTGTACTGGTACTTATGAGAAATTTACCAAACTAGTTCCGGAGTGAATTTTTGGTACTAGAACTGTACCAGTTGATTTGCACCTCAAGTAAATTCACAGTAAAAAAAATGTAAGTGTTTATTTGAAAACTCTGATGTTTTGTACAAATGTAAACAAAATGAGAATTTCAAATCTCGCATTTTAATTTAGTTAATTTGTTTTACAGTCCCTACATACATCGTATTAAACTAGTTCACAACTGGTTCAAAATGGTTATTTTGAGAACTAGTTTTATAGTTACTAGTCAAAAAACTAGTACTTTTTAGAACTAGTTCCACCATTTGCTACTGGGTATTTCCTGAAGCTAATAGTATTTGTGAAACTCCTTATTTTTAAGAATCAAGTAAGCAGTCGGATAACCACTTATAATTCAACTTTTTCTAAGCATGTTTGTAACCACTTATTATTCAGAATCTCATAACTACTTACTTCTCATTTTTTCGTAAGCGAGCGGGTAAGCGTGACTACTTATAAAAACGACCACGCCAAACAAAAATAATGAGTTTAGACGCCAAAAAATAAGTTGTGCGGAGCTATGAATTTCTATTATATAACCACTTATTTGGTAATGAAAGATTTTGCTGGGTTGATGTAATTGGATGAGGACAAAATTCGGATACAATTGTATCGAATTGCATAAAATTGTATCAAATTGTACCAAATTATATACAATTGTATACAATTCGATACAATATGATACAATAAGACGTTCTCATTTTTCGGATATAATTAAATATATCTAGTTACATAAAAGATTATATAGAGCAATTCCATATGAAAACGATCAAAATTGTCAAATTTTTGGACGACCCCTCTCCGATTTTAAAATAAATAGTCTCAATCGATTGCCCAGCAAAAAATAATGTACCTACATATATTTTTTTTTTTTTATAGTGACTGGTTTAGTGGTGGTGTACACCACTGTCATGTGACAAAATTGAAGAATTCTTCATAAGGGACCTCATTGAAAGTTGTTTTAAAAAACTACTAAAGCGATCGCAACGAGTGATAGCTCGTTGGAAAGGTATTGAATCAGGCTTTAATTGAAAAATAAAATTTTCCTAATTTTTCTCAGAAATTTACCTTTTTTCCCATGAAAATTAAATTTTCCCATGAAAATTAAATTTTCCGATTTTCCACAGAAGCTCCTAAATTTTCCGGCTAATTTTTTTTTTTTGGATTCCTCATAATTTTTGCTTTAAGAATCAGCAATAAAAAAATGGGCCCCGACTCCTTGTTTGGACAGGAGAGGAGCATTTAAGAGACCACCTTGTTCTCATTGTTTTTATATTTTTTATAATTGAATTATTTGTAATTATTTAACATTATTTTATTTTATTATTAAAAATACATTTTAAAAATTATTTTACAGTTAAAAATACATTTATGAAGAAAAAATCAATTTTTTTTAAGAGCCCCAAGTTGAGTGTGTAGTGAATATGGTCTGCCTGCCTTCACAAGATCGGCCATAAATCCATGGATAATAGCAGCAGTGGCATGTAATGGCACACCAAACCCGACTGAGGCTACAGGTCATAAAATGTTTTGTAAATTTTTAAAATTACCAGGTAATAAATATTTCGCCTAAAATGACACGTGCAGAAACAAGTCATAAAACACGGATTTTCCATAAATATGGCGAAATATTTATTACCTGGTAATTTAAAAAATTTACAAAACATTTTATGACCTGTGGTCGGCTTATTGGCAGTAACCAATTAAGTCCCTCTTTAAAAAACATTTTATGAAATTTTCCTATTAAAGAAAAGCAAATATCGCTTATTTTTTTTACCTATTTTTTACCAAAAAATAAATATAAATACTTCACACACTCTGAGTCAAATTTTAGTTGAATACTAAACGTGAAAGTGTTAAAGTGTTTTTTTTGTAAAGTAAAGAGTGAAGCTGTAATAACAATTTAAAGTAAAATGAATAAATTTTGCTGCAATCCGTTTAACAAGAGTGGACATCGTTCGAAAAAGACAAAAGTATTAAAATTAACTGGTGTTTCGAAGCGATACATGAATGAATTAAATATACAATACGGTGAAGAAGCAGAATTCATTTGCCCCAAGTGTAAAATCGATTTGTCTCAACAAGCAAATGCATTGAAACAAATGCAACCACAATCCGAGAGTGAAATGACAATTGAACAAAATGTTTCATCTGATAGTGAGGCAGACATTCCGATGGTCAATATGTCTTTGAGTCCTTTGAATGATGCTATTACCACTTTAGGTGAATCGCCTATTACAAAAAGAAAGTTGCGAAGTGAAAAATACCGGAAAGAGAAAAAAGGCAAGGTTATGAGTGCAATCGCGACAATATTTGATGAAGGCTCTGATAACGAAAGCAGTCAAGCAGATGACGTTGATGACGGCAAACAAATGATTGAGCAGTTGAAAAGAAAATTCAATTTAGCGACCACTTTTCCGGAGAAATATCTCATTTTATCTGTGCTGCCTCAATCATGGTCTATACGCAAGATTTCTGAACAGTTTCAAACATCTTTTTACATCGCGAGAAGAAGCAAAGAATTAGTTCGACAGAAGGGCATATTGGCGACTCCCACCAAGAAATTTGGCTCAAGGACCCTCAGCGAAGCAACGGTGAAATTGATTCAAGATTTTTACTGCAATGATGACAACAGCCGCGCCTGCCCAGGTACACGTGACTATGTTATCACACGTGAAGATGGAGAAAAAGTACACAAGCAGCGCAGATTATTATTATGTAATCTATCCGAAGCATACCATCAGTTCAAAGAGAAATACCCAGCAGAAAAAGTGTGGTTTTCTAAGTTTGCCATCCTACGACCAAAAGAATGCGTGCTGGCATTAGACAGGCACGGAACGCAGACTGAATGCGTTTGCATGTTTCATCAAAACATCAAATTAATGTTCTTTCCATGCAAGAAATTGAAAGTATTTCACGGTGAAATTGAAACATATAGGGACCTCCTGTCGAAGTCGTTGTGCGCATACCCCACGGAAAATTGTTATCTGTCCAAATGCGACAATTGTCCGAAGATTGACGAGCTAGAGCAATATTTGGCGGAAAAGTTTGAACAGCTGTTAATTCAGGAGGTGCATTTCAAACAGTGGATAATTAGCAGCGGCAGATGTTCCCTTGAGACCGTGGTAAAGCAGATTCCGGAATTCATCGAGGAATTCGGATTCAAGTTGAATGAACTGAAGGCGCACCATTTCATATCCGAGATGCAATCGAAATTTCTAAAGGAAAGTAAGGAGAAATTAGCCCAAAATGAATTCATTGTGATAAGCGACTTTGCCGAGAATTACACTTTTCTCGTTCAGGATGAAATTCAGGCTTATCACTGGGCAAACGACCAGTGCACGGTGCATCCTTTTTGCATTTATTTCAAAAACGAAGATAACGAACTACAGACCGTAAGCCTTGTTGTTGTCGCGGAGAGTTTAGCTCATAATTATGTGTCCGTTTATTTATTTCAAAAGAAACTGTTTGAATTCTTAAGATCAAAATTCGATGCAATCGACAAAGTAACGTTTTTCTCAGACGGCGCGGCTTCTCAGTACAAGAATAAAAAAAATTTTTACAATCTTTGCATAATTGAAGAAGAACAAAACTGCAAGGTCGAGTGGCACTTTTTTGCGACGTCCCACTGTAAGGGTCCATGCGATGCGTTAGGGGAAACCCTAAAACGCATGGCGACTAAGGCAAGTTTGCAAAGGCCATATACTGACCAGATCTTAAATGTACAACATTTGTTTTCGTGGATTCAAAGCAAGGAAATTGCCATTAACACAGTTTTATGCACTCAAAAAGAACACGATGCCATGGAGCGACGAATTCAAAGCATAATGTCAAAACTATAACTGGAACGCAAAAGTTTCATTGCTTCATACCAAATATTTCTGATATGTCAATTAATGTAAAGCGGTACTCTTCGTCTGCCGACGTGCTAAATTTAAAGTTACTTTAATTTTATAATGATGCCAAGACAATTGAAATTTTTAATAAATATTGTAATTAAGTATAAGCAGCAAAATAAGAAAGATTTTTTCTTCAGAAATGTATTTTTAACTGTAAAATAATTTTTAAAATGTATTTTTAATAATAAAATAAAACAATGTTAAATAATTACAAATAATTCAATTATAAAAAATATAAAAACAATGAGAACAAGGTGGTCTCTTAAATGCTCCTCTCCTGTCCAAACAAGGAGTCGGGGCCCATTTTTTTATTGCTGATTCTTAAAGCAAAAATTATGAGGAATCAAAAAAAAAAAAAAATTAGCCGGAAAATTTAGGAGCTTCTGTGGAAAATCGGAAAATTTAATTTTCATGGGAAAATTTAATTTTCATGGGAAAATTTAATTTTCATGGGAAAATTTAATTTTCATGGGAAAAAAGGTAAATTTCTGAGAAAAATTAGGAAAATTTTATTTTTCAATTAAAGCCTAATTCAATAACTTTCCAACGAGATATCACTCGTTGCGATCGCTTTAGTAGTTTTTTTTAAAACAACTTTCAATGAGGTCCCTTATGAAGAATTCTTCAATTTTGTCACATGACAGTGGTGTACACCACCACTAAACCAGTCACTATAAAAAAAAAAAAAATATGTAGGTACATTATTTTTTGCTGGGCAATCGATTGAGACTATTTATTTTAGAATCGGAGAGGGGTCGTCCAAAAGGTGATCGCTTTCATATGAAATTGCTCTATATATTTAAATATAACTTCATATGGCTCCATATAATTTTTTTTACTTGGGTTTTTACATATCTCTATATATAAAAGAATAACGTGACTGACTGACTGACTGACTCAACATCGCCCAGCCCAAACCGCTGAAGCTAGGAAGTTGAAATTTGGTATGTAGGTTCCTCTTTCGGGGTAGACGTCCTCTAAGACGGGATTTTTGGAAATTCCTACCGGAACGGGCAAAAAGGGGGAAAGTGTCCCCCTTGACGGCCTGCCAAAACCCCTTTGGCTAGAAAGCTGAAATTTAAGATATGTGTTCCTTGGAGTAGGGGCTAACTTTTTTGGAAAGTACTTTCTAGAATTTTGGACAGGGACGTTGTAAAAATGGGGGTTAAAAAGGGGAAAAATTTGAAAAACTTGACGGCCTGCCCAAACCGCTGGAGGTAGGAAGTTGAAATTTCGTATAAAGGTTCCTCCACTATCGTAGACATCCACCAAGACGGGAGTTTTGGAAATTTTTACAGGGACGGGCAAAAAGGTGAAAAAGTCTCCCCCTTGACGGCCTGCTCAAACTGCTGGAGCTATGAAGTTGAAATTTGGTATGTAGGTTCCTCGACCGGTGTAGACGTCCGTTGAGACGGCATTTTTGGAAATTCTTATCGGGAGGGGCAAAAAGGGGACAAAAAAAGTACCTTTTTCCAAAAAAGTACCTTTTCCCAAAAAAAGTACCTTTTCCCAAAAAAAGTACCTTTTTCCCAAAAAAAGTACCTTTTTCCCAAAAAAAGTACCTTTTTCCCAAAAAAAGTACCTTTTTCCAAAAAAAGTACCTTTTTCAAAAAAAAGTACCTTTTTCCAAAAAAAGTACCTTTTTCCAAAAAAAGTACCTTTTCCAAAAAAAATACCTTTTTCCGAAAAAGTACCTTTTTCCAAAAAAAAGTACCTTTTTCCAAAAAAAGTACCTTATTCCAAAAAAAGTACCTTTTTCCAAAAAAAGTACCTTTTTCCAAAAAAAGTACCTTTTTCCAAAAAAAGTACCTTTTTTCAAAAAAAGTACCTTTTTCCAAAAAAAGTACCTTTTTCCAAAAAAAGTACCCTTTTCCAAAAAAAAGT
Source organism: Leucophora obtusa (assembly GCA_949987735.1). Lineage (NCBI taxonomy): Eukaryota > Metazoa > Arthropoda > Insecta > Diptera > Anthomyiidae > Leucophora > Leucophora obtusa. The sequence goes on along the minus strand of OX465298.1, from coordinate 83,329,843 downwards.
ACCTTTTTCCAAAAAAAGTACCTTTTTCCAAAAAAAGTACCTTTTTCCAAAAAAAGTACCTTTTTCCAAAAAAAGTACCTTTTTCCAAAAAAAAGTACCTTTTTCCAAAAAAAATACCTTTTTCCAAAAAAAGTACCTTTTTCCCAAAAAAGTACCTTATTCCAAAAAAAGTACCTTTTTCCAAAAAAAAGTATCTTTTTCCAAAAAAAGTACCTTTTTCAAAAAAAAGTACCCTTTTCCAAAAAAAAGTACCTTTTTCCAAAAAAAGTACCTTTTTCCAAAAAAAAGTACCTTTTTCCAAAAAAAGTACCTTTTTCCAAAAAAAGTACCCTTTTCCAAAAAAAAGTACCTTTCTTCAAAAAAAGTATCTTTTTCCAAAAAAAGTACCTTTTTCCAAAAAAAATTCCTTTTTCCAAAAAAAGTATCTTTTTTAAAAAAAGTACCTTTTCCCAAAAAACATACATTTTTCCAAAAAAATAACTTTTTCAAAAAAAGTACCTTTTCCAAAAAAAAGTACCTTTTCCCAAAAAAAGTACCTTTTTCTAAAAAAATGTTCCTTTTCCCAAAAAACATACATTTTTTCAAAAAAATACCTATTTTCAAAAAAAGTACCTTTTCCAAAAAAAAATACTTTTTCCCAAAAAAAAGTACCTTTTTCTAAAAAAATTTTCCTTTTCCAAAAGAAGTACCTTTTCCAAAAAAAAATACCTTTTTCCAAAAAACATACATTTTTCCAAAAAAAAACAACTTTTTAAAAAAAATACCTTTTCCAAAAAAAGTACAAATAAAGTACTTTGTAAAAACAAAGTATCTTTTTCCAAAAAATTTCGTTTTTCCAAAAAGTACCATTTAAAATAATATATAATTTCAAAAAAACTACTTTTTTTCCTCCCCCCACGGATATCTCCACTAAACAAGGTTTCTTGATATTCGGCATAGACGTGCGCTAAGACGGGATTTTTGGAAATTCATACCGGAACGGGTAAAAGTCTCCCCATAAACAGTCTCACAAATTGGAAAAGTGCCTGCCAAAACCACTGGAGGTAAGAAGTTGAAATTTGGTATAAAGGTTCCTCCACTGTAGTAGACATCGACTAAGTTTGTATTTTTGGAATTCCCTACAGGATATCCCAAAAGGAAAGTCGGTATGTGAGTTCCTCCTTCTGTGTAGGCGTCCGCTTAGACGGAATTTTTGAAATTCCTATCGGGAGGGGAAATAAGGTAAAAGTCTCCTCCTGACGGCTTGCCCAATCCCTTTTGGCCAACCTAAAATTTTAAATATGTATTCCTTGGAGTAGGACTAACTCACCGGCAACGTAATTTTTCTATTTTGGAACAGGAACATAGTAAAAATGGTGGTTGAAAGGGAAAAATGTCCCCACTAACGGCCTGCCCAAACCGCTAAGGCAATGCAGTTGAAATTTGATACGAATGTTCCTCATCCATCGCAGATAGCCGCGAAGATGGAATTTTTGTAAATTCCTAAAGGGAGGGGCAAAAAGAAGAAAAGCCTCACCTTGGGGGCCGGTAAAAACCCATTCGGCTAGAAACCTGAAGCTTAAAATGTGGGTCCCTGGAGTGAGGGCTAACTTATTAGAAAGATACTTTTTTGAATTTTGGAGAGGGTCGTTATAAAATGGGCGCTCAAAAAGTGAAAGTTGCCCCTTAACGACCTGCTCAAACTGCTGGAACTAGGAAGCTGGAATTCCCTGTCGATGGATTTTCGGAAATTCCTACCGAGAGGGGCACAAATAGTAAAAGTTGGCTAGAAACCTGAAATGTAAAACATATGTTACGGCCTGGCCAAACTGCTGGAACAAGGGATCTTAAATTGGGTTCCTTCTCCAACGTTGACGTCCCCTAAGATGGTATTTTTGGAAATTCATACCGGGAGGGGTAAAAAGGGAAAAAACTTCCCCCTTGACGGCCTGGCCAAACTGCTGGATATAGAGACCTAAAATTATGTATGTAGTAGGTTCCTCCTCCAACGCAGACGTCCTCTAAGACGGAATTTTTGGAAATTCCTACCGGGAGGGGTAAAAACGGAAAAATTCTCCCCCTTGATGGCCTAACCGAACCCTTCGGCTAGAAATCTGTAATATATAATATGTTTTCCTTGGAGTATGGGCTAACTTATCGACAAGGCTTTTCTAGGACTTTGGACAGGAACGTGGTAAAAATGGTGGTTCAAAAGCGGAAAATTGCCCCCCCCCCTTAACGTCTGCGTCTTTAGCTAGAAACCTAAAACTTAAAGAACAAGTGTATATGAAACACTAAAATTAAGAAACTAAATAGGAAACGAGTGGGATTGAAACACTACACAAGTGGAATGAAATGGATATAAACTTTGAACGAGTGGAATTGAAATTATAGACAATGCAAATGGTTTGGAAGAGGGAATTACCTGTTCAAACACTATCAACGGAATATGAAACTTATGTAGCATTGAAACATACTCTCGAAAAAGTTAAACAAATTTTCTAAAAGAGAAAAAACCTTAGAAAAGGAATGGAACTTATATATTCCGATATTTAAACTTCATGTAACGAAGCACAGGTGGAAGAAACCGACGCAGTAAATTTTCCAACTGAATTTGTGAATTTACTTGAATTGCCAGGTCTACCTTTACATAAACTGGAATTAAAAAAAAACTTTAAGACACGCTAACAACGTAGCTTTGCCCGCAATTTTTAATATTATAAAATGCTTTCCAACCCTGCTTTACGTTATTTATTTTCATTCAAAATACAAATGAACAAAACTACTTACGGGTCTATCTACCTAAGTTCGCACTTTACCAAATTATCTTAACATACACACGTATATTGCAATTTATTATGGATTCATTACTAACAATCCACTTTCATGAGAAAAAGTGATCAAATATTTAAGGCACGCCAACAACGTAGCGGGCTGCGACCGCTATCTTTAATATTATAAATCGCTTGCCAACCCTGCTTTACGTTTTTTATTTTCATTTAAAACACAAATGAATAAAACTACTTACGGGTCTATCTACCTAAGTTCGGACTTTACCAAATTATCTTGATATACACACGTATATTGCAAATTATTATGGATTCATTACTAACAAACCACTTTCATGAGAAAAAGTGATCAAATATTTATTTATTTTAAACCCATTGTTGTGCAGAATTATTTATTTGTGGTGGCTGGGTGAAGGCTTTAAATAAAAAAACTTTTAATAAAAAACGAATTTAATAAAAATTGTGGGGGGCGCAGCCCCCCCCCCCCCTTAACCTTTAAGGCACGCTAACAACGTAGCGGGCTGCGCCCGCTAGTGTTGTCATATTTAATCAGATCTCGCCCATGGAATTTAAATTGTAAGACCAAATATAGCTCAAATTCAAGTTTAAATTTAATAAAGATTTTATTGAAATCAATTACAATCCATTTTTAATTTTAAAATATTTTTCTAGAAAAACAAATTTTGATATAAAGTTCAAGTGATTTAAAAAATAAAAACATGAAAACGAAAAACCAGTAAAATATTTTTGTATAGAATATGAGTGAGATTATGTGACAGTTACCCATACATACAACGATGTTGAAAATATTGTTTTAAAAGAGTTAATACTTAACATAAGCAGTCAGACTGCATGGGATTTCGTACCAGATATGTATAGCAACAAAACAAGCCTATTGATTTAAAAAAGAAACATTTATTTTCCGTATATAATCTATGGTACATTCTTGTTTCAAATGAACTCTTTCTTAATATCTTAGTAAATTTAAAATTACATTAATTTTCATTTAAAATGGTATCAATTTACATAGAAACAACAGATTCTTTTATTTTTTAATTGAATATTGGGTCATGTTAATAAAAGTTAGCCAATTCTTCGAAGAAATTATTTTGGTTTAGGAATAACGCGGCACCAAATTTATCCATAGGCTTGAAGGATACCATAAAATATAAATGAAAATTAAAAAAAAATTGTCTACCCGCAAGCAGACTAAAATTGTGTAATAATAACTTAAAACCCTAATAAATAATTCCCCCTATTTGTGAAATCTACACCTTTTGCAATTGTAATTCAGAAAATATCAATTGAAATTCAGAAAATATCAATTGAAATTCAGAATTTCCATTTGAAATTCAGAAAACATCAATTGAAATTCAGAATTTCCATTTGAAATTCAGATTTTCCATTTGAAATTCAGAAAATATCATTTGAAATTCAGAAAATATCAATTGAAATTCAGAAAATATCATTTGAAATTCAGAAAATATTTGAAATTCAGAAAATATCAATTATTATTCAGGAAACATCAATTGAAATTCAGAAAATATCAATTGAAATTCAGAAAATATCAATTGAAATTCAGAAATCGTCATTTGAAATTCAGAAAATATCAATTGAAATTCAGAAACCGTCATTTGAAATTCAGAAAATATCAATTGAAATTCAGAAAATATCATTTGAAATTCAGAAAATGCCAATTGAAATTCAGAAAATATCATTTGAAATTCATAAAATATCAATTGAAATTCAGAAAACATCAACTGAAATTCAGAAAATATCAATTGAAATTCAGAAATCGTCATTTGAAATTCAGAAAATATCAATAGAATTTCAATTGATATTTTCTGAATTCCAATTGATGTTTTCTGAATATCAATTGATATTTTCTGAATTTCAATTGACATTTTCTGAATTTCAAATGATATTTTCTGAATTTCAAATGATATTTTCTGAATTTCAATTGACATTTTCTGAATTTCAAATGATATTTTCTGAATTTCAATTGATATTTTCTGAATTTCAAATGACGGTTTCTGAATTTCAATTGATATTTTCTGAATTTCTAATTACGATTTCTGAATTTCAATTGATATTTTCTGAATTTCAATTGATGTTTTCTGAATAATAATTGATATTTTCTGAATTTCAAATGATATTTTCTGAATTTCAAATGGAAAATCTGAATTTCAATTGATGTTTTCTGAATTTCAAATAGAAATTCTGAATTTCAATTGATGTTTTCTGAATTTCAGATGGAAATTCTGAATTTCAATTGATATTTTCTGAATTTCAAATGGAAATTCTGAATTTCAATTGATATTTTCTGAATTACAGTTGCAAAAGGTGTAGTTTTTTATTTATACGATACATTATTTAAAAATTTAAAATATTTTTAAACGGTTATTTCATGTCATTTAAATAATTTTATTAAAAACTGTTTCATGTCAAATTTTTTATCATAATTTTAATGTATTTTTTTCGTTTTAAAATGAATAGCCCAAAAATTAAAGGTTCATTTGAACTTTTCACACTTTCAAAATGAAAATCTCACCGTTAAAGAAAAATCCAGTAATGATTTATTGAAAATTATTTGAAATTTCATTTTTAGATTTTTTTATATTATGGATTATTTTTGAACTATACTATAGCTCGTATAAGTACGGATTACTGTGCCCAGCAAAATCTTTCATTACCAAATAAGTGGTTATATAATAGAAATTCATAACTCCGCACAACTTATTTTTTGGGGTCTAAATTCATTATTTTTGTTTGGCGTGGTCGTTTTTATAAGTAGTCACGCTTTCCCGCTCGCTTACGAAAAAATGAGAAATAAGTAGTTATGAGATTTTGAATAATAAGTGGTTACACACATGCTTACAAAAAGTTGAATTATAAGTGGTTATCCGATTATCCGATTATCCGTTTCATCAAAACATCAAATTAATGTTCTTTCCATGCAAGAAATTGAAAGTATTTCACGGTGAAATTGAAACATATAGGGACCTCCTGTCGAAGTCGTTGTGCGCATACCCCACGGAAAATTGTTATCTGTCCAAATGCGACAATTGTCCGAAGATTGACGAGCTAGAGCAATATTTGGCGGAAAAGTTTGAACAGCTGTTAATTCAGGAGGTGCATTTCAAACAGTGGATAATTAGCAGCGGCAGATGTTCCCTTGAGACCGTGGTAAAGCAGATTCCGGAATTCATCGAGGAATTCGGATTCAAGTTGAATGAACTGAAGGCGCACCATTTCATATCCGAGATGCAATCGAAATTTCTAAAGGAAAGTAAGGAGAAATTAGCCCAAAATGAATTCATTGTGATAAGCGACTTTGCCGAGAATTACACTTTTCTCGTTCAGGATGAAATTCAGGCTTATCACTGGGCAAACGACCAGTGCACGGTGCATCCTTTTTGCATTTATTTCAAAAACGAAGATAACGAACTACAGACCGTAAGCCTTGTTGTTGTCGCGGAGAGTTTAGCTCATAATTATGTGTCCGTTTATTTATTTCAAATGAAACTGTACAAGAATAAAAAAAATTTTTACAATCTTTGCATAATTGAAGAAGAACAAAACTGCAAGGTCGAGTGGCACTTTTTTGCGACGTCCCACTGTAAGGGCCCATGCGATGCGTTAGGGGGAACCCTAAAACGCATGGCGACTAAGGCAAGTTTGCAAAGGCCATATACTGACCAGATCTTAAATGTACAACATTTGTTTTCGTGGATTCAAAGCAAGGAAATTGCCATTAACACAGTTTTATGCACTCAAAAAGAACACGATGCCATGGAGCGACGAATTCAAAACAGATATAACAATGTCAAAACTATAACTGGAACGCAAAAGTTTCATTGCTTCATACCAAATATTTCTGATATGTCAATTAATGTAAAGCGGTACTCTTCGTCTGCCGACGTGCTAAATTTAAAGTTACTTTAATTTTATAATGATGCCAAGACAATTGAAATTTTTAATAAATATTGTAATTAAGTATAAGCAGCAAAATAAGAAAGATTTTTTTTTCAGAAATGTATTTTTAACTGTAAAATAATTTTTAAAATGTATTTTTAATAATAAAATAAAACAATGTTAAATAATTATTAAATAATTATTTAATAATAATAATAATTAAATAATTCAATTATAAAAAATATAAAAACAATGAGAACAAGGTGGTCTCTTAAATGCTCCTCTCCTGTCCAAACAAGGAGTCGGGGCCCATTTTTTTATTGCTGATTCTTAAAGCAAATATTATGAGGAATCAAAAAAAAAAAATTAGCCGGAAAATTTAGGAGCTTCTGTGGAAAATCGGAAAATTTAATTTTCATGGGAAAATTTAATTTTCATGGGAAAAAAGGTAAATTTCTGAGAAAAATTAGGAAAATTTTATTTTTCAATTAAAGCCTGATTCAATAACTTTCCAACGAGATATCACTCGTTGCGATCAACTTTCAATGAGGTCCCTTATGAAGAATTCTTCAATTTTGTCCCATGACAGTGGTGTACACCACCACTAAACCAGTCACTATATAAAAAAAAAAATATGTAGGTACATTATTTTTTGCTGGGCAATCGATTGAGACTATTTATTTTAGAATCGGAGAGGGGTCGTCCAAAAGGTGATCGCTTTCATATGGAATTGCTCTATATATTTAAATATAACTTCATATGGCTCCATATAATTTTTTTTACTTGGGTTTTTACATATGTTGTCATATTTAATTAGATCTCGCCCATGGAATTTAAATTGTAAGACCAAATATAGCTCAGATTCAAGTTTAAATTTAATAAAGATTTTATTGAAATCAATTACAATCCATTTTTAATTTTAAAATATTTTTCTAGAAAAACAAATTTTGATATAAAGTTCAAGTGATTTAAAAAATAAAAACATGAAAACGAAAAACCAGTAAAATATTTTTGTATAGAATATGAGTGAGATTATGTGACAGTTACCCATACATACAACGACGTTGAAAATATTGTTTTAAAAGAGTTAATACTTAACATAAGCAGTCAGACTGCATGGGATTTCGTACCAGATATGTATAGCAACAAAACAAGCCTATTGATTTAAAAAAGAAACATTTATTTTCCGTATATAATCTATGGTACATTCTTGTTTCAAATGAACTCTTTCTTAATATCTTAGTAAATTTAAAATTACATTAATTTTCATACTAATTTTGGGCCTTAGTGTTACTTATCGTGGTGTTTTAAGCGGATAAAGTAAAAATTTGTGTTAAGAATTCATTTTAAACGACCCTCGTTAAAATTTGGACAGAGCCAGTGAGGATCGGTTTTAATTTTGCTGTAGGTCAAGATATGTTGTTTTTATAAACCAATTACATTTGGAACATATATCTGTTATTCCACGAAAGAGAGACCAAAATCGGGAAGTTGAAATTTCACTTTTTTCACGATTTCGTTAATAATTAATCTGCGATGAAAGAAATATAAATTTTTTTAATTTATACCATTAGTAAACATCTCATGTTACTTAATTTATCAAAAAAATTTCGCACTTTATGTTTTAATTTTAAGTAAAAATTGACTAAAACTGAAAAAGATTAATTTTTTTAATACCTAAAAATTAAGCAGTCTGTGATTAATCTTAAATTGAAAACTCAGATAAACCATTGAAATATGTAACACATATATTTTCTAATCAATTTCAACAAAGTTTTAGATAATTGATTTGTAAATTCCTGAAAAAATAACGATTTTAAAATACGTATGTTCAAAAAAAAGTACTATAAAAGAGCATTTTAAATTTAATTAATTTTATTTCTAAACTTACGGTTTTGTTCATTTTGTGTATGAAAACCCTAAAAAAATATATATATTTTCAAACATTTTGATTGGTTGAAAATAAATTAACCAATCAGAATGCTGCAAAAATAAACCACGTCAAACCATACTGCCACCCAAAATTTTAAATGAAATCGACTTGAACAAAAATATACAGTTTTGTAAATTGGCGATAAAATTTGTGTTCCAGATTGAATTTTCGGAAAATGTTGATGCAAAAGTTGTGATTTTTTTGATAAAATGAATTTAGTGGAATTTGAGTTTACGTCATGGGTTAAGAGTTTGCAAATCCGACTAAGGAATTTTGCTATAAGAAAATAAGTGAAGTTTTCACTTGAATTGCAATTAGATCCTAGATCCTTTACCTAATCAAAATAAGTTGGTATGTGTGCAAAAGCCCAAAGTCTCTACTTTTAAACCATATTTAGAATTATTCGTGGTTTAGTCAGATATATGAATAAATAAGAAATTTTAACGAAAAAACTGACTTTTTGCTAAAAATTTATTTTGCGAATATTTCAAAAACTAGAGCTAATTTTAAAATTTGGTGCTCAAATTCATGGTATTCATAATAAAATCTATCAGAATTGATAAGTCGCATGCCCGATGCATTTTTAGTGTTTGCTGTGTAATAAACCTACAAAAGATTTCATAAAATTTTTTTATTGAATTGGGGGAGCTCAAAATATTTATCAAAATTTGGTCCAGAGCACCGTGAAAAATGTACTAAATTTGCAAAATTCTAAACTATATTCACTCATCGATGAATTGAAATTCAATATTGTTTCCACCATATTGAATTTCTGATAAAACGCGGAAAATCGCGAATTTCAAAAAAATCTGAAACACGTGTTCACTTAAATCGTCTATAGATTATGATATGTAAGTTTGACAATTCAGTCACAAATATCTCCGTACAAAAGAGTCAAAAATTTGTTTTTTTTATAGAATATCCTTGAAAATAGAACATGTAAGGATATGCTTGAATATGTTATACATACCGCAGGACGCGCCTATAAAAAACCTTTCATATTGATACCCATATTGAGTATGTTGTCTTCAGCTAAGATGCAAATTTCTTACAAAAACTAAAAAAATACCTTTTTTAAAAATGGTCTAGCTCGTAAGATCTCATTGCTAGACCCTAAATATTTTGGGAATCATCTTATGACAAACCAAGGTTTATTTTGAGGGGGAATTATTTTTTTTTGTGAGTTGGTCTAGTGTACAACATATAATAAATCGGTAATTCAGCCCGATTTTGGTCTCTCTTTCATGGAATAACAGATATATGTTCCAAATATAATTGGTTTATTAGATTAGATTAGATACGAAGGCACTACGCACCGCGACCAATATAGATCTTTTGTGCTGCCTAGAGTTCCCTATAGATCCAGGCTACCAATAAAGCCAATAATCCTGTTAGGAGAATTTCCCCAAACGTCCGAAGATGACACAAAGCGGTCACCCAGAAATCTGAGTCTCCTGTCGCACAGTCTCGGACATTCGCAGAGAACATGCTCCGATGTCTCTTTTTCCAGCTCACAAAACCTGCAAACATCAGTGTCTGACCGGTCCTGTTTGTGAAGCTGGTACCTGAGCCTACAGTGCCCAGTTAAGTATCCCGTCAGGGTCCTAAGGTTACCCCTGTCAAGTGACAATAGTCGCTTTGATACTCCGCTGGACAGGGAAATAAATCTTTTGGCCTGTCTTTGGCCAGTAGAAGTTTCCCAATGTTTTGCAAACTCAGTCTCTCTCCATTGCCTGAGTTTTTCCCTAGCATACCCCCTAGGTATCCCAAAGAATGGTTCCGGACCGATGAAGGGTCGTCGGGCTCCACAATTGGCTAGACAATCAGCCCTTTCATTACCCTCGTGCCCTTCATGGCCAGGAATCCATCCCAGTGTAAGGGAGTTTCTCATACCGAGTTCGTTGAGAATTTCCACACACTCCATGACCAGACCAGATGATACTTCGTAAGCTCCAAGAGCCTTTAGCGCAGCCTGGCTGTCAGAAAGAATGTAGATGCGGGATCTAGCCGTGCCTCTCCGCAGCCACTCTCTCACACATATGCAGATGGCGAAAATCTCCGCCTGAAAGACGGAGGGGTACTTGCCCATTGGTAGAGCACGTTGGAATCTGGGTCCAAAGACACCTGCCCCCGTGTCACCATTGGCTTGTTTCGAGCCATCAGTGAACCATATCTGAGCCCCCTCTTCGGGCTTCCAAGTCCGACTGGTCCACATATGCCTGTCAAATTGGTTTATAAAAACAACATATCTTGCTCTACAAAAAAATTAAAACCGATCCTCACTGGCTCTGTCCAAATTTTATCGAGGGCCGTTTAAAATGAATTCTTAACACAAATTTTTACTTTATCCGCTAAAACACCACGATAAGTAACACTTAGGCCAAAAATTAGTATGAAGAAAGTGTTTGTCTTTTTATTCTGCATAACAACACTTATATAGTATTTTTGCGAAAAACGTCAAATTTAGAAGTTATAGCGCAAAAAATCTTTGAAGTGTTTTTAGTTCATTTTTAGGGTCAAAAGTTCAAACTGACTGGCATGTATGAGCCCGAGAGATTCAATTTTTGTACACGTATTATTTTTATGGAGCAAACAAAAAAATACTTTTTGAAATTTGGGTGGTGTAATGTATATATATAAAATAAGAAGAATAATACAGTTTTCTTCTGTTTGTTTAACCCAGCAAAATAGGTATTTTTAATTTACGTAGTGAAGAAATAAAAAACGCGACAAAATTTACAAATAACACACAAAGCAACAACGAAACTATATTAATAGTTGTTGCTTTGTGCGTTATTTAAAATTTCATTGCGCATTTTATTTGATTTGTAGACATTACACACAGAAAAAAAGGGGGGAATATTATCTAATCCCTATGTAATTATACAATTTATACAATTTATTTATAAAGTTAATCCAGTTTTCATTATTTGAAGAAAAATATTAACGAAATTATTTCATAAAAGTAATGAATTTAATTCACTAAACACATGAAACTTCATAATGTTTATCTTAAAATTAGTGAAAAAATTCATATATTCAATGCAATTTTCATTAGATCAATGAATCCATTCATTAAAATTGATTTAATGAAACATGTTTCATTAATCGAATGAAACCGTTCTTTGCTGACTTTTCAATGAAAAAATTCATTGTATTAATGAACAAATTTATTAATACTATGTACAAAATCTATCAGTGTAGTAGACATCGACTAAGTTTGTATTTTTGGAATTCCCTCCCAAAAGCAAATTCGGTATGTGCGTTCCTCCTTCTGTGTAGGCGTCCGCTTAGATGGAATTTTTGAAATTCCTATCGGGAGCGAAAATAAGGGGAAAAGTCTCCTCCTTGACGGCCTGCCCAATCCCTCCCTTTTGGCCAATTAACATTTTAAATATGTATTCCTTGGAGTAGGACTAACTCACCGGCAACGTTATTTTTCTATTTTGGAACAGGAACATAGTAAAAATGGTGGTTGAAAGGGAAAAATGTCCCCAATAACAGCTTGCCCAAACCGGTGAGGCAATGAAGTTGAAATTTGGTATTAATGTTCCTCATCCATCGCAGATAGCCGCGAAGATGGAATTTTTGTAAATTCCTAAAGGGAGGGGCAAAAAGAAGAAAAGCCTCCCCTTGGTGGCCTGTAAAAACCCCTTCGGCTAGAAATCTGAAATTTAAAATGTGGGTCCCTGGAGTAAGGGCTAACTTATTAAAAAGATACTTTTGTAATTTTGGACAGCGTCGTTAAAAAATGGGGGCTCAAAAAGGGAAAGTGGCCCCTTAAGGACCTGCTGGAATTCGGAAGCTGAAATTCGGTACTTAGGTTCCTCTTCCAGCCTAATTCCAACCGGGGTGGACAAAAAATTAAAAAGTGTCCCCCTTGACAGCCTGCTCAAACTGCTGGAACTAGGAAGCTGAAATTCCCTGTCGATGGATTTTCGGAAATTCCTACCGAGAGGGGAGAAATATAGCCAAATAGTAAAAGTTGGCTAGAAACCTGAAATGTAAAACATATGTTCCTTGGAGTATGGGCTCACTTATCGGGAAGGTGCTTTTTATAATTTTGGACAGGGACATTGCAAAACTGGGGATTAATGAAGCGAAAAGTGCCGGTTAAAGGTCCGCCCAAACCGCTGGAGGTAGGAAGTTGAAATTTGGTATTAAAGTTCCTCATCTATTGTAGACATTCGCTAAGATGAGATTTTTGTAAATTTCCACAGGTAGGGTCAAAAACAGGAAAAGTCTCCCCCTTAACGGCCTGGCCAAACTGCTGGAACTAGGGAGCTTAAATTCGGTATTTGGGTTCCTTCTCCAACGTTGACGTCCCCTAAGACGATATTTTGGAAATTCATACCGGGAGGGGTAAAAAGGGAAAAAACTTCCCCCTTGACGGCCTGGCCAAACTGCTGGATATAGAGACCTAAACTTATGTATGTAGTAGGTTCCTCCTCCAACGCAGACGTCCTTTAAGACGGAATTTTTGGAAATTCCTACCGGGAGGGGTAAAAACGGAATAATTCTCCCCCTTGATGGCCCTTTGGCTAGAAACCTGTAATCTATAATATGTTTTCCTTGGAGTATGGGCTAACTTATCGACAATGCATTTTTAGGACTTTGGACAGAAACGTGGTGAAAATGGTGGTTCAAAAGGGGAAAATTGCCCCCCACCCCTTAATGTCTGCGTCTTTAGCTAGAAACCTAAAACTTAAAGAACAAGTGTATATGGAACACTAAAATTAAGAAACTAATGGAATTGGAATAACAGATAATGGGAACGAAATGCAATGGAATGGTGAACGAAATGGAATCTTGGAAGGAGTTGCATTGGAACACTAAAATTGTTAAACAAAATGGAATGGAATTTGAATGACTCAAACTGGCGGAGTTTGGTACTTAAAATTTCGCATGCGATTGAGGCAAGATTATATATATTTGGGATTTTTACTGGGAGGAACAAAAAGGGGTGAAGAACCCCTTTCAATTACCTGTTCAAACACTATCCACGGAATATGAAACTTATATAGCATTGAAACATACTCTCCAAAAAGTTAAACAAATTTTCTAAAAGAGGAAAAACCTTAGAAAAGGAATGGAACTGATATTTAAACTGCAGGTAACAAAGCACCGATGGCAGAAACCGACGCAGTAAATTTTCCAACTGAATTTGTGAATTTACTTAAATTGCCAGGTCTACCTTTACTTAAACTGGAATTAAAAAAAACTTTAAGGCACGCTAACTTTGCCTTTGCCCGCTATCTTTAATATTATAAAATGCTTTCCAACCCTACTTTACGTTCTTTATTTTCATTCAAAACACAAATGAATCTTGACATACACACGTATATTGCAAATTATAATGGATTCATTAACTAACAACCTACTTTCATGAGAAAAAGTGATCAAATATTTATTTATTTTAAACCCATTGTTGTGCAGAATTATTTATTTGTGGTGGCTAATAAAAACTGTACTTTAAATAAAAAAGCGAATTTAAAAAAATTTTATTTATTGTACACGAATACGACCTATCTACCAGACAAGGAAAAATTCTGAATTTTATTTAAAAATCCATAAATATTTGAAATTTTATTTTTGAGTATCAAGTCTAATGCGACTAGCTACGATGGTGTTCATCCAAGATTTATAAAAATCATATTCCCTACTATAATACCATATATTACGCACCTTTTCAACTCGATTATTACTAAATCAACATATCCTACTAAATGGAAGCACGCCAAAATTGTTCCTATACCAAAAACCGAAAAAGAATTCCGCCCAATAGCTATACTACCCTTCTTGTCAAAAATAATTGAACGCTTAATGCATCACCAACTCAGTAAATTTATTCAGGATAACAACTTGCTTACTCCTAGACAATCGGGGTTTCGTCCTCAACACAGCTGTGTGTCTGCTTTGATTGATGTGGCAGAAAATATACGATCACAAATTGATGATGATAAAGTTTGTTTTTTAATTCTCTTAGACCATTCCAAGGCATTTGATACCGTCAATACTGAAATACTTACATTGAAGTTAAGTAAAATATTTAATATTTCTTCTACGGCTACAAAGTTGATGGCTTCATATTTAACTGGCAGATCACAATCGGTGTTCAATGGTGAAAATATATCTAGTACAATAGAACTAGCAAGAGGTGTACCACAAGGATCTATTTTGGGTCCACTATTATACTCAGCTTATGCCAATGATCTTCCGAATCAACTACAATACTGTAATATCCAAATGTATGCAGATGATGTTCAACTATATATAAGTTGCAAAATTTCTGAAATTGATGACTGTACGCGCAAAATTAATGCTGACTTGGATAATATCAGATCTTGGGCTACAACTAACGGATTATGCCTCAATCCAAATAAGTCAAAATGTATGTTGATTACTAAAAGAACACTAATTATGCCATATATTCCCGTCATAACTTTGGGTGAGTCGAAAATCGATTTTGTGGATAAGGTGAAAAACCTTGGAGTCACATTTAATAAGTACCTGCACTGGAAAGATCACGTTATCGTCACAACTGGAAAAGTATACGGTATGCTAAGAAATTTATGGTGCACACAATGGTTCGTACCACTCAAAATCAGAATGCTTCTAGCTAAGACCTATTTAATACCGACTTTACTTTATGGTTGTGAGTTGTTTTCAAATTGTGATTCAATCAGTATGAGCAAATTGAACGTCGCTTTTAATAATATTGCACGATATGTATTTGGCATACAACGACGTGGAAGAATATCACACTACTCAAAGCAAATTTTTGGTGTCACATTTCAAAACCTTTTAAAGTGTAAGACATTAATATACCTTCATAAAATAATCTACTCTCGTCAGCCAGAATACCTTTACGGGAGACTTAACTTCTTCAGGTCTGAAAGAGGCCTCCGTATTATTCAGATACAACATACGACTACTTTTTCGGATCTACACTTCTATATTAATGCCATAAGAATTTGGAATAGTTTGCCCCCTCATTTACAGATAATTAGCAACGCAATGCAATTTAAAAAACTAATATATGAATATTATAAATAACATTTCAATTAAATTTCGACCAAATTTTTAGAAGTTTAACAATATAATTTTTTTATTTTCTACTTTTTTTCCTTTATGTATTATTATTATTATTTTGTCCATTATTTTTTTTTTTTTATAAATTAATTTTTGTTAGTAAATATTATATGTATATGTATTTTGAATGCACATTGACAAATTTACCAATAATTACTATTCAGTGCTTTTATATAAGATTAAATCTTTGTACTGAATTATAAGAAATTAAATAAATAAATAAATAAATTAAAAATAAAATTCCCAAAAATGTATGAATTTTAAATTTGGAAAATAAAAATCTCAAAATTTAGAGAGTTTATTTTTAACAAATGTTTGAATAATTCTTTGAATAGTTATTTGAAAAATTCAAAATGAAAAAATAAAAACCCAAACACCTACAATAAAAAATATTTAATACACAAAACTTGAAATCAAACCAGCAATTTCGCATTTTTTTCTAATTTTTTCGGTGTTTGCAAATTTTATCAATAAATTAATATTTTTATATGGTGTCTTATATGCAAATTTCGCAAAATAGCTCTTTGAATAATCACTTGGTGGATAAACTGAATAAGAACAAAAGTACAATAAAAAATTAATATACAAACTATATAACTAAATCCGTTACTTCGAGTTCTGTAGTTTTTATGGTGTTCGCAGATTTGATCGATAAATTAATACCTTATATTCATAACGCGCAATTGTGGATAATTGTATATGCCACAAAGATTAATTGAAAAACTTAATCAACGATTTATATTCCGCTAGCGAATATATTGATTCAAAAAATTTCTTTTTTGCAAAAAATTTTTTTACAAATTATTTTTGCAAACTAACCACTAAACTTTTTTATAAAAAATGGGTATTATTATTCCTAGATTATATATATATTCCTCTAACTCCCACTGGAGCATAGGGCGCCTAGATTATGAATTTAAAATAACCGCACTTAAAAAATTGCAAAATAATAGCGGAACGCTAAAAAAGTCTTTATGGTACAAAATATTTGCTAAAAGGCATATTCAGCGATTTACATTCTGCAAACGAATATATTGATACAAACATTTTCCTTCTTGCAAAATTTTTTTGCGAATTTTTTTGCAAACTAATCACCAAACTTTTTTATAAGAAATGGTTATTATAGTTCCTAGAATATGAATTTAAAAAAAGTGCGCTCAAGAAATTGCAAAGTAATGGCGGAACGCGAAAATAGTCTTTATGATGCAAAATATTTATTAAAATATTATTATAGTTACTATATTATGAATTTAAAATAACCGCACTTAAATAATCGCAAAATAATAGCGGAACGCGAAAAAAGTCTTAAAATATTTGCTAAAAGGCTTATTCAGTGATTTACATTCTGCAAGCGAATATATTGATACAAACATTGTCCTTTTTGCAAAATTTTTTTTGCGAATTTTTTTGCAAACTAACCACCAAGTTTTTTGATAAGAAATTAGTATCAAAGTTAATAGATTATAAATTAAAAAACCGCACTTAAAAAATTTCAAAATAATGGCTGAACGCGAAAAAAGCCTTTATGGTACAAAATATTCATTAACAAGCTTAGTCAGCTTACATTCTGCAAACGAATATATTGATGAAAACATTTTCCTTTTTCGAAATATTTTTTTGCGAATTTTTTATTGTAAACGAACTTCCAAACTTTGGTATAAGAAATTGGTATCCCAGCAAAAAAATTTTAGTATTTTGGAAGCAGTAAAAATACGAAGCGCTTAAAAACACGCTACAAATTCTGCTTTACAGAGTTGCGCCACTTTATGCGTATACAATACATAAAAAATTTTGCAATTTGATTGTATACCCTGCAAAACTGCCTTAACCCTTTCGCGAGTGGCGTACATTATAATGTACGTCGACTTCATCAACTCGTCACTGATTTCAATTTTAACCAAAGCGCTATTCATTTACTGTTATCGGTTCGTTATTTTGTTCTTATTAAAATTTTATGCAGGCTGTGAAATTTCAAAACAACGTGAGAGCAATGATCATCAACGCTGCTGAGAATGTGTTAAGATTTAAAAGTTCAAAAAAGGCTAAAGTTTATGTAGAGATAAGTAATGAAAAAAATATAAAATTAAAATTTTAACCCGCTCGGAGTCGGCAGCATGTTAATGTTTGAACTTTAATTCCAAATATCTCTGCTAGGGGGCGCTGCAAAGCCATAAAAGTAATAAACGATATTTCTTGTTCATAGATCAACATTTCCACGAAGTTTGGTCGGAAAATTCCTAGCCGTTTAAATTCCCGTGTCAAAGGGTTAAACGAAGCAAATCGCAAGAAAGTTATTTAAAAACTTATAGTGCTATTTAATTCCCTTACGACGAAGCAGGTTGTAAGGGAGTAAAATAAAATGGAAGTTATCCAAAGATAAATTCGCACGAAATCTGAGTCATCTCAATCGTGTTTTACCCTTCTTTAGTAGAGTTTAATGTATAGACGCCACATAAACATGAGTCAGTCTGCATTTTGAAGTCGGCAAATGAATGCATTTATTTTCATAAGAAGTCGCGTTTAAATGCGCTCAATGAAAATCATGAATTTACTGCATCTTTTCAGCAGCAAAAAAATCACTTTTTCCAAAAAACAAGTGCATGAATTTATTTGCGGTTAAATGCACTTACGAAAAAAATTAATTTACTGCAATTTTTCAGCAGCGAATAATGCGCTTTTTCTCACAAAACAACGTGCTTCCATGCGGGCCCTTTGTATGGAAAATTCATGCCTTCCGTAAGCAGCTTTGTAAGGGATTAATTTTATTTATTCCCTTACAAAGATGCATCCAGCGAGGCAGGTTTTTTGCTTAGATTTTAGTCCCTAGATTATAAATTAAAAAAAGAAACCGCACTTAAAAAATTGAAAAATTATAGCGGAACGCGAAAAAAGACAAGAGATTAATTTGAAAACTTAATCAGCTATTTACATTCTGCAAACGAATATATTGATACAAACATTTCACTTTTTTCAAGATTTTTTTCGCGAATTTTTTTACAAACTAATTACCAAACTTTGGTATAAGGTGATTATAAATTTTAAATAACGTCACTTAAAAAATTTCAAAATAATGGCTAAATGAGGAAAAGCATGATATTATTATATGAAGGGAACAAAATGTTCAGAACTACTCTTAATTTAAAATTTTGTTAACTACATGCTAATCTTTATCACAAATTTAAAATTTTACCAATTTTAAATAAATTTATGTATATTTTTTGATAGGAAAATAGAACTCTATAAAATTCAAAATACTATTCAATAGAGAATTTTTCCTTTAAAACTCTCTACTGAATTTAAAAAAATATCATAAAGAATTTTATTTAAAAGTTATGAAGTATTTTTTTAAAAAAATACTTGAAGAATTTTATCACCAAAGAATTTTAAATTTTAAGCTTTTCTGTTGTCTGCTATCTACGCCGATGGTTGAACAACAGACAATTAGTTGTTACATGCTCACGTGTTGGTATAGTAAATGATTTATTTATATAAAAATGTAGAGGCAAAAAATAGTGTTTGTACTTAAACATTACATAAAATTTACCTTAACAATTATTTTACCTTAACAACAAATATTGTGTTTTATTTTATCTAAAAAAAATTTAATTCTAAACTTTAAGACACGCTAACAACGTAGCGGGCTTCGCCCGCTAGTCTTAATATATAATAGATATACAAATTTAAAGAAAAATCTGTAAAATTTGTACACCGTAAAAATTCCATAGTTCCATAGTTAAAGAATTCCTTAGTTGATTTAAAAAAAATATCGAACAACTATAATAATCGCAAGCAACTACGGTTTTAGTTGTGAGTTACGATATATGTTAGTTGAAGTGAATACTACTAATAATATGAAATTGTCTAGCTAGACGAGTTATTTAAAAACATTTTTTTAATAAATATTTTTTTTTTTTTTATTTCAAGTTTTACAGAAAATTGTTCAATGGTAACCATTTGTAATTTTCCTTACTTTTTCTAAATATTTATAAATTTTAATAATCTGCAGATTACCAAATTCAATAAATTTGTGGACTCCAAGAAGATATGTGTGTGTGGACAAGAACCAACGTAAAAAAGGAATAAATCAAAATAACAAATGTGTACGTGTAGGAAAAGCATTTTAAAATAAAATTGTTAAAAAAAAGTTGTTACTGATTTATTTGAAAATTGAGATAAAACATCAAAATCTATAGTTTCTCTTAACCACCTCTGATTGCAAATAGTTGATAAAATTAACAAACGCCAATTTAGTTTAGCAAATCGTTGTAAGTAGCTACATTCCTAGTTGAATTGCTGATATTTGAAAAAACTTAGTTAATGCCAACTAAATCAATTCAACCATATATTAGTTAGGGGTATTTCACCTATAAGATAGTTGAAATTTTCGTTATAATCAACTAAAGAATTTTTAGGGTGTAGGAAAAACAGCTTATCGTCGTTGCGCCTAAGAAAATAGCTATTTGTCGAAAAAGTTTTTTGTGAGGAGAACTACAAAACGGCTTTATTTCAGTCTTTCGCGAAAGTTTTTATAAATAATTTTTTTACACATATATAAACGAAACTCCAAACTTTCCATCTATAAAATCATTACTTCCGAAAAACAAATCGAAAACACAAAATATAAAGACATAATTTAGCTACCCCACAAATAATTTTTGAAAACAAATAGCTAATTTCTTAGGCGCAGTGACGTCATGTTACTTGTTTCATTGTTTTCGTTTTAAAATAAAGCACCTTATTTATTTATATAACTAGGATTGTTGTTATTATTTTGAATTTTGTTATGTGTAATTGATAATTTTTGTAATTAATTACTTCTTCCATAATAAATACATAAAAAAGAAGTAATTACTTAGTTTTTTTATAATTACCTAATTGAAGCACTTTGTTTTCAATTACATGTAATTGTAATTCGAAGTTTTCAATTACAATTACACGTAATTGTAATTGACATTTACAATTACACGTAATTGTCATTGAAAAAATGTCAATTACAATTACGTGTAATTGTAATTGAAAACTTCCAATTACAATTACATGTAATGTGTAATTGAAATTTTTTTAATTTTTTCAATTACAATTACAAATAATATGTAATTGTAATTGAGTTTTTTCAATTACAATTATATGTAATGGTGTAATTGCATGTGTAATTAATTACAAAATGTAATGATTAACCCCCAGGTCTGTATGAGGGTCATTTGCGTTTTTCACAAAATTTTAGTGTTTTCGTAATGTTTCAAAAATGTTTTTATTACACTGTTTTATATTCCTTTTTTCAATAGTTTTAGGGTCACAATTTTTGTTGATTTGAGTCGCAAAATTTAAAAAAATTAATTTCTAACAATTTTTTATGTTTAGCGTCACACAATTTTTATTTTATTTTGAAAATTATTTAAAATGAATGAGGGGTATGTATAGTTGATCTTTTATTTGGTAAATTAATGTTTTCGTTCGATTTTAGATCATATATATTAATATCTGTTTTTGTTTAAAATATTTTTCAAATTAAAGAAAGATGATACCAATTTTTCAATTAAATAACACAGAATAAAAAATTTGTTTTTCATTTACCAAGTAAAATATCAACTATACATACTAGGGATGCCGAACGGGACTGGTTTTTACAAATCCCGGGATTCGGGATTTTG
>OX465298.1:83147681-83308284 GCA_949987735.1 Leucophora obtusa | reverse complement strand
GATCCACCTCAGCCATCGCTTCTTTCTTCAATGATTCCAATACCTGTCGTCTAAATTGAAAACTGCCCAATTTTTCCAATAGGATAATGCAGTATTCATTACTTCACCTTCATTCGTACGTTGTCGCAAAATATAAAGCACTTGTTTATCATGATTTTGAGTGCGTACTGCATGAATTACTGGAAATCCAAATTTTCCCTCCGTCGTCTTCAACGAAACTTTTGTTTTCAGAATACTCCTTTAGACTGAGATTACAGTAATCACGTATTTGAAAATATAATCCCAATATAGCCGTCAATTTGGAGAAATCCTCTTTATTTTCACTAGTTAATTGCATTAAACGTATGGCCAACATAAAGCTGTTTTGGATTTAATCTTTCATCCAAAAATTGTCCTAAATGTTTTTAACAAAGAAATCTTAAAAAGAGATAGCACTCTTTGTGTAGCCGTCGTATGGATATTTGAAGAGTAAAAGAGATAAAGCATCCCCGCAAAGCCAACTTAGCGTTTTTGCCAACAATAATATTTTTTGTCTGCGATATTTCAAAAAAAGGTGCTACACCAGAGGTTTTTCATACTAATTTAACGTTTTAACTTCTTTTGAGTAAAGCCACAATTTTATTTGATTTTATTCAAGAAACATTTTTGCTAACCATCCGACACGTATGGAATCAAGGTATGGAATTACGGTGCGTTAACGAAGGGGAATGTGCTGTACCTTGGAAAGCGTGTACCTACTTAGCCTGTTTTCTGTTTTTTATATTCATATTTGAAAAAAGCACTTTTTTCTATAAAACAAGTTTCAAAAAGTCTCAACTAAGAACTTTTTCCTATAGAACAAGTCTCACAATCTAAGAGTTTTTATTTAGGCACATTTACCGCGAGAGAAAACTGCCAGAGATAGAGCAGAAAAGCTCTAGCTTGCCTAAATCTTTCACAATGGCGTTATTAAGACACATCTGCACGAGAGAGAAAACTTCTAGAGATAGAGCAAAAAACTCCTCTAATTAGCTCTATTCTGAACGATGTAAGCTATTTAGAGGTGTTTTTTGTTCTATCTCTATCAGATTTCTCTCGCGTGTAAATGTGCCTTTAAGAGGTGCTTGTAAGGAATATTTAAATATTAACATAGTGCTTATATAATGGTACGCTTCGTCTACATATATATGTTAGTAACTTAGATTCTAAGCTTTAATATAATGCAAAAGTTTGGCTTTTAACCCTTACAGGTCCGGAATTATAAAAGACAATTTTTTTAGTAAAATATGAAAAAAGTTAATTTTAATTCTTTTTACTATTTTAGCTTATTCGTCCGCTTTCTTCATTTTTGTTTCGAAAATATTTTATATGTTACCAAACAGTCAACACTAAGAAGGATAATTTAGAAAAAAATGAATTATTCGCTATTTCATTCGAAATCCGCTAAAACTCGCAAATTTTAATTAATAAAAATTAGACTTCCGTTATAATCCGAAGTCCCTTATTTCCACATAATTAGAGAATATATTAAAAATGCGAAATTCAGCGAAATAAGTTTATATGTATTTGTGAAAGCTATCCATAACCCTTTATTAAAGAATTGTTCTAACATTCAAACTTGCTGTTTTTAGCAGATTTCGCATGAAATAACGAATCAATTTTCTTTTTTGCAAATTATCTTTCTTAACCCTGTGTCTTCAAATGCAATAAATTATATAATATGAAATGTCAAAACCATTGTAGAGAAACGTCGAAATGATATCAATTGTAAAGTGGTGGAGAACACTAAACCATTTCATGGCTAAGAAATATCATAGATATTTCTTCGAAAAACATAAAATTTTTTCAAACATTAATTTTTATCGACAAATAATAAAAAAACTAAACACTTTTCCATTATTTTTTATCAAATTTTTTGTTATTTTTTTACTACAAAATTAAAATTAAAACGAAAAGTGACATTTCATGGCAGGCGTCATTGCAAGAGCTTTGATATCGCTGACATGCAAGAGGCTTTTGCAATGATGCCTGCCATCAAATGTCACTTTTCGTTTTAATTTTTTTTTTGTAATCAAAAAATAACAGAAAATTTGGTAAAAAAGAATGCGAATGAGTTTAATTATTTATTATTTGTAGATAAAAATTAATGTTGGATTAAATTTTGTGGTTTTCGAAGAAATATATATGATATTTCATAGCCATGAAATGGTCAAGTGTTCTCCACCACTTTGCAATTGATATCATTTTGACGTTTCTCTGCATTGATTTTGACATTTTATATCATATAGTTTATTGCATTTGCAGATACCGGGTAACCTAGTGTCTTCAAATGCAATGAAATGTGCAAAGAAATTTGAAAATAACACACAAAACAACAACAACGAAAATAAATTTGTTGTTGCTTTGTGTGTTATTTTCAAATTTCTTTGCACATTTCATTGCATTTGAAGACAATAGGTAAGGCACATCTACATGGTATGGAAATCTCGTAGAGTTTGAGCTGAATTTGTCAGCTCTAACACAGTTGGCACTAATTTTGTTCTTAAAGTACCAACCCAGTTGTCAAGTACCATATTTGTTTTTATTAAATTTGTTGTCTTTCAAAGAATAATTTTTTCTCCAAATACCAAAAGGTGCATGTAATATATTTAAATGTTCAGCAATATAACACGACATTTTCAAAATTATTACTAATTAAAGAAAGTGTGTATGAGAGGAACTGCACTCACAAAAGTTTGTCGGTAGAATCTACTGAAAATGACAGTTAAAACAAAGGTATATGCAGTTAAAAAGGTGACAAAGGTATTTACCTTTAAATAACTAAAACTTTTGTTATTTTTAACTGTTGAAAAGTAACTAAAAAATGCATTAAAAATAACTATCAGTGTCGTAAAATTAATCGATAAATTTTTACTACAAAAATTTCAAAACAACTGACAAAATCGGTAGAAACTACTGTTTTTTACAGTCAATTCTTTTTGTTTATAAAAGTATATTTTAATAAAAAAAAATTTTTCTTTCGATTATAAAAATAATTTTTATTACTTCAGCCTATTTAAAATTCGAAGTAAAAATTCCAAACCGTTCTCCAGTTATTCCGTTTTTATGCATTGGAAAATACAATACAAGTTTTTGATTTTTATTTGAAAACTAGAAATATATCAATAATAACAAATATAAACTAAACAAGAATTTTTAAAATTCAAAAAAATTCAACCAAATTTTTTATTTTTTAAAAAACTCACAAAAACTACTGTTTATTGTTAAAATACTGTTTGGTAGTTGTTTATTATGATATTTAAAATAACTGATTTAAACAACTGTTACGAAATTACAGTACTTTTCCTAAGTTGTTTTTTAAATAACCGTCATAAAAGTTGTTTTGCATTTATCTATAGAAAAACAACTGTAATTTCTGTTAAAAACAACAACTACTGATTACTACACAAACAACTGTCATGTAGTAACTGTCAAATTTTTTGAGTGTGTCAATGGCCTAGAGATTAAATTTTGTAGACATATACATAGCTTTATTTTCATAAAATCTCGTGTCAATGGCCTAGAGATTAAATTTTGTAGACATATACATAGATTTATTTTCATAAAATCTCGTGAGTTTTCTAACCCGTTTAGATGTGCGGTTGGCGTGGCTATTAGTCGACAATTATAAAATAAATTATATTACAAACATTGGCTCAAGTCTTGTATGTGTCCTCCAATGACAAAGGAATTGAAATCAATTACTTAGAAATTTTATTATACAAAAAACTGCTGGGAAGTGGGCGAAATTTAAAACAAATTTTGCAATAAGACTGAATTCTTAGTTATTTATAATCAATCGTTTTCCCCTGTCATTAGTTTCGGAGTGCCACATAGTGTTATCCACACTCATCATTGCTTTTTTTGTTTTTATGTCAATATTATTTTTATATCAAAAGCATATGTTACTACAGGCCTCATTATATAAAATAAATACACAGAAAGAATTTACAAAATTTTATAATTACAATTAATAATTTTTAAACATCTTTCTCATACTGTTTTTGTAAATATAAAAAAAAACTTTTTAAAAAGGCACAAACAATGAAAATTGTAAATCCAAAAAAAGATAATTTTTTTTGTAACTTTGAATTTTAATTTTAATCAATTTTTATATGAAAAATAATAATTTACAAACATTTCAAATAAATTTTACTGGAAATAAAATTTCAATATACCAAAAATGAGTTTCTAGTTACAAATTTCATTGTTGGTGCCTACTGCTTTTTTTTTTGTAACCTTTTTCAAAAAAAATACAGCAAGTTTTTATTAAAATGCTAAATAGAACATATCCAAACATAAAAAAGGTAATAGTTTAATGACAAATTTGGGCTTGGGATCGAAAAAAATAGTTAAAACCATAATTGCAATATGATTGAACGATAAATTTCAATACTTTTCCCGGTTAACTAATTTTTCGTGTTTTCATATGCAAATTTTGCGATTTTTTTTTGCAAAAACTAGCAACAGTGGGTAGCACTGTTAATATGAGAAGAGTAAAAGAGATAGCACTGTATGTGTAGCCATCATATGCTTATGTGAAGAATAAAAGAGATAAAGTATGTAACCCGTAAAGCCAACTTAGCGGTTTTGCCAACAATATTATTTTTTGCCGGCGCAATTTCCACCAAGATGCTACGCATGCGCTTTTTATTAAACAATTTAACAAATTAAAAAAAGGGAGATATTTCAACTGTCGGGTTTAAATCAATTTAAAGTTTGCCATTTCCGCAATGCAATAACCTTTTAACTAATTTTTACAAAATTAAGCAAATATGAGTTTTGCAAAAATGAAAATGCATGTGAATACCTGGGTAAAAATAGTTATATATTGTTATATATAATGTGATTGGGTTATATCTGACGGTGAATGGATTCACATTAAGACACATATCATTATATACAAAAACATCTGATATTATTTTTTCAATGAATTTGTTGTACGGTAATTGATGTTATTACATATCCCCAAATCTGACTCCATATATAACGATATAAGCCATATAAAACTAATCAAAATATATGTAGTGACCGATATGATTATATGGTTCGATACTAAGTTATATAACACTGTATGTATCGTCATACTAAAAATATATTTCTTGTAATTTTATATAACTTTCTATATGATCTCGTACAAATTAATATAAATTAAGAGTTCATTTATCCACAGCCAAATAATTTTCAAGTGATTTTTTTGCATATTAAATTAAATTAAAAATGATGCAAACGATTTAGATTAGATTTTTATTTTATGTTATAAAATTTGGGCTTTTGAAATTGTTTAAGCTATAGAAATTTCAATATCAATTTAAAGCCGGTATGCATAAAAAGTGTACCTACTATTAGACAAAATTGTATAAAATCAGATATTTTTATATCGAATTAGATGTAATTTGATGTCCTGGATATGGACAAATCTCGGATCAAACTATTTCAAATAATATCTAATTTGATATAATTAGACACAAGTAGATGACCCATTTTTCGGATCAAGTTATATGTCGTTGTATATGGGGACTTATCAAATAAGATATAATTATATATGACAGCGTATTAAGATTTTTTACCCGGGTAGGAAAGTTTTTGAATATTTCCACTTCTATATACCGAACCAATTCCAATACATATGTCCCGAACACAATATTTATAAAATTTTGCTAAGATACAACGGCATTATTGAGGTGGAAAACATTTTTGAATTGGGATGCTTTATATCCTTAACTTGAAAGTCGTTGTGAGTTACTAATTAATAGTTGACTTCATGTATATTTAAAAACTCAGTTGACATCAATTCAATTATATATTAGTTAGAGCAGATCTGTATAGTTACTTAAAAATATTTACTGAAATTAATATTTAAAATATTTTTCGTAATTATACTTAAAAGTTTAAGTAAGACTGCATTTGCATTTAAATCAACTACAATGTGAAATTATTTTTAACTCTTAAAAATCAACTGACAAATGTAGTAAAAACAACTACAAATGCAATTAAGACAACATACATGCAAATTATTGTAAAACTGTACAAACAACTGTAAATGTATTTAAAATAACACAAACAAATATTTTTTAAAAATAATTAATTTAATAAAGACAAATTTATGTAAATACTCTTATATTTAGTCCCGAATAAATTTAAAATTGAGGAATCAAAATTTACACTTAATATCACTTTTATGTATTAGTCAAGATATTGTTCTAGATGTCCGTCTATGGGGGATGAAATATTGTTTGGCTTCCTTTTTGGATGAAAATATAAAGTAACTGAAAGAAAATAAATACAATATTTTTTAATATTCCTGTAAATAAATTTATACTTTATGATATTAAACTTACCTATTATTTTTATTATTTAATAAAATATAAAAATTTTCCGTATTACGCGACTTCACTCTTTAGCGTTGTTTTATGACTAAGATAAGTGAAAACATGTTTTTCCAATATTCTTTCACTAGAAATTTCTAAACA
Organism: Leucophora obtusa; assembly: GCA_949987735.1. Taxonomy (NCBI): domain Eukaryota; kingdom Metazoa; phylum Arthropoda; class Insecta; order Diptera; family Anthomyiidae; genus Leucophora; species Leucophora obtusa. The sequence continues at coordinate 83,301,793 of OX465298.1, read as the reverse complement.
AGCTCTTCGTACATTCACAATTGAAGTATTTGTATTATAACAAAATTCAAAACAACTGCATAAAATAAATGTTACTACAATGTAGTAGTTTTTGTAGTTTTTTTTTAAATAACTGTCAAAAACATTGAAAAATTTCGCTATAAGTAAATTAACTGCAATTGTAGTTAAAGTAACTACAACCGCATTGCTACACAAATAACTGTCATGTAGTAAACGCAGAACTTTTCTGAGTGTAGTTATGCTTCGCGGGAAGCAAAAATTGGAACCACCCAACACTTCTTTTAATCTGGGGATTTGGGTGCAGATGTAAATGCAACATAAAATTGGAACCACGCAACACTTCTTTTAATCTCGGTATTTCGGTGCAGATGTAAATGCAATGAAAATTAGAAATATTCTTAAAAAATATATTTTTGACACTTGCTTTACTCCTAAATTCGTTGTAACAGGGTTTATCGAAAATTAATTATAAATGATACCGGGTGTATAAAAAATGCACATTTCTGATATTTTTACTTGGTTTTTGGCAAAAACCAGGTAGAATCTGGTTTTAAGTTTGTATGAAAATTGTATGGAAAAACTAAATTAATTTTGTAGTTTTCGGCTCAAAAACTAAAAATGGCCAAAAACTACTAATTTTTGCATTGTCTTAATACACTATTAAATAAGTAAACAAATATTTATACTTGAATTTTGAAATATTAATATTTTTTTATTTACTTCAAATAATTTAAAGTAAGTAAACAAATATTAATATTTCAAAGCTGAAATATAAATATTTTGAAATATGTAGTTAAGTAAAATACTTAGCTACATATTTGAAATTAAAGTGTTAATTGTGTATGGTTTTAAGATCAAATATGACAAATTCAAAATAGAATTCACAATTTATTTTACAACAAATAGAGAAAAAACTTATGAAACATTTGAAATTTTTGAAATAATTGAAATATTTTAAAGTTTTTTAAATATTTAAGTGTAAGAGTTTGAGTATCTTTGAAGACCAAGGTCGGTCCAAAAAATATGTTTTAGTCAAAAGACTTCTATTCTATTAAGTTAGTCATTTCTCTGAATTGATTCTCAGATTTTTTCAAATTTTTTCTGAAAATCACACGTGTTAGAGTTAGTACCAGCTTAAAATATTTCAAATACTTCAAAAATTTCAAATACTTCAAATATTTAAAATAATTTAAATATTTCAAATATTTTAAAAATTTTAAATATTTCAAATATTTTAAAAATTTTAAATATTTTAAAAATATCAAATATTTTAAAAATATCAAATATTTCAAATAGCTAAGGATTTTACTTAACTACATATTCCATATATTTCAAAATATTTATATTTCAGCTTTGAAATTTTTATACTTTTTACTTAGGTTGCGTTTACACTTGCATCGAAATTCCGAGATTTCGCTATTCACCACTTTGAAAAAACAATGAAAAAATTTTAAAAACCACACATAGTTAGCTCTAATAAATGCATTTTATAAAAATTTAACGTTTATATGCTTTCCTTCATTGTTTTTTGAGAGTGGTGAATAGCGAAATCTCGGGATTTCGATGCAAGTGTAAACGCAAACTAACTTAAAATTATTTGAAGCATGTAAATGATTACACTGCATGACATTGAACAAATTAATTAATGGGGATCTGACTTTATTTTTCGATCAATGGTACAGATTTTTCGCTAAATGTCTTTAAAGTTTGGCGGTTGTCCATTCAGTTTTTTATATACTTTTCCTTAGTTGTTTTTTAAATAACCGTCCTAAAAGTTGTTTTGCATTTATCTATAGAAAAACAACTGTAATTTCTGTTAAAAACAACAACTACTGATTATTACACAAACAACTGTCATGTGGTAACTGTCAAATTTTTTGAGTGTGTCAATGGCCTAGAGATTAAATTTTTTAGACATATACATAGCTTTATTTTCATAAAATCTCGTGAGTTTTCTAACCCGTTTAGATGTGCGGTTGGCGTGGTTATTAGTCGACAATTATGAAATAAATTATATTACAAACATTGGCTCAAGTCTTGTATGTGTTCTCCAATGACAAAGGAATTGATATCAATTACTTAGAAATTTTATTATACAAAAAACTGCTGGGAAATGGGCGAAATTTAAAACAAATTTTGCTATAAGACTGAATTCTTAGTTATTTATAATCAATCGTTTTCCCCTGTCATTAGTTTCGGAGTGACACATAGTGTTATCCATACTCATCATTGCTTTTTTTGTTTTTGTTTTTATGTCAATATTATTTTTATATCAAAAGCATATGTTACTACAGGCCTCGTTATATAAAATAAATACACAGAAAGAATTTACAAAATTTTATAATTACAATTAATAATTTTAAAACATCTTTCTCATACTGCTTTTGTAAATACAAAGAAATTCTTTTTAAAAAGGCACAAACAATGGAAATTTTAAATCCGAAAAAAGATAATTTTTTTGTAACTTTGAATTTTAATTTTAATCAATTTTTATATGGAAAATAATAATTTACAATCATTTCAAATAAAAAGATTGTTGGAAATAAAATTTCAATATACCAAAAATGAGTTTATAGTTACAAATTTCATTGTTGGTGCCTACTGTTTTTTTTGTAACCTTTTTCAAAAAAAATACAGCAAGTTTTTATTAAAATGCTAAATAGAACATATCCAAAGATAAAAAGTTATTAGTTTAATGACGAATTTGGGCTTGGGATCGAAAAAAACAGTTAAAACCATAATTGCAATATCTTTTTATGATTGAACGATAAATTTCAATACTTTTCCCGGTTAACTAATTTTTCGTGTTTTCATATGCAAATTTTGCGATTTTTTTTTTGCAAAAACTAGCAACAGTGGGTAACACTGTTAATATGAGAAGAGTAAAAGAGATAGCACTGTATGTGTAGCCATCATATGCTTATGTGAAGAATAAAAGAGATAAAGTATGTAACCCGTAAAGCCAACTTAGCGGTTTTGTCAACAATATTATTTTTTGCCGGCGCAATTGCAACCAAGATGCTACGCAGGCGCTTTTTATTTAACAATTTAACAAATTAAAAAAAGGAAGATATTTCAAGTGTCGGGTTTAAATCAATTTAAAGTTTGCCATTTCCGCAATGCAGTAACCTTTTAACTAATTTTTACAAAATTAAGCAAATATGAGTTTTGCAAAAATGAAAATGCATGTGAATAGGAAAGTTTTTGAATATTTCCACTTCTATATACCGAACCAATTCCAATATATATGTCCCGAACACAATATTTATAAAATTTTGCTAAGATACAACGGTATTATTGAGGTGGAAATCATTTTTGAATTGGGATGCTTTATATCTTTAACTTGAAAGTCGTTGTGAGCTACTAATTAATAGTTGAATTCATGTATATTTAAAAACTCAGTTGACATCAATTCAATAATAGATTAGTTAGAGCAGATCTGTATAGTTACTTAAAAATATTTACTGAAATTAATATTTAAAATATTTTTCGTAATTATACTTAAAAGTTTAAGTAAGACTGCATTTGCATTTAAATCAACTACAATGTGAAGTTATTTTTAACTGTTAAAAATCATCTGACAAATGTAGTAAAAACAACTGCAAATGCAATTAAAACAACATACATGCAAATTATTGTAAAACTGTATAAACAACTGTAAATGTATTGAAAATATCATAAGCAAATATTTTTTAAAAATAATTAATTTAATAAAGACAAATTTATGTAAATACTCTTATATTTAGTCCCGAATAAATTTAAAATTGAGGAATCAAAATTTACACTTAATATCACTTTTATGTATTAGTCAAGATATTGTTCAAGATGTCCGTCTATGGGGGATGAAATATTGTTTGGCTTCCTTTTTAAACGAAAATATAAAGTAACTGAAAGAAAATAAATACAATATTTTTTAATATTCCTGTAAATAAATTTAAACTTTATGATATTAAACTTACCTTATTATTTTTATTATTTAATAAAATATAAAAATTTTCCGTATTACGCGACTTCACTCTTTAGCCTTGTTTTATGACTAAGACAAGTGAAAACATGTTCTTCCAATATTCTTTCACTAGAAATTTCTAAACAAGCTCTTCGTACATGCACAATTGAAGTATTTGTATTATAACAAAATTCAAAACAACTGCATAAAATAAATGTTACTACAATGTAGTAGTTTTTGTAGTTTTTTTTTAAATAACTGTCAAAAACATTGAAAAATTTCGCTCTAAGTAAATTAACTGCAATTGTAGTTAAAGTAACTACAACCGCATTGCTACACAAATAACTGTCATGTAGTAAACGCAGAACTATTCTGAGTGTAGTTATGCTTCGCGGGAAGCAAAAATTGGAACCACCCAACACTTCTTTTAATCTGGGGATTTGGGTGCAGATGTAAATGCAACATAAAATTGGAACCACGCAACACTTCTTTTAATCTCGGTATTTGGGTGCAGATGTAAATGCAATGAAAATTAGAAATATTTTAAAAATTTAAAAAATATATTTTTGACACTTGCTTTACTCCTAAATTCGTTGTAACAGGGTTTATCGAAAATTAATTATAAATGATACCGGGTGTATAAAAAATGCACATTTCAGATATTTTTACTTGGTTTTTGGCAAAAACCAGGTAGAATCTGGTTTTCAGTTTGTATTAAAATTGTATGGAAAAACTAAATTAATTTTGTAGTTTTCGGCTCAAAAACTAAAAATGGCCAAAAATTACTAGTTTTTGCATAGTCTTAATACACTTTTAAATAAGTAAACAAATATTTATACTTGAATTTTGAAATATTAATATTTTTTTATTTACTTCAAATAATTTAAAGTAAGTAAACAAATATTAATATTTCAAAGCTGAAATATAAATATTTTGAAATATGTAGTTAAGTAAAATACTTAGCTACATATTTGAAATTAAAGTGTTAATTTTGTATGGTTTTAAGATCAAATATGACAAATTCCAAATAGAATTCACAATTTATTTTACAACAAATAGAGAAAAAACTTATAAAACATTTGAAATTTTTGAAATATTTTAAAGTTTTTTTATATATTTGAGTGTAAGAGTTGGATTACCTTTGAAGACCAAGGTCGGTCCGCAAAATATATTTTAGTCAAAAGACTTCTATTCTATTAAGTTAGTCATTTCTCTGAATTGATTCTCAGATTTTTTCAAATTTTTTCTGAAAATCACACGTGTTCGAGTTAGTACCAGCTTAAAATATTTCAAAAATTTCAAATACTTCAAATATTTAAAAAAATTTAAATATTTCAAATATTTTAAAAATTTTAAATATTTTAAAAATATCAAATATTTCAAATAGCTAAGTATTTTACTTAACATGTATTTCAAAATATTTCAGCTTTGAAATTTTTATACTTTTTATTTAGGTTGCGTTTACACTTGCATCGAAATCCCGAGATTTCGCTATTCACCACTCTGAAAAAACAATGAAGAAATTTTAAAAAACCACACATAGTTAGCTCTAATAAATACATTTTATAAAAATTTAATTCATTTAATTTCATTGTTTTTTGAGAGTGGTGAATAGCGAAATCTCGGGATTTCGATGCAAGTGTAAACGCAAACTAACTTAAAATTATTTGAAGCATATAAATGATTACACTGCATAACACTGAAAAAATTAATTAATGGAGATCTGACTTTATTTTTCGATCAATGGTACAGATTTTTCGCTAAATGTCTTTAAAGTTTGGCGGTTGTCCATTCAGTTTTTTATATAGAAAAGTTTTCAAATTCAATTAATATGAATTTCTTGTGTTAAAATGTAAGCACAGGACCTGTTGCCATACTTTTCCCGAGTTTTGTAATTTTTTGTTAATGTTCTTTTTTCCACATTGATGGAATTCACAGTTCGTTCCATTTTAAGCAGTAAAGTTGTATTTATCGTAAATTAGACAACGTTCTATGGGTTAAACTTCAACTACTATTTTACAACGTGCTAACTTTAGCACTTAAGCTGCAAATTCCTTAATTTTTTGTTCGAATACTTTTTGTTAATTTTCGCCAACTTTTTCAATTTGGTTTTTAATTTTTACTATAATTACTGGAAATGTTATTATCGGGAAAGTATTTTGGCTTTTGCTGCTAGATGCCTATCTTGTCAAATCCTTCCCAAAAAATTCCTTTTGGCGATATTTTTTTTAGATTTTTTGTTAAGAAATTTTGGTTTGGAATTTCGCAGACTTATTTATTTCCTTTGAATCGAAAAAATGAATCTAAAGATTCCTGAGAAATTTTCCATACATAGGAAATTCGAGAAATATCACTTCATAAAGTAATGCGGATGTAGTTATTTTAACTACAATTGCAGTTAATTTACTTAGAGCAAAATTTTTCAATGGTGTTGACAGTTATTTTTTTAAACAAACAACAGAAACTACTACGTTGTAGTAACATTTATTTCATGCAGTTGTTTTGAATTTTGTTACAAATACTTTAATTTTCAAGTGTATATGTACGAAGCAAACAAGTGCTTACGTACGAAGCGATTGTTTAGAATTTTCTAGTGAATGAATATGAGAAGAACATGTTTTCCGTTGCGCCTTAAGTTATAAAACAACGCTAAAGAGAGAAGACACATAATACGGTAATATTCTTTTAACTAATTAAAATAAGGTAAGCTTTTATAATATTAAATATAAATTTATTTAAAGGAATATTAAAAAATATTTATTTTCTTTTATGTTTTCATCCCTTTCCACCTAGAGAAAAAAGGAAGCCAAACAATATTTCATGCCTCACAGACGGACATCGAGAACAATATCTTAATAATAATAAAAGTGATATTAGGTGTAAATTTTAATTTTTCAATTTATTCGAGAATAAAATTATGTTGTTTTTATTTAATTAATAATTTTTAAAATAATTTTTGTTTATGTTACTTTAACTACATTTGCAGTTGTTTGTACAGTTTTACAAAAATTGACATGTATGTTGTTTTAATTGAATTTGTAGTTGCTTCTACTACATTTGTCAGTTGATTTTTAACACTTAAAAATAATTTCGCATTGCAGTTGATTTAAATGCTAATAGCCTACATATTTTTAACTGCAAATGCGGTTATTTTAACTGTCAGTCAGTAGCGATCAGGATATTGTGATAATGGGGGTAAGAATCATTACTTTTATAAGAAAAACATGCTTTGAGTACTACTAAAAACAAAAATTTTTTATTCGGAGGTAATTGTTTTATTCATTTTTTATAAATAAATAAATGTATTTGTGTATTGAATTCAGGGTTTTTAGCATTTCCCGTTTTTCTGAGGAAAAAATTAATGTTCCTGAGAATTCCCGCAGCACTTTTCCAGGGAAGGCTCAAACCCTATAAGAAATGCTATAAAACATGGTCAAATCCCAACTTTTATAAATAATTTTTAGATGAACTCACGGTTTTTTTCATTCTTTACTATTTTAGCTCATTAAGCCGCTTTGTTATTTTTGGTTCGAAATTTTTTTTTACTATATTTTTTTAGAGTATTTTTCCAATATAATAGAGTTTGTAATAGTTTTTGCAAATATAAACTTTTCTCTAAATTTTTTCACATTATATGAAAATATAGGTCATATTGAAAATATATTTTTACTAATTCAAATATTCATATTTCACTTTCATAACAATAATAACGTTAGATACTACAAAAATTATTAATTCTTGACGCCGGCCGAAGAAAAAATAACTTTTTAGGAAATTTTGTTACATTTTTGTTTTTCTTACAATTGTTAAGGAACAGCTGTTCGAGACATTTAACTTAAACACTTAAATTTCATGTGTGAATTGATATGTTTAACTTTTACATTAACGTGTTTAAAGCTGCCTACACACTAGGGAACATGGTTGAGGGAACAAAAAATATCAAAAAATTTTGTAAACACGAAATGCACGCTCTCAACACGCACACACACACAAACGTACTCACACATTCACAAAAAATGCTCTCTTTTTTTAAGAATGTTCCCTAGTGTGTAGGCAGCTTAAGAATCGTATGTGAAAAACGTCAATGCAAATAATTCAGCGTTTTTAAATAGGGAAGTAATGTCATCACTTATCCAAAACGTAACATAATTCATCTCTTTTACTCTTCACATATACGTGTTACTGCTACACAAACAGTGCTATCTCTTTCCCTCTGTAAATACTAACACTGTTGCCAATTTTTTGCACAAAAACCGCAACATTTGTAATATAAAGCGCTGAAACCACTTAAAAATAATTTAGCAGGAAAATGATTTAAATTAAACTCTTAATCATAAAGAGATTTTATAAATATGGGTTTCAGTTAATTATTATAACAAATTGACTTATAAATTTTAAAATACATGTTTTTGTTGATATTCGAACACAAAAAAAAAAGGGGGAATATTACCTTAGAGCTATGTAATTATACAACTACATAATTTTCAAGTTAGGTTTACAAAGTTCAAGTAAAATATGCACATTTTTTTATAAAATATAAACAATCCAAGCAAAATATATACATGTGTAGTGGAAAATATCCGAAAAAATACATAAATTATAAAACTTACTTCGAACGTATGCAGTTGTATAATTATATAGCACTTAGATAAAGTTCCCCCTGTTTTTTTCTACGTGTATGGTAAAAAATTTAATTGATTGGAGTTGTGACCGCAAACTGCAGTTTTGTCTTACCTAGTGTCTTCGAATGCAATAAAATATGCAATAAAATTTACGATTTACACACAAAGCAATAATAAAATTATTTTCGTTGTTGTTGCTTTGCTCTGTGTGTTATTTTCAAATTTCTTCGCACATGTCATTGCATTTGCAGACACTAGGTTAGTTTTTTATAACTTGCTAAAGCAAAAACGTCTGTAAAAATAATTTAGCGTTTAAAAAAAAAAAGAAGTGATGTCATCACTCGTAAAATGAATGAACTTCTTTGCCGGTCATTATATTGACGGCGTCAACCACCGATATGAATGAAGTAGTATGGCAGCACTGCGCTAAAATATTCTACTTTTAAATGCAAATATAGTAGCTTATATGATTATATATAACAAAAACGGTTATTTTATTGCATAAACTAATAAAAGAGGAACGTTTTTCAATTAAAATCTAAAAATCTAAAAAATGTCCCCAAACTATCACTGTCCTCAAACTAAACGTAAGATATATGGTTAGTTTGAGGACTGTCCCCAAACTAACAAAATGTCCCCAAAATATGCGGTGGATCGAAAAAAGGTCCCCAAACTATGCGCAATGCATATATATATATATATATATATATATATTTGTTCCTTTTACTCCTGCAAGGAGCATAGGGCCGCAAACGATTTTAATAGTAGTGCACTTAAATTTCAAAACAAACAAAACACTTTTGTTTTAACTTTAAATATAAGGGCCAGTTCTATAGTCAGAACTAAGCACGATTGTTTTCATAAGTAAGTAATTTCGTTTGAGATCAATCTTTGTTTTGACAATAAAACTGGCCCTAAATATTGATTCTTAAGTAAAATGAATCAAAAAGTTTATTAAATTGCAAAAACGTGGTTAACAGTTTCAATTTAATTCTATAAAAACAAGCTTATTATAAAAAAATTTTTCAGAATTAGCTCTTGAAAAAATGTTGAACCTGAACAAAGAAACTCCTTCTTGAATACAAGAATCTACACAAAATCTCAAAATTTAAAATGCTTGTTTAATGTGAAATTCTTAAATGTCTGTTTAAAAAATTAATCGCGTTATCCCTTGTAGTATTATTTGTAAAAAAAATTTTTTTTTTGGGTCTCAAGGGTCCGCGCCTGGTTATCGGTAATGATAACGGTATTTGGAAATTTTTTTAGAGGTATTGGTAACGGTATTCAATTTGATACGGTATTTTAGCGATAACGGTATTATAACGATAACGGTAACCAACCTTGCTTGGACACTATTAATGCAGCCACTCTGAATTTTTCATATATTCGATTAAAAATAATTTAAAAAAGGGGGGGGGGGGGTGTTTTGAAATAAATAAGATATCGGATATCTGTCCAAAAAAAAAGTATATCGGCATTGTAAAGCCCGTGAAAAATGCTTTAAGAATCGTTTTCAACTTTTTATTTTTATGAGGTTAATATATAAATTAAAAACAGAATTAAAAATGGCCATTTTTAAAACACCAAACTTTCCACTCCTGTAATTCTGAACATATTTCATCAAATCAGTCTATATTTCAGATTTAGACTATGAGGCATTATGGGAACATTTTACCAAAATTTTATCAAAATCGAAGTCATTTAGAAATAGCACAAAAAACAAGTGCAAATTATTTTACAACAAAAGCAACACGGTACCCATTGCAACACACTGCAGCTCCACTAGCGGGAAGATAAAAACAATGAAGAGACGAAAAAAAAAATAGAGTACATGCAAGCTACTCTTGTGGAGGTTTGTACCCCCTATACCCAGCAAACAAGGCCAGTAAATATATTTGTAATTTACTAAAAAATGCCCTTGAACCCTTTTAACCCAATCATTTTACACTTACAATTATGGGTAATTAATCGCAGTCAAGATAAAAACGTTTGTTCTTTAACCCACCCACCCTTTTCGTGGTATTTTTGAAAATTTTTTTGAGATTGCGAAAGAATAACTGATATTGCCATTTACTTTGTATAGCGCATATCATTAAGTGTAAAACACCCAATAGGAAATTTTGTCGAGTGGTAATTTTTTTTTGTTTTTATCCAATTTTTGTTCGAAAAATTATATTTTTACCAAATTTTACCTCTTTTAAACACGTTTTAACCCTTATAGTACCGGAAGAGCGCAGTTAACCCTTTTTGTGCCGGTATCCCGCATTTAAAACGTTTTCACCCATTACCCGTGCATTTAGTTCACTAACCCTTTTTTACCCAAAAAGCCGTGCAGTAAATTGCATTTTCACCCTAAAGTCAAATCTTTTCATCTGGAAACTTGATTTTTAACCCGTAAATTAAATTTTATTACAGTAATTTTGACTTAACTGCACAACCAACTTTTGCAAGAATTTTTGTGCAGGTAAACCAAAAACGCAGCTAAGTCGAATTGTGTACCTGCCTTAATGTGCAGGTATACCAATACGGACTGAAAACAAACAAAACAAATGAAGCTAATGATGACAACTTTGTGTTTTGCACCAGATCTTGCGATTTTTATGGTTAAAAAACGAATAAAGTAGAGTATTTTTGTCACAAAAAAAGTTGACAACATATTTATTTTATGTGTTTCTTTTTTTCCCAGAATTGAAAAACAAAGTAAAACACAAGAGGCAGCTAACAGTGATCTTTTTTATGAGAATAATGTAAAACTGCCAAAAATATGAGGCAGTTATCTTTAATGTGCAGGTACGAAAAGTGCACTTAAAGAAGACAATTGAGTACATAATTTTCTAAAATAGAAACGAAACCAAAATTTTGTGCAGTTATACCAAATGTGCACTTAAGAAAAAGGCAGTTAAATCAAAACTACTGTATAAATTACGCGTATTTTTTTGCAATAAAATATCGCAATTGAAAGATTAGGTCGACGCAATGCGAAGCTATATCCATGAGGATTGGGAACTATTAGATGGGGACTTTAAAGAATTTAGAGAAGGTCGTCCAGCAGTAATTAAACTTCAAATTCGGGAGTTTAAAAATATATGGTCCATATTATCCACCCTTTTCGGTAGGATTTACCAAACTACACTTCTGGAAGACCCAGAGGAAGCTAAAGCCATAAATCTTAATGAACCCGACTGGGAATATTTTGGAGCCAACAACTTTTATATGCGTAAAATGGTCCAGTTAGAGGAGGCGCATTAGGCTGCTAAGGATCCCAAAAATCTTGTTACCCCAAACACCCACTCGAAACCCCACCCTTTTACTCACAGATGTTTCGAAAAATGATGATTTTCATTCATGGTTCCTTACTAGCGCTATGAAACCTACCCAAGTACCTGCAGCTGTTTTGGACAGTGATTTTTATGATTTCTTGTACCCAGTTGCAGACGTAAATGACTGCGACAGATCACCCACCCGATCACTTCCCAAGCTTTGAGTAATACTAAGTACGTTGAGGATATTTCGGCTAGCTCGCCTACCCATAGCGAGTATAAATGTACCACTTTACCCGATGATAATGTATTAATTACGGATCTTATTACAAACCTGGAAGTTTACGATATTTCTGGAAATGGCGAAAGAAGACTTATTTCTCTTAAAAATTCCGAACTTGTACCAACACACCCATTTTATGGTTCCTCGAGTTTTTTGGGGCGGGGTTGCCCTGCCGCTACAATTCCTAAGATATACAGTTGTGGACACGAATTTAAGTCAATTCAAGTTTTTTCTAATTTTATTGTTGTTGCCTTTATTTTTAAAGATCAAAATAGTGGCTATATTTGTCATGAAAGGCAAGGATATGGTTCAGAAAATTGTACAGAATTTTAACGTAATGTTTGTTTTTTCATTTTGTCACTTGTTTTAAGTGGGCGTGGCTTTTAAAGAAAAATTAGCGATATCCACCTTTTATCAAATTACAAACTAAAATTTAGGCAGTACTGATCGGTTCTGTACAAACTGTATATTTTTGTAAATCCTATAAAAATTCCTTATCTATCTTATCTATCTTTATCTACAAATAGTCGCCAGACTTAAAATTGCAGCACTTTAAACATGAACAAATTTTTCTTTGTTTTTAGCGCTTTTTAATTAAGTTAGCAGTAGCGACTGGTACTTTCACTCGACTTGCAACGCAAGGTTGTGGTCCTACCCACCCATCAATCTAATATTTAGATTAAACTCCACTTGTGCGGTACCCAATTTGAACTCACCCAAAACTTATTTTCACTTTTATAAGTACAAAAAGAAGTTAGATACTAAAATTTGCTTTGGAAGATATACATTCCAAATCAAGCATCCGCTTGTTATTTCTACCCTAACCCACTCTTTTTACCCTTCACCTGAACACATGAAAATAATTGTTCCTTTCATTCATAGGTTCCTCGGGCCCGGGAGGATGCTCACGTCAGTGATCAAACCTATAACCATAACGCCCCCTAGATGTCAATTACATCAGCTGTTGGTATTCGCAACTGCAGCCAACTTTACTTAGATGCGATTTGAAAATCAAACAAGCAAACCGTTCTGATCCTAAAAAATTAAATTGATAATTATCACTTACAAATTTAAATATAAAACTCTAACCTAAATCTAGCAGAAAAAACTAAAATTGTTTAAATACCTCAAAAACTAAAAGTTAAAGTGAATTCTTTCGTATAGGCTTAACCCTAGATTATTACCCTAAAGTACAATAAAATATAAAAAATTTATTTTATAACGTTTAATCAAAATATAATGTTTGGTAAAGTACTCTTACCCCGTAACCCATTTAGACAGTCATAATTCTTTAAAAACTCAAATTTGTAAGGTCACACTCGTCACAGTACTTATGGCCATTCTGAGCAGAAATCATGTTCTTTCAGTGTCTACCCGTTATTAAACGTTTTTAGGATTAACATCTTTGGGAATCGCAGACTTTTTTTTATAAGTTTTATTTGTAATTTACTTGTAAAAATTGTATCATCTTTCTTTAATTTGAAAAATAATTTAAACAGAGAGTGATATTAATTTATGATATAGAGTCAAACTAAAGAACATTCATTTACCAAAATAAGAGATCAACTAAACATTCCCCTCATTCATCTTAAAAACACATTGACACGGTGCAAAATATAATTTAAATAACATACATTTAAATTTAACGGTTCATTGTAATTCAAATAATCTGTTGTTATCATACACAGAGTTGAATAGAATCAGCTGAGATATCTTAAGAATTAAGGTTCAAAGCAAAAAAGAGTAATAATAACAAAGGATAAAAATAGCATTGTTAGATTTCGTTGATGTTAGTCTAAGTTGAGTTGTTGATAACAAATTCGATTTGCTTTCAACTGTCACATAATTAGTTATTAATTATTAAAATTGGTTTCCATTCGGAAATGTTAAGTTGGTTCCGTTATTACTTAACTGGTAGATTTTGCACAGTTTCCATTGATGGTGTGTGTTTTTTCATTCCAACCTCTGGCATACCGCAAGGTAGTATCCTAGGTCCACTTCTTTTCAATATTTTTATTAATGACATTTGCCACTGTTTTAGGAATTGTAATTACCTTTTATATGCTGATGACCTTAAGATTTTTAAGCCTATATTCAATAGCAATAATATAGTTGAATTGCAGGATGACTTAGATCGAGTGGTGTTGTGGTCTGAACTTAATGGCCTTTTTTTTAACACAGCTAAATGCCATTACATGACATTTCATAGATGCCATCACGTCTTATTAGCTCAATATTCCATGGGTTGTCAAGTTTTGTCATCAGTTATTGAAATTTTAGATTTAGGAGTAGTATTTGATTCTAAGCTTACGTTTTGTAGTCATTTGAACTACATAGCACCAAAGACATATTCCCTCCTAAGTTTTATTCGTCGTAACACTGGTAATCTGTTTGATTATCATACTAAAAAAATTTTATATTCATCATTTGTCCGTTCTAGATTGGAATATGCTTCATTCATTTGGAGTCCTAATGCTAATACCCACATTAACCGTGTGGAAAGAATTCAAAAAAAATTCCTAAAGTTTACCTTTTCTTTTTTGAATTTTTCAACTCCCCTTACATCTTATGAGCATAGATGTTCTTGGATTTCCTTGAAATCTCTTGAATCTCGTAGGAAAATTACGGCTTTATTATTTTTGCACGGCAGTTTCTGTGGTGTAATTGATTGTCCTGATTTATTGCATTTAATTAAAATTATAGTTCCGCAGAGAACACTTAGGCGAAATAATTTCTTCCATGAAGATATTCATAGAACTGTTTATGCTTTGAATGAACCAATTACTAAGTCAATGAGGTTATTCAATAATCTTTGTGAAAATTTAGATTTAAGTATTTCTAATTTTAAGTTTAAAACTCTTTTAAATAAATTGTTATAAATAATTAGTTTTAGATATAAGTTGCTAGTCTGTAAGGATAATATTGTATCCATAGACTGAAATAAAAAATAATAAAATAATAATAATAATCCATTCAAGATGAAAGGCACTGATGATGACTTTGTAGCGAAAGCCGAAAATACGTATTCTGTCTTGCTGGTCTTATCGAATTCTTTCAAAAATTTTTATTCTTTGTAATTTACTTTTAAAAATTGTGTCATCTTTCTTTAATTTGAAAAATAATTTAAACAGAAAGTGATATTAATTTATGATCTATAGTCAAACTAAAGAACATTCATTTACCAAAATAAGAGATCAACTAAACATTCTCCTCATTCATCGTTTTATTTTATATTTATAATTTTTTTTCATAAATTTGTATATTTTTGAATTATAACCAGTAATGTATCATGGTCAGTGTTGCCATAACTTCGATTTTCTTGTCAGGTCTAGCGATTTTATTTCGCCCCTAGCGGTAAAAATTGTCCTGTAGCTATTAGCCAAAAATCTGGCGATTTTTTATCAGCCGTAATATAATTTTTTAAAATCAGTTTAATGTTGGAAAATATTATAAAATTCGCATATTGATAATTATAAAAAAACAACTTAAACGATTTTAGTAAAAATCTTTCTAAAAAATACACTTTTCGATAGAATAGGGGTATGTAGGTTTTCACAATGCACTCTTTTGAATATTTTCAATAGTAATATTAATTCAGTGAAAATCGGGATTCATTATTTGCAGCTTAATCGTAAAAGTTTTTTATTATTTAAAAGTTTATAACACTTCTTATAAACATATTAAACAAATTTTTGATTAAAAACTCCTTTAAATACCATTTTTCAACAATCTAGCTATAAAATCGTTGAATTCTTGCACTGTTTATAAATCTAGTGATTTTCTAGCGATTTTTGGGTCTGATCTAGCAATTTATTTTGAAAATCTGTTGGCAACACTGATCATGGTCATACCCGTCACAATGGAATTACCCAACGACAATGTAAATCTGGTTTCACACCACATGTATTTGTCATGTGACCTGTCACTTTAAGGACCAATATGTAATTCTGTATGTCTGTCAAAATGACCAACTACATAAGGTTTATAATTTTTGCGTTTAAAGGTACATGTGTATATATGACCATATACATTTATATTAACACTTTGGTTTATAAATATGTTTGATATGACGTTATATATTAAGAGATATTAAGAGATCTGCAAATATAGTTTATACATAATTATATATAACTAGCGGGCAAGCCCGCTAGATTTAACGGCGTGCCTTAGGCCTAGTTTTTGGGATGTCAGTTAAACCGAAAACGAAATTTGTCGTATCGGGCAAGCCGGCTACGTTGTTAGCGTACCTTAAAGTTTAAAATGTAATTTGTTTTGTATAGGAATTAAATATTTTTTGAAAATAAAATACAATGTTTTTTATTAATGTAAATATCTTCAAAATAAAAGCCCCCTTCGATGAGAATGCTTATTAGGACTTTATATAAAAAATAAATAATTTCAAATATTATTATTCAGAGGAAGCTTAGGTTAAAACAAATTTTCTACTTTTTAAGTAAAAATAAAATCAAATAGACACACTTAATAATTAACAATAAATAACGATGATGATGTGAGAGATGTGGTGTAATGGTTAGTGCGTTGAACTTTTACACATGTGATTGCGGGTTCGATCCCCAGCGACCGCAACATCAATTTGGAAAAATAATGTGTATGCTTTTTTTATCCCTAATACAGTGTCCTCCTTCACTATTCCCATAGCACTTAACCCCACCGAAGTAAAATAATATAACAGGGCTATGAAATAAACAGCCTCAACAAAAGTTCGCCAACTCACCATCAAAAGGCGCGCAACAACTGTTCTAAAATTCAACATCTCGCTCAATTATAGTGTTGCCATATTTGAAGCCTCTCATCTTTCACCACCTCCTATCTCTTCTTTATCCCCTTTCCAAAATAAAGCAACACGTTAAGTAATAGAAAGATTTAATGAGTGTTGCTTTTCTAATAATAATGACGTCCAAATTTCAAATTGCTCAAAAGCTATTGCGACATTGTTGAAATAGAATAGATGTTTTTTCCTTAAAAGATTTCCAGATTTAACTTTCAGTATTGAAATTTTTACATTGCATATTTTTGCTTTATTCAAAAAACATCTATGTATATTAGAGTTCGTCACAAAAATTTGATTTTCGGATATCACCATTTTTTTTAAAGTTTTTGCATAGAAAAAAAGAATAGCGTTTTTTTTATTTTTATTTCAACTCCTTCCACTGGCGCAAGTCGGCCAAAAACGCTAATTTTAAGACCATTTTCCTCCAGAGCAGAAACAGCTGCATTTATAGGATATAAATGTATAAATGTAAAAAAAAATGTTTTTTATATTAATTTTTGCTGTCGAATCGAATGGTAAAGTCAGATTTCCCAGAAATGCAGCCGTTTTTGCTCTGCAGAAAATGGGTCTCCAAATCAGCGTTTTTGGCCGACTTGCGCCAGTGGAAGGAGTTGAAATAAAAAAGAAAAAAAACGCCATTCTGTTTTTCTATGCAAAAACTTTAAAAAAAGTGATGATATCCGAAAATGAAAGAAATTTTTTTTTTGACGACCCTAATGTATATAAAAATAAGTTGGTATATACCGTCGTCAAAAAGTGTTTCCACAAAAAAAAACGTATTTCCACAAAAAAAAACTGTGTTGCCACAAAAAAAGGGTTTCCAAAAAAAAGTGTTTCCACAAAAAAAAGTGTTTCCACAAAAAAAACAAGTGTTTCAAAAAAAAAAGTTTCCACAAAAAAAATATTTCACAAAAAAAAAAAGTTTTCACAAAAAAAAATGTTTCCAAAAAAAAAACTGTGTTGCCACAAAAAAAAGGTTTCCAAAAAAAAAGTGTTTCCACAAAAAAAAGTGTTTCCACAAAAAAAACAAGTGTCCCATGTGAAAATCGAAATATATATGAGCATACATGATCATACATTGGCTCGTATGTGATCATGCATGGGCATACATAGTCATATACGTACATGCATAGTTCAATGTATGACCATACATGATCTCATATATTTCCATATACCTTTGGATCCGAAATTTGAGGGTATATGGAGGTATATGGCCATATATGATCATATATGAGCATACATGAATCATATGTGAGCATATATGGTCATATATGAATATGTACGGTCATATACCCTCAAATTTCGGATCCAAAGATATATGGAAATATATGAGAGCATGTATGGTCATACATTGAACTATGCATGTACGTATATGACAATGTATGCCCATGCATGATCATATACAAGTCAATGTATGATCATGTGTGTTCATATATATTTCGATTTTCATATGGGGTTTCAAAAAAAAAGTTTCCACAAAAAAAAAAAGTTTCCACAAAAAAAACTTTTTCCACAAAAAAAATATTTCACAAAAAAAAAAAAGTTTTCACAAAAAAAAATGTTTCCAAAAAAAAAAACAATGTGTTTCCACAAAAAAAAATTTTAGATGAGATAAATGCGACCGGATGAGCTGAAATTAGATTAATGCTATAAGTGCTGGTTGTCATAGTAACGCCAAAGCCTGGTTGTCATAGCAACACGAAAATTAACCTTATCTAATTGTAAATTGTAAATACAATTTCATATTGATCGATATGTAGTTCGATGCTACTAAATATGACATCATATTATATTTTTTTGAGAAAGAAAAAATTATATGTGGATTCATGTAATTATGGCCGGTTTTATACAATGGTGTACAAAAACAAATATGGGTATATACAGTTATATATTACTAGCGGGCAAGCCCGCTAGATTTAGCAGCATGCCTTAAGGCTTCATTAGTTTAATCGTAAAGTAAAAAAACGTATCTGTAATCAATTCAATGTGTTAAAATAATATAGAAATATATTTTTATCTTTTTTTTATGCATTGAAACTGTTGTCAAGTAAAATCGTAAAAAAGTTCTGTTGAAAATAGAAATTTTCTATTTTATTACTTGACATTTAATTCTATGCACAAGAAAAATATAAAAAATGCAATATTTTTATTTTTTATACTCTTTTTATTCATTATGAGAATGATACGTTACTTTTTTTACAATACTTCCAAACTAATTTAAGCTTTAGGCCTAGTTTTTGGAATGTCAGTTCAACCGAAAACAATTTTGTCGTATCGGGCAAGCCCGCTACGTTGTTAGCGTACCTTAAAGTTTAAAATGTAATTTGTTTTGTATAGGAATTAAATATTTTTATGAAAATAAAATACAATGTTTTTTATTAATGTAAAAATCTTCAAAATAAAAGCCCCCTTCGATGAGAATGCTTATTAGGACTTTATATAAAAAATAAATAATTTCAAAAATTATTATTCAGAGGAACCCAGTGTAGAAACGATAATGACATATCATTATTTTTTGGACTACCAGTAATGACACCCACTTACCTTCTGTATTATTTTAAAACATATAATAATAAGTTACTGATAATGACTTATTTTTATCATTATTTCAAATAGAAAATAATTTTTCAGATTTTTTTGAAAATTTTTTGAAATCTATTTTTAGACTCAATATTTTTTAAACACTGGTAAGGATATATGTAACCACATATTTTTTGATTTTTTGTATGTTGGCGAGTAAGCTTACTTGTGTGCAGCAGGTCAATTGTGTTTTTATCTATTAAATATTACAAGTCGATATAGCTCAGATGGTAGAGCTGTTGACTGGCAATCTGTAGACCCAGGTTCGATTCCCGCACCAGCAAATTTAATTAAAAAACAAAAATACAATAAAAAATATTTTTTTTTTAGAAAATCTATTTTTAGACTCATTATTTTTGTCAGTACTGGTAAGCACATAGGTAACGATATATTTTTTGATTTTTCGTATGCTGGTGTGTAACGACAACTCATTATTTTTCGCGACATCGCCATATAAAGGTAATAAGAAATGTAATAACAAGAGTAACTAGTTACCATTACCAAGTATGTAGTTACATAACCACATATCTGGTAATGATTTTCTACACTGGGAAGCTTAGGTTAAAACAATTTTTCTACTTTTTAAGTAAAAATAAAATCAAATAGACACACTTAATAATTAACAATAAATAACGATGACGATGTGAGAGCTGCGGTGTAATGGTTAGCGCTTTGAACTGTTACACATGTGGTTGCGGGTTCGATCCCCAGCGACCGCAACATCAGTTTGGAAAAATAATGTGTATAATTTTTCTATCCCTAATACAGTGTCCTCCTTCACTATTCCCATAGCACTTAACCCCACCGAAGTAAAATAATATAACAGGGCTATGAAATAAACAGCCTCAACAAAAGTTCGCCAACTCACCATCAAATGGCTCGCAACAACTGTTCTAAAATTCAACATCACGCGCATTACCCTACATCGCAAAGTACATACATTTGGATTTTTAGTCGATGGGTTTTCGTGCAGGTCGTAAAAGCCAGGTGTCGAATTACGGCACTCGTGATCGAAAGTTTTCGTTCGAAATCAGTTTTTTATTTCAGAAAATTATGAAATTTAATGAAATTTTTTGGGCCAGAGATATTGTAGTTGGGCCCTAGATTGGATATAAAAGTAAAACAGGGTGTTATCATTGCCAGATTTTACATATTTACTCATGTAAAAAACGGTTTTCGAACAATTTCACTCGTTCACGTATGCCGTAATTCGGCCCCAAAGCCTCTACGTTAAAAAGTCAAAAAATTCCGTCTTGTAGATGTCTACGTCGGAGCACATACAAGATTCTATCAGGATACCTTTCTGGGATATCGTCTTAACTTGAAAACGAATTATTTTGAAATTTGACAAAAAGAATAAATTTAATATTAGTACCAATATTTATTAAAATTAAGACCCGTTTTCGCTCAATTTCGTAGTTTCCAAAAAACGAAAATCGTAACATCTTCTTAAGCTAAGACACAAAAAATTTAATTTTTGGATTTTATTTATACTTTGGTGAAAAAGGATAGGCCGGTTAGAGGGTAAAATAAGTCAGTCAGTCACTCTTATATGTAAACACTATGACTCTCTTTGCGATTTGTTTATCATTGCGAATCCATTCGTTCCCCGTTCTGTTTCATTTCGTTCCGCATTCCATTTCGTTCTCCGCATTCCATTCCATTTCGTTCTCTGTTCCATTGCCATTTTCTCGAAAGAATGTTAAAAAAAGTGTTTAAAAAAAAAAAAAAAAAATGGTCGTAAACAAACTGTCCTTAATAAAAATGTGTGTTTAAAAACAAAAAATGTGTTTAAAAAAAAGTGCGCGTACACAAATTTTCTTACCCGAAAGAGTATTAAAAAAAGTGGCCGTGGGAAAATTTTCTTTCCCAAAAGTGTGTTAAAAAAAATGTCTTCACAAAAAAGTGTTTCCACAAAAAAAAGTGTTTCCACAAAAAAGTGTTTCCACAAAAAAACAGTTTACACAAAAAAAGTGTTTCCAAAAAAAAAGTGTTTCCACAAAAAAAAAAACGTATTTCAACAAAAAAAAAAATGTGTTGCCACAAAAAAAAAGTTTCAATAAAAAAAGTTTCCACAAAAAAAAAGAGTTTCCACAAATAAAAGTGTTTCCACAAAAAAAGTGTTTCCACAAAAAAAAAGTGTTTCCACAAAATAAAGTCTTTCCAAAAAAAAAGTGTTTCCACAAAAACAGTGTTTCCACAAAAAAAAAGTTTCCACAAAAAAAAAGTGTTTCCACAAAAAAAAAAAGTTTACACAAAAAAAAAATTTTTTTTTCACAAAAAAAAAAAATGTTTCCACAAAAAAAAAAGGTGTTTCCACAAAAAAAGTGTTTGGAAAAAAAAAGTTTACACAAAAAAATAAAAACTTTCCGCAACAAAAAAAATTTTACACAGAAAAAAAAGTTTCAACAAAAAAAAAAAGTTTCCACAAAAAAAAATATTTGCACAAACAAAAGTGCAGTTGCACAAAAAAAAAAGTTTCTACAAAAAAAAGTTTACCAAAAAAAAAAATTTGCTCAAAAAAAAATTTCCACAAAAAAAAAGGTTCAATAAACAAAAATGTTTCCAAAAAAATTTTTACACAAAAAAAAATATTTCACAAAAAAAAAAAAAAAAGTTTCCACAAAAAAAATTTTTTCACAGAAAAGTTTTTCCACAAAAAAAAAGAAGGGTTAAAACAAATTTTCTACTTTTTAAGTAAAAATAAAATCAAATAGACATACTTAATAATTAACAATAAATAACCATGACGATGTGAGAGCTGTGGTGTAATGGTTAGCGCGTTGAACTGTTATACATGTGGTTGCGGGTTCGATCCCCAGCGACCGCAACATCAGTTTGGAAAGATAATGTGTATGATTTTATTATACCTAATACAGTTCCCTCCTTCACTATTCCCATAGCACTTAACCCCACCGCGTTGTTGATTTTTGTAAAATTAATTTATTTAAAAAAATTGTCCTCTTTTTTAAGACAAATGTCCTACTTTTTTAAGGTTGACGTCCTCTTTTTCTTAAAAAGGAAATGGCAAACCTACTCTTACATGTATATACTATGACTCTCTTTGCGATGTGTTTATTGTCATTGCGAATCCATTCGTTCCCCGTTCTGTTTCATTTCGTTCCGCATTCCATTCCATTTCGTTCTCTTTTCCATTGCCATTTTCTCGAGTTTCAATTCCACTTGTTGCCCGTTTAATTTCCCCGTTCTTTCACGAAAGTGTGTTAAAAAAAGTGTTTAAAAAACAAAAAAAAAATGGTCGTAAACAAACTCTATATTACTTTCCTTACTAAAAATGTGTGTTTAAAAACAAAACAAAAAATGTGTTTAAAAAAAAGTGAGCGTAGACCAATTTTCTTTCCCGAAAGAGTGTTAAAAAAAGTGGCCGTGGACATATTTTCTTTTCCAAAAGTGTGTTAAGAAAATTTTTACAACAAAAAAAAGTGTTGCCACAAAAAAAAATGTTACACAAAAAAGTGTTTCCACAAAAAAAAAAAGTTTCCAAAAAATAAGTGTTTCCACAAAAAAAAATTGAGATGAGATAAATGAGATAGGATGAGCTGAGATTAGATTAATGCTATAAGTGCTGGTTGTCATAGTAACGCCAAGGCCTGGCTGTCATAGCAACACGAAAATTTTATATGTAGGGAAAAACACACCATCACAAAAGGGTGCGTATAACGAACATATACCAACTTATTTTTATATATATAAGATGGCGTATAAGCTTCTCTAAACAATCTTATATCAAAATATATAACAAAGTTAATATAAAATTGTATTAATTTCATGTATAAATTTATCTGACATGACTTCTAATTATACAAAATTTTATAAAGTTTAATTGCACTATAAAAATTAAAAAAAAACTCCGAAATTGTGGATCTGGTTTTGAATTTTGCACTTTGACATATACATAAATAAATGTTTATATTGAATTTAACGTATATTTTTCAAATAGTTGGCAAAATACTCTTTATTAAACTAAAAATAATTTTAACCCTTAAATGGTGTAACCATTTGGCAACATACCGGTTTGATAATAAAAAAAACCCACTTGATGCACAAAACTGCATTTTTGGGCATTGGCGGCCCCTTCTGTACATAGTGTTCCTATAGTTTAGCGTAGAATCTTTAAACAGTTAGAGTAAAAATCTTGGTTTTGCTCGGTATATTTGTGAATAATCTAAAACACGCGTTTTTTTTTACAAAAAGTGTAATATTCAAAAATATTTAAAGTGATATTCTCGCAATAAAATTCATTTTGGCGACAATAAATGTATAAATTATAGTTTATAAATTTTTTTTTTGTTTTTTTTTCATATACGTTAAAATAATCACAATTTAGCTATTTGGCAAAAAATCATATTTTTCAATAAAAATCACCTTTTTTTAAAATAATTTTTAGAAATCATATATAAAAAAATGGTTAAAATCGAAGAGATCATGCATTTAAGGGTTAAAAAAATAAATTAGGGAATTGTGGAATTAAAGACCGAAATAAATATTTTTACTTTAAATTTTGAAAATAAAAATTAGACAAACATATGTTGAAATTAATATGGTTTAAGTTCATTTATTTTTCCGTGAAAAAAAAATAATTGTGAAAGTTAATTTTTTATTTTATAAGAAAGACACACATTTTGTAAGAAAGACCGAAACTCTAACCTAGAAAAAGTTGTTCTTACAAATTTTTAATTTGTAATGTTTTATTTTGTCAGCTATTTGCAAGTCTATAAGCAAAAAATTTTATAAATACTAATGCCTCAACAATATTTATCAAAATTTTCTTTGCAAATCTTCATCATATATAAATTGATGCAGTCAGATAGACCCATTTTTCGGATCAAATTGTATCAGGTGAGATAACATGCTTATCTCGCTTGATATAATTATATATTCCAATATTCGGATCAAATTAGATATGGACGTATTTATGGGTTTATATATGATTATATAACATCTTTTTAGTCGGGTAACATCAACGAAATTTTAATGTTATTTTTGTCCTCTCTCATTACTCTTTTTTCATAGAACTTTTAGTGTTTAAAGTATCGCAGCTGTTGTTTTTAAAATTCAACTCTGATCGGCAACTTATATTATAAAGCTCAGATTTTATGAAAAGCTACGAACCGCAATACATTTTCACTACATCTAGATACTAGGTGCAATATTTTATGTGGTTACAAAACTCAGCACAAAATTAATATACCCTATCCATGTACACTCAAGTTAGTAGAAAAGTTAGTAAAACGACATGTATATTAAGTGTACTACACCTTTTGCAACTGTAATTCAGAAAATATCAATTGAAATTCAGAATTTCCATTTGAAATTCAGAAAATATCAATTGAAATTCAGAATTTCCATTTGAAATTCAGAAAAGATCAATTGAAATTCAGAATTTACATTTGAAATTCAGAAAATATCATTTGAAATTCAGAAAATATCAATTGAAATTCAGAAAATATCATTTGAAATTCAGAAAATATCATTTGAAATTCAGAAAATATCAATTGAAATTCAGAACATATCAATTGAAATTCAGAAATCGTCATTTGAAATTCAGAAAATGTCAATTGAAATTCAGAAAATATCATTTGAAATTCAGAAAATATCAATTGAAATTCAGAAAATATCATTTGAAATTTAGAAAATATCAATTGAAATTCAGAAAATATCATTTGAAATTCAGAAACCGTCGTTTGAAATTCAGAAAATATCAATTGAAATTCAGAAAATATCAATTGAAATTCTATTGATATTTTCTGAATTTCAAATGACGATTTCTGAATTTCAATTGATATTTTCTGAATTTCAATTGATGTTTCCTGAACATCAATTGATATTTTCTGAATTTCAAATGATATTTTCTGAATTTCAAATGATATTTTCTGAATTTCAATTGACATTTTCTGAATTTCAATTGATATTTTCTGAATTTCAAATGACGGTTTCTGAATTTCAAATGACGATTTCTGAATTTCAATTGATATTTTCTGAATTTCAATTGATATTTTCTGAATTTAAATTGATGTTTTCTGAATAATAATTAATTTTTTCTGAATTTCAAATGATATTTTCTGAATTTCAAATGATATTTTCTGAATTTTAATTGATATTTTCTGAATTTCAAATGATATTTTCTGAATTTCAATTGATATTTTATGAATTTCAAATGGAAAATCTGAATTTCAAATGATGTTTTCTGAATTTCAAATGGAAATTCTGAATTTCAATTGATGTTTTCTGAATTTCAAATGGAAATTGTGAATTTCAAATGGAAATTCTGAATTTCAATTGATATTTTGTGAATTTCAATTGATATTTTCTGAATTACAATTGCAAAAGGTGTAGTCCTGACTAAAAATTTGCTAACACAGCAACATTTTTTGCTTACTTCACTGACTTTTTTTTTGAGTTTAGCGTTGTAGGATATAGCCACATCATGGTACTATTTTGTATGGGAGCTTACTTGATAAACGTATTTTCCTTAATTTTACATTAAGGTTTTTTATATACCATTTTATGCATCTTCGGAAAGCTTATTGAAAACTGCATAAGTTGATTCAACAAGAAATAGCTACAACTTGCTATTTCTATAACAACCAAAAAAGATATTTCGGAAAAACCGAATTTTTCATATTTTGTTCTATGTCGGCATGTCTGAAATTTATGAAATTTCAAATTATTTTTACACGGCGGGAATTTACTCTCAAAAAAATCAGTACGATTATCTGAAATATCTGAAATATCGAAAACACCTCCTCAATTAAATGTTTTCACTATTAAAATATGTGAATTTGACTCTTAACCCTCTATACACCCCCTTACAAAATCACATAATATTTTGATGTTTTGTTTTATAAGGACTGAGATCATAAAAATGTTAACACACATAAAGTTAAATAAAAAACAAACCACTGAAATTTAAGACTTCAAACCAAATTTTTATTAAATGAAATTTAATACAAAATCAAACAAAAAAAAACCGCATGGAATTTTAACCACTACGAACAAAGTTATCCACATTTTCCGGAAACCCTACCATTAAGGTTTTATGGTAGTTTCTGTAACCTGTTTAG
The DNA here is from genome assembly GCA_949987735.1 of Leucophora obtusa. Lineage (NCBI taxonomy): Eukaryota > Metazoa > Arthropoda > Insecta > Diptera > Anthomyiidae > Leucophora > Leucophora obtusa. The sequence goes on along the minus strand of OX465298.1, from coordinate 83,275,225 downwards.
AGCAGGTGGTCCATCTACGTTTGAAATCTTGCATGTCCTGGTAGACCTTTTTTGTGCCCTTTAATTCTCTTTTAACAAGAGCCCAATATCTCTCCACTGGCCTGAGCTCCGGGCAGTTTGGTGGATTTGCCTCTCTTGGTACAAAAACCACGTTATTACCCTTATACCACTCCAGCGCTTTCTTGCTGTAGTGACAAGATGCTAAATCGGGCCAAAGTAAGTGGATACATTGTGATGACTCAAAAATGAAAGAAGTCTCATCTATTTTTGTATAAAATTTGATTTCCATTTTCGAGCTCTGGTTTTGGCCTCCAAATTTTTAAAAGCGTTTCTATCGGAAACTTTTTGAATTTTGTAGGACTTAAGTCCTGCCTTACGTTTCACTTTACGAACAAAAAAGTCCGAGCATTGGGCTAACCGAGCTGTTTTTCTGCCAGATGTGTTAGGAGCTCTCTAAAGGATGCTTTTAACTTTATATGCCTTACCAATGTTACGATAACCAGTCGTTGTTCCTGTTCCCGGCTTCCTTTCAATTGTTAGGTGTTCCAGATACATTTTTACCACTTTTGAAACTGTTTGGGGGCGTACATTAGTCTTGTTGGCAATTTTTTTGTATGTCCATGGTTTTGTTAAAAATATTTAATTATTTTTGAACGCACTTTTCTTTCATCGTCCATTGTGTAAAAAATTGCAAATTAAAACTCATGATGTACATAAATTAATTTATTAACTGACATATTTTTAAAATGTAAATTGCCAAAAAAAAATATGAGAAGCTTTACACCAAAGTTATAGGCAAAAATGTGTTTTAACTTTTTAATCATTTCACTCCTTACCATGTATAAATAAGCATTTTTAAGAATGTTTTATAAACCAGTAAATTATAATCTCAAATACTTTTCATTTGACACCCAATTTTCCTATAGTTATTTGGAACCAGTATGAAATAAACAGAAAACACGAAAAATAGCGCAATTTTTTATCCGCTTAAGAGGACTAGGCAGCTAAAGAAATTCGTGTTCTTTAGTTTTTTTCTCCTCTACAACATATCCGAAATTTAAGCTTCGATTAAATTATATTGTGCGATAAATTAAAATCTTCAAAACTTAGAAAGACTTTGTGTTTATTTTTATAAAATTTTTTCTAAGCTCAATTTTTTGTGAGAGCTCATATGTATTTTATAGCACTGTTTCATTTATTATTCATTTTTTATTTATTTATTTAGTAAAATGACATCTTTAAACGAAGCTTTGGCAGAACCAATGAGAAAGAGATCATCTTCAGCAACAGAAGCTTCAAACCTTCTTTACGATAGAAAATCCGTTCAGCATTTCGATAAAGCAATTAATGCTTGTCAAACTGGTAAGAATATTATCCCAAATAATAACAATCTTATTCTAAAAGTACTAAAAATTTTATGATAATAAGTTTACAGAAATTAAAAAAAATATTTCTTTTCCCATTCTAAACCAGAAAGGGAAAAGAAAAAAATAAAAGGCAAATAAAGCAAGAAATAAAAAAATTTTATTTTAATAGGAATTAAAAAAAATAATAAACAGAATATAAAAAAATATATTTCAAATCTTTTTTTATTTAGCAATATATAACATCCCAGCAAAATATTGGTAATGACACCTCATTGCTGTCTGCATTACCAATAATGATATATCATTACCTTTTGCATTATTATGTAATATAAAATAATGACTTCCTAATAACGGCCTATTGTAGTCATTGCTTTTAAATATAAAATAATGACTTAATCGCAATAGTTTAAATAAGTACTTTTTACAAATTTAAATTTTATACATTTATATTTATGATATATTTAGTTAGAATATTCTTCTACCTTAAGTCCAAATTCTAATATGGAGCAATTCCATATGAAAGCGATCACCTTTTGGACGACCCCTCTCCGATTCTAAAATAAATAGTCTCAATCGATTGCCCAGCAAAAAATAATGTACCTACATATTTTTTTTTTTTTTTATAGTGACTGGTTTAGTGGTGGTGTACACCACTGTCATGTGACAAAATTGAAGAATTCTTCATAAGGGACCCTTAAAAAAAACTACTAAAGCGATCGCAACGAGTGATAGCTCGTTGGAAAGGTATTGAATCAGGCTTTAATTGAAAAATAAAATTTTCCTAATTTTTCTCAGAAATTTATCTTTTTTCCCATGAAAATTAAATTTTCCGATTTTCCACAGAAGCTCCTAAATTTTCCGGCTAATTTTTTTTTTTTGGATTCCTCATAATTTTTGCTTTAAGAATCAGCAATAAAAAAATGGGCCCCGACTCCTTGTTTGGACAGGAGAGGAGCATTTAAGAGACCACCTTGTTCTCATTGTTTTTATATTTTTTATAATTGAATTATTTGTAATTATTTAACATTGTTTTATTTTATTATTAAAAATACATTTTAAAAATTATTTTACAGTTAAAAATACATTTCTGAAGAAAAAATCTTTCTTATTTTGCTGCTTATACTTAATTACAATATTTATTAAAAATTTCAATTGTCTTGGCATCATTATAAAATTAAAGTAACTTTAAATTTAGCACGTCGGCAGACGAAGAGTACCGCTTTACATTAATTGACATATCAGAAATATTTGGTATGAAGCAATGAAACTTTTGCGTACCAGTTATAGTTCTGACATTATTATATCTGTTTTGAATTCGTCGCTCCATGGCATCGTGTTCTTTTTGAGTGCATAAAACTGTGTTAATGGCAATTTCCTTGCTTTGAATCCACGAAAACAAATGTTGTACATTTAAGATCTGGTCAGTATATGGCCTTTGCAAACTTGCCTTAGTCGCCATGCGTTTTAGGGTTCCCCCTAACGCATCGCATGGGCCCTTACCGTGGGACGTCGCAAAAAAGTGCCACTCGACTTTGCAGTTTTGTTCTTCTTCAATTATGCAAAGATTGTAAAAATTTTTTTTATTCTTGTACTGAGAAGCCGCGCCGTCTGAGAAAAACGTTACTTTGTCGATTGCATCTAATTTTGATCTTAAGAATTCAAACAGTTTCATTTGAAATAAATAAACGGACACATAATTATGAGCTAAACTCTCCGCGACAACAACAAGGCTTACGGTCTGTAGTTCGTTATCTTTGTTTTTGAAGTAAATGCAAAAAGGATGCACCGTGCACTGGTCGTTTGCCCAGTGATAAGCCTGAATTTCATCCTGCACGAGAAAAGTGTAATTCTCGGCAAAGTCGCTTATCACAATGAATTCATTTTGGGCTAATTTCTCCTTACTTTCCTTTAGAAATTTCGATTGCATCTCGGATATGAAGTGGTGCGCCTTAAGTTCATTCAACTTGAATCCGAATTCCTCGATGAATTCCGGAATCTGCTTTACCACGGTCTCAAGGGAACATCTGCCGCTGCTAATTATCCACTGTTTGAAATGCACCTCCTGAATTAACAGCTGTTCAAACTTTTCCGCCAAATATTGCTCTAGCTCGTCAATCTTCGGACAATTGTCGCATTTGGACAATTTTCCGTGGGGTATGCGCACAACCACTTCGACAGGAGGTCCCTATATGTTTCAATTTCACCGTGAAATACTTTCAATTTCTTGCATGGAAAGAACATTAATTTGATGTTTTGATGAAACATGCAAACGCAGACTGAATGCGTTCCGTGCCTGTCTAATGCCAGCACGCATTCTTTTGGTCGTAGGATGGCAAACTTAGAAAATCCCACTTTTTCTGCTGGGTATTTCTCTTTGAACTGATGGTATGCTTCGGATAGATTACATAATAATAATCTGCGCTGCTTGTGTACTTTTTCTCCATCTTCACGTGTGATAACATAGTCTCGTGTACCTGGGCAGGCGCGGCTGTTGTCATCATTGCAGTAAAAATCTTGAATCAATTTCACCGTTGCTTCGCTGAGGGTCCTTGAGCCAAATTTCTTGGTGGGAGTCGCCAATATGCCCTTCTGTCGAACTAATTCTTTGCTTCTTCTCGCGATGTAAAAAGATGTTTGAAACTGTTCAGAAATCTTGCGTATAGACCATGATTGAGGCAGCACAGATAAAATGAGATATTTCTCCGGAAAAGTGGTCGCTAAATTGAATTTTCTTTTCAACTGCTCAATCATTTGTTTGCCATCATCAACGTCATCTGCTTGACTGCATTCGTTATCAGAGCCTTCATCAAATATTGTCGCGATTGCACTCATAACCTTGCCTTTTTTCTCTTTTCTGTATTTTTCACTTCGCAACTTTCTTTTTGTAATAGGCGATTCACCTAAAGTGGTAATAGCCTCATTCAAAGGACTCAAAGACATATTGACCATCGGAATGTCTGCCTCACTATCAGATGAAACATTTTGTTCAATTGTCATTTCACTCTCGGATTGTGGTTGCATTTGTTTCAATGCATTTGCTTGTTTAGACAAATCGATTTTACACTTGGGGCAAATGAATTCTGCTTCTTCACCGTATTGTATATTTAATTCATTCATGTATCGCTTCGAAACACTAGTTAATTTTAATACTTTTATCTTTTTCGAACGATGTCCACTCTTGTTAAACGGATTGCAGCAAAATTTATTCATTTTACTTTAAATTGTCTTTACAGCTTCACTCTTTACTTTACAAAAAAAAACACTTTAACACTTTCACGTTTAGTATTCAACTAAAATTTGACTCAGAGTGTGTGAAGTATTTATATTTATTTTTTGGTAAAAAATAGGTAAAAAAAAATAAGCGATATTTGCTTTTCTTTAATAGGAAAATTTTCGTGAACTACTGGTCATAAAATGTTTTTTAAAGAGGGACTTAATTGGTTACTGCCAATAAGCCGACCACAGGTCATAAAATGTTTTGTAAATTTTTTAAATTAGCAGGTAATAAATATTTCGCCATATTTATGGAAAATCCGTGTTTTATGACTTGTTTCTGCACGTGTCATTTTAGGCGAAATATTTATTACCTGGTAATTTAAAAAATTTACAAAACATTTTATGACCTGTAGCCTCAGTCGGGTTTGGTGTGCCATTACATGCCACTGCTGCTATTATCCATGGATTTATGGCCGATCTTGTGAATGCAGGCAGACCATATTCACTACACACTCAACTTGGGGCTCTTAAAAAAATTGATTTTTTCTTCATAAATGTATTTTTAACTGTAAAATAATTTTTAAAATGTATTTTTAATAATAAAATAAAATAATGTTAAATAATTACAAATAATTCAATTATAAAAAATATAAAAACAATGAGAACAAGGTGGTCTCTTAAATGCTCCTCTCCTGTCCAAACAAGGAGTCGGGCCCCATTTTTTTATTGCTGATTCTTAAAGCAAAAATTATGAGGAATCCAAAAAAAAAAAAAATTAGCCGGAAAATTTAGGAGCTTCTGTGGAAAATCGGAAAATTTAATTTTCATGGGAAAATTAAATTTTCATGGGAAAAAAGGTAAATTTCTGAGAAAAATTAGGAAAATTTTATTTTTCAATTAAAGCCTGATTCAATACCTTTCCAACGAGCTATCACTCGTTGCGATCGCTTTAGTAAACAACTTTCAATGAGGTCCCTTATGAAGAATTCTTCAATTTTGTCACATGACAGTGGTGTACACCACCACTAAACCAGTCACTATAAAAAAAAAAAAAATATATGTAGGTACATTGTTTTTTGCTGGGCAATCGATTGAGACTATTTATTTTAAAATCGGAGAGGGGTCGTCCAAAAATTTGCCAATTTTGATCGTTTTCATATGGAATTTCTCTATGATATTGTCATATTAGATTCTATTTGTTGTTTCAAAAAGGGGGTTGATCATTTTCATGATAGACAATACAATTGTTTCATAGGCATCATCCTACTCTTCAGTTGTCCGCAATAAGAAAATGATAACTTTCTTACTCAAACCAAGACATTACATAAGGTACAAAAAATCAACGTGACGAGAATTTTATACTTTCGCATATGAACTGTCTGATTTGGTAAAACGAGTTATAAATCAACTCCTTTTTGAAAGCAACAATTACATAAAAGTAAAGTTAAAATTTTTATGACGAGTACTAAAATTACACACTAGCAAAAACTTTAATTTCTCTGTTTGTATTTCCTGAAGCTAATTGTATTTGTGTAACTCCTTATTTTTAAGAATCAAGTAAGCAGTCGGATAACCACTTATAATTCAACTTTTTGTTAACATGTTTGTAACCACTTATTATTCAGAATCTCATAACTCCTTACTTCTCATTTTTTCGTAAGCGAGCGGGTCGTAAAAACGACCACGCCAAACATAAATAATGAGTTTAAACGCCAAAAAATAAGTTGTGAGGAGCTATGAATTTCTATTATATAACCACTTATTTGGTAATGAAAGATTTTGCTGGATATATCATGACAGTGCTCTAGGAAAATTTTTGTTTTCGAATTTTTTTTATATTTTATTTGGATGGAGTAAACTTTTAAATTAAATTTTCACATGTTTTTTTGTAAAATATGTTTTAGTCCCAAAGTAATACTCTATGTGTACGAGAACCTCTAAATTAGGCTTTTTTGAATCGTATGGAAACTTCTTTTTTTTTATAGATTTTTTTTTCGGCAGTAATATAATAAGATTACAATTCTTGTTGAGTAATAAAAGACAATAAAGAAAAAAAATTAACAGTAACCAAAAAATGTATTTGCTGACCTATGCAATTTTATATGATAGACAAAAAATGTTTCACAAAAAACCAGTATTTATCTTCCCATTTCTCTCATTTAAATAAATTTTGTTTTTTAATGCATTTAAATGTTTAACATACCTTCAAACGAGCACTATATACAAGTATATAATTACATAGGCAAACAAAATACAGTGGTTACTTAAACCAAGAATGCAGTAATAAAATATATGCTAATTATTCAAAATTTTATATGAATCTGCGGTTCTCCAACATTTTCCCCCACTAAGAACGACAGTTCTTAAACCAGCTGCTCTTCATAAGATTTAGAAGACACTTCTTCGCCTGGCTCATCAAATCGATCATTTATTGGTAAAAAGGCAATTTTAGATATTGGCCATTTAAAAATGTTGCCGTTTGAAAATAGTGTTACCACCCTCACACAACCTTCTTTGCCTGGATGAATGTCTTGAATTCGTGCAAGAGACCATTCTCCGGGAGCACTCGTTCATCAAATACAATCACTAAATCTCCTTTTTCAGCATTTTTTGTAATTTTGAGCCACTTGGGTCTGGATAGTAAGCGGCACAGCCATTCATCGGCCCACCGACGCCAGAAATGTTGTTCAAGCTTCTCCACAACTTTCAATCTACTCAGGCGATCTATATTGGTGTCAAGTAAATCCTCTTCTGGCACACACAAAGTTGGTTCACCAATCAAAAAATGTGCTGGAGTGAGAGCATTGCAGTCTGACGGATATGAACTTAGAGGGTAAAGCGGCCTAGAATTTAAGCAGCACTCTATTTGAGCTAATAAAGTAATGAGCTCCTCAAATGTCAATATACGATTCTGCATGACCCTTCTAAGGTGATGTTTTGTAGATTTGACTCCAGCTTCCCAAAGACCACCAAAGTTTGGAGAGGCAGGCGGTATAAAGTGCCACTATATTATTTGATGCTAGTTGATCAAGGACATTATTTGGAATTGAGGATTTATTTCGGTTATAAAGAATTTGCAACTCTTTATTTGCTCCTACGAAATTTGTCCAACAGTCTGAATATAGGTCAGCACAAGGACCACGACGGGACACGAAACGTCTGAATGCGGCTAAAAAGGCCTCAGTAGATAAATTTGTTACTGCTTCCAAATGTATTGCTTTCGTAACCATACATATAAACAAACAAATATAACCTTTTGTTGTCACTGAATTTCTAGCCGTTGATTGTTTGATGGTAATTGGACCTTCATAGTCAACTCCCCTATGCTTAAAAGGACGTGCTGGCTTTAGACGAACACTCGGGAGGTTTCCCATTATTTGCTGAGCTGCCCTCGCATTATATTTGAAGCAATTAGTGCAAAACCCGTTTAGCAATGTTTCTACCAGACATATGTAATCCAGAACTGTCGTGCAACATAAGCTTTCATTTGAATTAAACGACCATGTAAAGTTTTGATGTGAGCATCTAGAAATAATAGATTAGACAATGGATTTTGTTATTTAAGTAAAATTGGGTGTTTTGAACAATAGTTGATGTCTGAGTTTTGTATTCTACCACCAACTCTAAGGATTTGTGAATCAATGAACGGACACAACTGCGCTAGTGCGTTGTTAGTTAAAACTTGACCCTTTTCCTTCACTTCAAAAAGTTGATTGTTAGTTTTGTTTAAGTACAAAAACCGGCTTCGGAAAACATATGCGATGGTCTTACCCCACGAGGTCTGCTGATGGGTTTACACTTGCAGTTCTACATTCACCAGGAATTAAATATGCCCAAGGTCGGGGTCCAAGCTGTAGTCAAGTGCTTTCATCTTCACCAGGACACTCAACCTCAAGTATGTGTTACCAATCAGATAGTTCACATCCAGCACTACCATCTACATCTGAAAATGACGAGTTCATCCCACACAAAAATTTCTCGCCGAGACCATGGAATCAAGACCAGCTTAATGATGTAATTAGAGACCTTGGATTGTCGAAAAGATCTTCGGAATTACTTCCGTCCCGGATGAAAGAATTAGATCTCATAACTAAAGAAACTAAAGTTTTGTATTACCGTACTCGAGAAGAAGGCTTACTTCATTATTTTGTTGAAGAGGATGATTTTGTGTACTGCACAGATATTTCTGGTTTGATGACTGCACTCAACCAAAAAAGTGTGTAAAGGCTGTTATTACTGGAAATTTAACTGTTTTGAAGCCAGCGGTATTTTTTGCTAATTAGCAACAACATGTCTGCTGATCTGTAGTACAATAAAATTAGTAGAAAAAATTAGTAGCCGCTACTAAATTTTAGTAAAATTTATGTAAAATGCAATTAAAAATCGATTTGCTAAAATCAGTTAAAAAACTTACTAAATATCATAATTTTAGTACAATGAAATTAGTATAAATAATTAGTTGCAGCTACTAAATTTCAGTAAATTGATGTAAACTGTAATTTAAAATCAATCTGCTGAAATTAGCAAAAAATTGTACTAAAAAATAAAAAAACTGTAAAATCTAAAAAAATTTTTTTTCTTTCGATTATAACAAGCGTATAATTACTTCATCGTACTTGAAATTTGGAGTCATGCATTGGAGATGCAATAAAATTTTCTGGGTGTTATTTCTAAACTAAGAATATATCAATAGTAACAAGTATAAACTAAACAAGAATTGTAAAAAATCAAAAAAAAAAATATTTTTAAATTAGTATATTTTTCTGCTAAATTTAGCACTTGGTTTTGAAAAATTAGTAAAAGCGAAAATTAGTAAAAAAAATCCGTAATTTGTAATAAGAGAATAGCAAAAATGATTACTAAAACTAAAAATTGTACTAATAATCAGTATAAAAATAGTATAGTACGATTGGAAACTGTTTACAAATTTTTTTTACAAACTTTTTTATCTGAGTGTGCCATGGGCTTACAGAGATACGATTCAAACGAATGGCGTTTATTTATCGACTCATCAAAACGCAGCTTATAGTATGTCCTTTTGCATAATGGAAATAAATTTCACTCTTTGCCGATCGCATATTCAACCAAAGTAAAAGAAGAATACTCTGTAATTGCCTTGGTCATGAAGAAGATAAAGTGTGTCCTGAACATAACTGGGTAATTTGTGTTGATCTTAAGATGGTAAATTTCCTCTTAGGTCAACAAAGTGGCTTTACAAAATATCCTTGCTTTTTATATTTATGGGACAGCAGAGCTAAAGCAGAACGTTGGAAGAGAAGACAATGGCCTTCTAGGGAAATACTGGTTCCAGGTATGCCAAATGTTATAAATGTGGCTCTAGTGCTCCGAGATCGCATCATTTTACCCCCTCTTCATATTAAACTTGGTCTGATGAAACAATATGTTAACGCACTTAACAAAGATAGTGAATATTTCCAGTATATTTCAAGGAAGTTTCCTAATCTGAGTATAGAAAAGCTGAAAGCAGTTATATTTAACAGAGTTTCGAACGACTGCTAATAGCAGTCGTAATTTAGTTAAATTTTCATATTTTGTAAGCAACGTGCTTAAAAAAAAGCACTCGCTTTCATTTTATATTATGAACTTGCTTATTTCAGTCTAACTGTGTAAGTAAATTTCAAAACACACACAGTCATCATTTACATTTTTTAAGTTTTCAAACTAAGCGCAGCGTAACTGTGTGAGTTCAGCAACAAAACAAGTTGTGTTTCTTCTGCTTGCTGCGTTTTGAGTTACTGGTTAATGTGTTTTTACTTGACTGAGTAACGAAAAAAAAACTGCATAGTAGACTTAGAATAGCAGACTGGATAGTAGACTGGGGTCAGCAAACTATGTAGTTGGAACTTAAAGAGTTTTGTATATGCAAACAAAAGAAAAAAGAAACACTAGCAGCTTTAAAAAGAAAATACAATTAAATTTATCATATTTCCTATTTTATTTATTATTTTGTTAATTATATAATTTATATATTAATTAATTTCACACTTTATCGTAAATATGTATGTACGTATAATACTTTATTCTGATCAATTGTGGTACATAGTACATATGATTTGATTTTTTTAAATTGTCATTAATATGACACTAACTTACAACAATTGATTTTTTGGACAAATTACTACACCCAACAAATACATGGTAGTTGATCATTATTTTTTCAATTGTGTCATATGTTGGCTGAACAGAAAAATTTGTTATTTTAACAAAATTTATTCCTGCTTTTCAGCTTAAAATAAAATCTGTTAATTTTAAAACATTTTTTGTTAAATTTAAAAAAATCTAAATTTAAGTAAACTTTATTTTTTTATTACTATTCTTTTGTTTTTGTTAATTAATTTATATATTAATTAATTTAACACTTTATCGTAAATATATACATTTCTGCATTGATTCAATTGGTACATATAATTTGCAGGTTTTTTTTAATTAATCCACTCTGATATATGTATGTAGGTATATGTGACGCGCAAAATAGAAAGGGACCTAAGGGTAAAAACCGGTTTTGTTGAGGAGAGCATGGGATCGGTCTCATTCGATGCTCAGATGTTGTCCACAAAAAAAAAATTGATTTTTATACCCTTAGGTCCCTTTCTCTATGCGCTGTCACATATGTAAAAAATATGTCGTTTAGGTAACACTACCTTACAACAATTAATTTTTTGGAGAAATTACTACACCTAAAAAAATACATAGTTGTTGTTCACTATTCAGTTATGTCATATGTACTAAATATTTTTTTTTCAAGGTCGGTTACCGTTATCGTTATAACACCTTTATCGATAAAATACCGTTTTAAATTGAATACCGTTATCAATACCTCTAAAAAAAATTGGAAATACCGTTATCGTTACCGATATCGTTATTTTTATAGGTAGTTCCCGGTATTTATTAATTTATGTAAAAAATGGCAGTTTTTGAAATTTTTTATTTTATAATCTTGAGTTTTTTATAAAAAAATTTATAGATAACAATTTTACTTATTAAAAGTACCAGCATTGAATTCATAGCTCATAATCTGTATTTTTAACAACTAAAATTAAAAATATGCTATATTGAATGAGGGGTATGTATTGTTGATCTTTTATTTGGTAAAGCACCGTAAGTTGTTTGAGTTTCACGTGAAAAAACTGTTATACTCCATATAAAAAAAATGATTTTTCACGACAATTAGTTTACGTGAAAATTGTGTAGAGTTTGTTTTCACGCAAATTTAATGTACAAGATTATTATTTATCTTGGGAAAATGTGACATTTTATGTTTATTTTGATTGTGTCTTTGTTATAAAATTAAAAAATTGTTCATTTGTTTAAATTAAATTGCAATTTGAGGCATTTAAATTTCGAGTGAAATTTTTCCACGTGAAAAACAACTTACGTTGCTTAAATGAATGTTTTTTTTTTTAGTTTGACTCTAGATCATAAATTAATAGCACTTTCTGTTTAAATTCTTTTTCAAATCAAAGAAAGATGATACAATTTTCACAAGTAAATTACAAAGAATAAATTTTTTTAATACCGGTACGTTACCGAAACAGTCTTAAATGCCATTACCTTTACCGTTGCCGAAACAAACAAAATTTGATACCGTTACACTTAACGTTATTCGATTCGGTAAGCAAACTTGCTTTTTTGTTTGTCATCATGCTAACTCATGCATTTTCCCGATAAAATTTTATGGAATTTAATACCAGAGTTGGGCCAAAATAAATTTTCATTTGCATTGCGACAAGAAATGATCATATGTGGGCTTTTTTAATTTGCATTGTATTTTAAGTTGCATTCTCCATTTATTACAATTATTAGAAATACACAATTTTGAATTAATAAATAAATTGGCAACATAATTAATTTTTTTAAATGGTTGTTGAATTTGTGGCAATTGCAATAAATTCAATTTTGATTCTGAGTTTAAAATATAATTTGTAACTTTTTATATTAAGGGTTTTTATATAAACTCGTAAATTCATTGTAAACCTTGTATAAATTAATAAAAACCATATTTTTTATGTATGGAGTTTGACATTAAACTCATAAACATACCAGTTTTAAAATGTTTACGAGTAGAATACGAGTTTATATGAAAACCCCTATTTTGTTTGATTTTGGCAATTTTTTAAATCTATTTTCACAATAGTTTTTTTGTTTATATTTACATCAGCTGTTTTACCAAAGTTTACCCGAAGAAAAAGTCTGGTTAAATTTTGGTAAAAAGAGACACACTAATACACTCTCATTAGCGCTCTCATTTACCCAATTTTCGAGTACGGGAACGCTTTTGGGTAAATTTCGATAACATTGGGAACGTACGGGAACGCACTTATTGTCATATGCTTTATGTGTCATCATTCTATAAGTGCCACCCTCCAAAAACGCCGGAAAATTGAATCCAAAATTTTAATTATTTTTTTGTTAATCTTTACAAAAATCTAAGGTCAAATACAGCTACTCCGAAATTTTAGAAGTACCCATATATTTAATGTGTTTTTTTTTTAAATTGCCTGTAGGTGATATTTATAGAATATTCGGTGTATATATTGTATAGGTTCTTCAACCAATATATCGATAAGCGTGTTCGTTTACTTACTACAAATTGCTACTTTTACTACAACAGGAAAAGTTCAATTCAAAATATAAACAAAACTTTCCAATTGTAGTAAAATTAGTAAGAATTTCGAGTAAACGAACACACTGGATATCAAATGAAATGTCAACGTAAAATAAAAAATTGCCAAAATCAAACAAAATATAAAAAGTTACAAATTAAGTGGGTTATTTTGTAAAACGCAACGCCTTGTGTTGCGTTGATTTGTGTATAAATTGTTATTGTTACAAAAACAATTTGTATGGAAAACAACGCAACTCAAGGCTTTGCGTTTTAAAAAATTACACCCTAAATTTTAAACACAAAATCAAAATTGAATTTATTGCAATTGCCAGAAATTCAACAACCATTTAAAAAAAAATAATTATGTTGCCAATCTATTTATTAATTAAAAATTTTGCATTTCTAATACTTAATTGGAATAAATGGGGAATGCAAATTAAAATAAAATGCAAATTAAAAAAGCCCACGTACATATGATCACTTCTTGTCGCAATGCAAATGAAAATTTATTTTGGCCCATCTCTGGTACTAAATTTCATAAAATTTTATCGAGAAAATGCATTAATTCAAATTATATATGTATATACTCTACGGGTTAGTATTATGCCAAACAAAAAAAGATATGTAGTACATATGACATAATTGAATGTGATCAACAACTATGTATTTTTTTAGGTGTAGTAATTTCTCCAAAAAATTAAATGTTGTAAGGTAGTGTTATCTAAACGACATATTTTTAACATATGTGACAGCGCATAGAGAAAGGGACCTAAGGGTATAAAAATCAATTTTTTTTTTGTGGACAACATCTGAGCATCGAATGAGACCGATCCCATGCTCTCCTCAACAAAACCGGTTTTTACCCTTAGGTCCCTTTCTATTTTGCGCGTCACATATACCTACATACATATATCAGAGTGGATTAATTAAAAAAAACCTGCAAATTATATGTACCAATTGAATCAATGCAGAAATGTATATATTTACGATAAAGTGTTAAATTAATTAATATATGAATTAATTAACAAAAAAAAAAGAATAGTAATAAAAAAATAAAGTTTACTTAAATTTAGATTTTTTAAATTTAACAAAAAATGTTTTAAAATTAACAGATTTTATTTTAAGCTGAAAAACAGGAATAAATTTTGTTAAAATAACAAATTTTTCTGTTCAGCCAACATATGACACAATTGAAAAAATAATGATCAACTATCATGTATTTTTTGGGTGTAGTAATTTGTCCAAAAAATCAATTGTTGTAAGTTAGTGTCATATTAATGACAATTTAAAAAAATCAAATCATATGTATTATGTACCACAATTGATCAGAATAAAGTATTATACATACATACATATTTACGATAAAGTGTGAAATTAATTAATATATAAATTATATAATTAACAAAATAATAAATAAAATAGGAAATATGATAAGTTTAATTGTATTTTCTTTTTAAAGCTGCTAGTGTTTCTTTTTTCTTTTGTTTGCATATACAAAACTCTTTAAGTTCCAACTACATAGTTTGCTGACCCCAGTCTACTATCCAGTCAGCTATTCTAAGTCTACTATGCAGTTTTTTTTTCGTTACTCAGTCAAGTAAAAACACATTAACCAGTAACTCAAAACGCAGCAAGCAGAAGAAACACAACTTGTTTTGTTGCTGAACTCACACAGTTACGCTGCGCTTAGTTTGAAAACTTAAAAAATGTAAATGATGACTGTGTGTGTTTTGAAATTTACTTACACAGTTAGACTGAAATAAGCAAGTTAATGGTTGAATATGAAAGTGTGAACTATTTTAAGCACAGTCACCAGTTGAGGCAAATTTTTTTTAAACTTGTTATTAAACACTGATATTTAACGGCCCACAAATTCGCAAATTGGTGAAATATACTGATTTGGCAATTCTATGTCAGAAATTGAGAAGAATGCATGGGATTCGTTTGTATGGGTTATTCAAAATTTCTTAGGAAATAACAAGGGTGATGATTACGTTGAGCACGTTGAAGAGATGTTAACTCACTTCCAGAATCTTGGATGCAACATGAGCATCAAAGTACACTCTCTGCACAGTCACTTAGATCGTTTTCCTGAAAATCTAGGAGACTTGAGTGAGGAACGGGTTGAACGATTCCACCAAGATATCCGGATAATGGAGTAAATGTGTGTACCAGGGTCGCTGGGCTGCACACATGATGGCTGATTTTTGCTGGAGTATTCAGAGTAACACTTCGTTATTCAACAATAGAAAATCGAATAAAAGAAAATTACAGAGTTTGTAGTTTATAATAATTATTTATTTTCTTATTTTATTTCTTATAATAAATTTAAATAATAAAATATAAATTTTTTTACTTTTTAATGCATTTAAACTCATCCAATTCAAATGTTTTTCCGAAGAATAGAATCAGTATTGTAGGTAGAATTTTCGATGTGAAAATTTTTACATATGTAGCATGTGGAAAATGTTTTCAAAATTCAATAAATCGAAAGAAGAACATTAACTACTCAATTTTATGTATATCAAACAATAAACTAAAATTCATGTATCGCTTCGAAACACCAGTTAATTTTAATACTTTTATCTTTTTCGAACGATGTCCACTCTTGTTAAACGGATTGTAGCAAAATTTATTCATTTTACTTTAAATTGTCTTTACAGCTTCACTCTTTACTTTACAAAAAAAAACACTTTAACACTTTCACGTTTAGTATTCAACTAAAATTTGACTCAGAGTGTGTGAAGTATTTATATTTATTTTTTGGTAAAAAATAGGTAAAAAAAAATAAGCGATATTTGCTTTTCTTTAATAGGAAAATTTGCGTGAACTACTGGTCATAAAATGTTTTTTAAAGAGGGACTTAATTGGTTACTGCCAATAAGCCGACCACAGGTCATAAAATGTTTTGTAAATTTTTTAAATTAGCAGGTAATAAATATTTCGCCATATTTATGGAAAATCCGTGTTTTATGACTTGTTTCTGCACGTGTCATTTTAGGCGAAATATTTATTACCTGGTAATTTAAAAAATTTACAAAACATTTTATGACCTGTAGCCTCAGTCGGGTTTGGTGTGCCATTACATGCCACTGCTGCTATTATCCATGGATTTATGGCCGATCTTGTGAATGCAGGCAGACCATATTCACTACACACTCAACTTGGGGCTCTTAAAAAAAATTGATTTTTTCTTCATAAATGTATTTTTAACTGTAAAATAATTTTTAAAATGTATTTTTAATAATAAAATAAAATAATGTTAAATAATTACAAATAATTCAATTATAAAAAATATAAAAACAATGAGAACAAGGTGGTCTCTTAAATGCTCCTCTCCTGTCCAAACAAGGAGTCGGGCCCCATTTTTTTATTGCTGATTCTTAAAGCAAAAATTATGAGGAATCCAAAAAAAAAAAAAATTAGCCGGAAAATTTAGGAGGTTCTGTGGAAAATCGGAAAATTTAATTTTCATGGGAAAATTTAATTTTCATGGGAAAAAAGGTAAATTTCTAAAAAAAATTAGGAAAATTTTATTTTTCAATTAAAGCCTGATTCAATACCTTTCCAACGAGCTATCACTCGTTGCGATCGCTTTAGTAAACAACTTTCAATGAGGTCCCTTATGAAGAATTCTTCAATTTTGTCACATGACAGTGGTGTACACCACCACTAAACCAGTCACTATAAAAAAAAAAAAATATATGTAGGTACATTGTTTTTTGCTGGGCAATCGATTGAGACTATTTATTTTAAAATCGGAGAGGGGTCGTCCAAAAATTTGCCAATTTTGATCGTTTTCATATGGAATTTCTCTATGATATTGTCATATTAGATTCTATTTGTTGTTTCAAAAAGGGGGTTGATCATTTTCATGATAGACAATACAATTGTTTCATAGGCATCATCCTACTCTTCAGTTGTCCGCAATAAGAAAATGATAACTTTCTTACTCAAACCAAGACATTACATAAGGTACAAAAAATCAACGTGACGAGAATTTTATACTTTCGCATATGAACTGTCTGATTTGGTAAAACGAGTTATAAATCAACTCTTTTTTGAAAGCAACAATTACATAAAAGTAAAGTTAAAATTTTTATGACGAGTACTAAAATTACACACTAGCAAAAACTTTAATTTCTCTGTTTGTATTTCCTGAAGCTAATTGTATTTGTGTAACTCCTTATTTTTAAGAATCAAGTAAGCAGTCGGATAACCACTTATAATTCAACTTTTTGTTAACATGTTTGTAACCACTTATTATTCAGAATCTCATAACTCCTTACTTCTCATTTTTTCGTAAGCGAGCGGGTCGTAAAAACGACCACGCCAAACATAAATAATGAGTTTAAACGCCAAAAAATAAGTTGTGAGGAGCTATGAATTTTTATTTGGATGGAGTAAACTTTTAAATTAAATTTTCACATGTTTTTTTGTAAAATATGTTTTAGTCCCAAAGTAATACTCTATGTGTACGAGAACCTCTAAATTAGGCTTTTTTGAATCGTATGGAAACTTCTTTTTTTTTATAGATTTTTTTTTCGGCAGTAATATAATAAGATTACAATTCTTGTTGAGTAATAAAAGACAATAAAGAAAAAAAATTAACAGTAACCAAAAAATGTATTTGCTGACCTATGCAATTTTATATGATAGACAAAAAATGTTTCACAAAAAACCAGTATTTATCTTCCCATTTCTCTCATTTAAATAAATTTTGTTTTTTAATGCATTTAAATGTTTAACATACCTTCAAACGAGCACTATATACAAGTATATAATTACATAGGCAAACAAAATACAGTGGTTACTTAAACCAAGAATGCAGTAATAAAATATATGCTAATTATTCAAAATTTTATATGAATCTGCGGTTCTCCAACATTTTCCCCCACTAAGAACGACAGTTCTTAAACCAGCTGCTCTTCATAAGATTTAGAAGACACTTCTTCGCCTGGCTCATCAAATCGATCATTTATTGGTAAAAAGGCAATTTTAGATATTGGCCATTTAAAAATGTTGCCGTTTGAAAATAGTGTTACCACCCTCACACAACCTTCTTTGCCTGGATGAATGTCTTGAATTCGTGCAAGAGACCATTCTCCGGGAGCACTCGTTCATCAAATACAATCACTAAATCTCCTTTTTCAGCATTTTTTGTAATTTTGAGCCACTTGGGTCTGGATAGTAAGCGGCACAGCCATTCATCGGCCCACCGACGCCAGAAATGTTGTTCAAGCTTCTCCACAACTTTCAATCTACTCAGGCGATCTATATTGGTGTCAAGTAAATCCTCTTCTGGCACACACAAAGTTGGTTCACCAATCAAAAAATGTGCTGGAGTGAGAGCATTGCAGTCTGACGGATATGAACTTAGAGGGTAAAGCGGCCTAGAATTTAAGCAGCACTCTATTTGAGCTAATAAAGTAATGAGCTCCTCAAATGTCAATATACGATTCTGCATGACCCTTCTAAGGTGATGTTTTGTAGATTTGACTCCAGCTTCCCAAAGACCACCAAAGTTTGGAGAGGCAGGCGGTATAAAGTGCCACTATATTATTTGATGCTAGTTGATCAAGGACATTATTTGGAATTGAGGATTTATTTCGGTTATAAAGAATTTGCAACTCTTTATTTGCTCCTACGAAATTTGTCCAACAGTCTGAATATAGGTCAGCACAAGGACCACGACGGGACACGAAACGTCTGAATGCGGCTAAAAAGGCCTCAGTAGATAAATTTGTTACTGCTTCCAAATGTATTGCTTTCGTAACCATACATATAAACAAACAAATATAACCTTTTGTTGTCACTGAATTTCTAGCCGTTGATTGTTTGATGGTAATTGGACCTTCATAGTCAACTCCCCTATGCTTAAAAGGACGTGCTGGCTTTAGACGAACACTCGGGAGGTTTCCCATTATTTGCTGAGCTGCCCTCGCATTATATTTGAAGCAATTAGTGCAAAACCCGTTTAGCAATGTTTCTACCAGACATATGTAATCCAGAACTGTCGTGCAACATAAGCTTTCATTTGAATTAAACGACCATGTAAAGTTTTGATGTGAGCATCTAGAAATAATAGATTAGACAATGGATTTTGTTATTTAAGTAAAATTGGGTGTTTTGAACAATAGTTGATGTCTGAGTTTTGTATTCTACCACCAACTCTAAGGATTTGTGAATCAATGAACGGACACAACTGCGCTAGTGCGTTGTTAGTTAAAACTTGACCCTTTTCCTTCACTTCAAAAAGTTGATTGTTAGTTTTGTTTAAGTACAAAAACCGGCTTCGGAAAACATATGCGATGGTCTTACCCCACGAGGTCTGCTGATGGGTTTACACTTGCAGTTCTACATTCACCAGGAATTAAATATGCCCAAGGTCGGGGTCCAAGCTGTAGTCAAGTGCTTTCATCTTCACCAGGACACTCAACCTCAAGTATGTGTTACCAATCAGATAGTTCACATCCAGCACTACCATCTACATCTGAAAATGACGAGTTCATCCCACACAAAAATTTCTCGCCGAGACCATGGAATCAAGACCAGCTTAATGATGTAATTAGAGACCTTGGATTGTCGAAAAGATCTTCGGAATTACTTCCGTCCCGGATGAAAGAATTAGATCTCATAACTAAAGAAACTAAAGTTTTGTATTACCGTACTCGAGAAGAAGGCTTACTTCATTATTTTGTTGAAGAGGATGATTTTGTGTACTGCACAGATATTTCTGGTTTGATGACTGCACTCAACCAAAAAAGTGTGTAAAGGCTGTTATTACTGGAAATTTAACTGTTTTGAAGCCAGCGGTATTTTTTGCTAATTAGCAACAACATGTCTGCTGATCTGTAGTACAATAAAATTAGTAGAAAAAATTAGTAGCCGCTACTAAATTTTAGTAAAATTTATGTAAAATGCAATTAAAAATCGATTTGCTAAAATCAGTTAAAAAACTTACTAAATATCATAATTTTAGTACAATGAAATTAGTATAAATAATTAGTTGCAGCTACTAAATTTCAGTAAATTGATGTAAACTGTAATTTAAAATCAATCTGCTGAAATTAGCAAAAAATTGTACTAAAAAATAAAAAAACTGTAAAATCTAAAAAAATTTTTTTTCTTTCGATTATAACAAGCGTATAATTACTTCATCGTACTTGAAATTTGGAGTCATGCATTGGAGATGCAATAAAATTTTCTGGGTGTTATTTCTAAACTAAGAATATATCAATAGTAACAAGTATAAACTAAACAAGAATTGTAAAAAATCAAAAAAAAAAATATTTTTAAATTAGTATATTTTTCTGCTAAATTTAGCACTTGGTTTTGAAAAATTAGTAAAAGCGAAAATTAGTAAAAAAAATCCGTAATTTGTAATAAGAGAATAGCAAAAATGATTACTAAAACTAAAAATTGTACTAATAATCAGTATAAAAATAGTATAGTACGATTGGAAACTGTTTACAAATTTTTTTTACAAACTTTTTTATCTGAGTGTGCCATGGGCTTACAGAGATACGATTCAAACGAATGGCGTTTATTTATCGACTCATCAAAACGCAGCTTATAGTATGTCCTTTTGCATAATGGAAATAAATTTCACTCTTTGCCGATCGCATATTCAACCAAAGTAAAAGAAGAATACTCTGTAATTGCCTTGGTCATGAAGAAGATAAAGTGTGTCCTGAACATAACTGGGTAATTTGTGTTGATCTTAAGATGGTAAATTTCCTCTTAGGTCAACAAAGTGGCTTTACAAAATATCCTTGCTTTTTATATTTATGGGACAGCAGAGCTAAAGCAGAACGTTGGAAGAGAAGACAATGGCCTTCTAGGGAAATACTGGTTCCAGGTATGCCAAATGTTATAAATGTGGCTCTAGTGCTCCGAGATCGCATCATTTTACCCCCTCTTCATATTAAACTTGGTCTGATGAAACAATATGTTAACGCACTTAACAAAGATAGTGAATATTTCCAGTATATTTTAAGGAAGTTTCCTAATCTGAGTATAGAAAAGCTGAAAGCAGTTATATTTAACGGCCCACAAATTCGCAAATTGGTGAAATATACTGATTTGGCAATTCTATGTCAGAAATTGAGAAGAATGCATGGGATTCGTTTGTATGGGTTATTCAAAATTTCTTAGGAAATAACAAGGGTGATGATTACGTTGAGCACGTTGAAGAGATGTTAACTCACTTCCAGAATCTTGGATGCAACATGAGCATCAAAGTACACTCTCTGCACAGTCACTTAGATCGTTTTCCTGAAAATCTAGGAGACTTGAGTGAGGAACGGGTTGAACGATTCCACCAAGATATCCGGATAATGGAGCAAATGTGTGTACCAGGGTCGCTGGGCTGCACACATGATGGCTGATTTTTGCTGGAGTATTCAGAGTAACACTTCGTTATTCAACAATAGAAAATCGAATAAAAGAAAATTACAGAGTTTGTAGTTTATAATAATTATTTATTTTCTTATTTTATTTCTTATAATAAATTTAAATAATAAAATATAAATTTTTTTACTTTTTAATGCATTTAAACTCATCCAATTCAAATGTTTTTCCGAAGAATAGAATCAGTATTGTAGGTAGAATTTTCGATGTGAAAATTTTTACATATGTAGCATGTGGAAAATGTTTTCAAAATTCAATAAATCGAAAGAAGAACATTAACTACTCAATTTTATGTATATCAAACAATAAACTAAAATTTTGTGAAAATGAGAGAATTCACTTAATTGTGAATAAATTCAAAAAGAATCAATAGATTTTTATGATCGACATCTCATTTTGTTGCTATTACATTTGCTTTGCGATAAGGCAATAAATCTGAACAATTTTTGCCGTTTTCGATTATTCATGATTTTTTTAAAACAAAAAAATTTTGCCATTTTCCCGTAAAAAATATATTTTTAGCTTAAATTTTTGATTATAACTCCGAAACTACTGCGCCGATTGAAACGCAATATATGAACGGATTAAATGTTATGTAAATCTCAATTTTTCTAAGTCTATTTTAATAAGATCGGACTAACCCTTTTTGAGTTATCATTAATTATGTGGAGAAACAACATGAAAAATTTATAATTTTACTAAAAAAAAACCTCTCCATAGAAAAAACCTCTCCATAGAATTTTAAATTTGGACCATATTTGTACTACTGGAACCACAACGCATCAAAATTCTATAGTGGTTTTTAAAGCCTTTAAAATTTTTTCGATTTTGTTGCCTTGTGTAATCTATAAAAACTTGGTACATTTTAAAATGCAATTGAAAACATGATACAGCTGGAAAGTTGTCGAACAGTATCTACTTGAAATACAATAATTTATGTTTATTAATTCCTTAACTTAGTTTCAAATTTCTAAATTGTTAGCAGTTGTTGAATAATCTCTACTTGAACTACAATAATTTATGTTTATTAATCCACTAACTTAGTGTAAAATCTCTAAATTGATATTAGCATGTAAATACCCGAGTAAAAAAAATTGATCTCGCGCAATATCTAATTATATCCAATTTGATATTGTTTAAGATCTGCTGTAATATCTAGCTGATCCAATTAGATCTCAAAATTGGGTGTATCCAATCATATCGTATTAGATCCCATTGTATATATGGGGATAAACTAATATCAAGTTATATCTCAAAATTGGGAGGTCCAGTGATATCTTTGGGGATAAACCTAGATCTATTTTGAACCGAAAATTGGCTGATCCAGCTATATATTTGCGGATATTTTTAGATCTAATTTGATCCGAAAAATGGCGGATCCAATTAGATCCAGCTATATATTTGGGGATAAACTTAGATCTAATTTGATCTCAATTTTGGCAGATCAAATTAGATCCCGCAATATATTTGTGGATAAACGTATATCTAATTTGATCCGAAAAAGTGGCAGATCGAATTAGATGTAGCTATATATTTGGGGATAAACTTAGATCTAATTTGATCCAAAAAATGGCACATCGAATTAGATCCAGCAATATACTTAGATATAAATTGATCTGAAAAATGGCAGATTAAATTAGATCCAGCAATATATTTGTGGATTAACTTAGATATAAATTTATCCGAAAAATGGCAGATCGAATTAGATCCAGCAATATATTTGTGGATAAACTTGGATATAAATTGAATAGAAAATTGGCAGATCAAATTAGATCCAGCAATATATTTTGGGATTTAGTAAGACCTAATTTGATCCGAAAAATGGCAGATCGAATTAGATCCAGCTATATATTTGTGGATAAACTTAGATCTATTTTGATCCGAAAAATGGAGGATCGAATTAGATCCAGCAATATATTTGGGGATTAAGTAAGATCTAAATTTATCCAAAAAATTACAGATAAAATTAGATCCAGTAATATACTTCGGGATTGCGTAAGATCTTAACTTTTCCGATAAATTGCAGATCGAATTAAATCCAGTGATATATTTGGGGACTTGGTAGGATCTTAATTTATCCCATAAATTGCAGATCGAATTAGAAACTGCAATATATTTGGAGATTGACATCTAAAACTATCCAGAAAAATGACAGCTAAAATTAGATCCCGCATTATATTTGGGTACTACGTAAGATCTCCATTTATTTGGGATTAAATAAGATCCCAGACAGATATTGACAATAGTTCAAAAAATAATACACTGGAAGAGCACTGATTTTATAAAAATTACAATATTTTGTTAAAATAAGGTTTAAACTCAGAAGGTCTCGAGTGCGATACCTTTCACGGCTATGCATTTTTTTTTTATAAAAATGCGCATTCTCCTTGCTGGTCTTATCGAAATTTTTTCAATAATTTTTTTACTTTGTAATTTACTTGTAAAAATTGTATCATCTTTCTTTGATTTGAAAATAATTTAGACAGAAAGTGATATTAATTTATGATATTCAGTCAAACTAAAATAACATTCATTTACTTAAAAATAACAGATCAACTAAAAATATTTCCCCCATTCAAAAGAATTTCTTTTTATAAAATTATAATTTTATTTTCTATAAATGTTTTTATAAAATTTTATTTTTTTTATTAAATTGAACTTTTTTTTAATAATTTTATTTACATATTTTTAACGCTCTACATTATTTCCAATTGTATCAATTGTTTTTAAGATTTATCAATTGTATTTCAGAAATAATCAAATGAATTTCAGTTTTATCAATTGTATTTCAGAACTTATCAATTATTTTTCAGATTTATTAATTGTATTTCAGAACTAGTCAATTGAATTTCAGTTTTATCAATTGTATTTCAGAAATTATTAATTGTATTTCCGAAATTCACAACTGTATTTCAGAAATTATCAAACTGTATTTCAGAAATTATCAATTGTATTTCAGAAATTATGAAATGTAATTTAGAAATTTTTCTCTATTAACTATGATAAACCATTAACAATTTCTGAAATAGATTTGATTATTTCTGAAATACAATTAATAAATTTCTGAAATAAATTCCATAATTTCTAAAATACATTTAAAATTTCTGAAATACAATTAATAGCTTCTGAAATACAGTTAATATTGTAGTTGCTGATGAGTTACCATATATGATGGCACCATATATGACAATATATTGTTTAAATGGCACCAATATGGAGCTTTATATGGTAATATATAACTTAGATTCATCCATATACCATTTGATCCGAAAAATGGCCCGATAAAATTGTATCAGTTGTTTATCAGTTTTTAACTTATTGTGTCAGTTTAGATCTGACCTGATTAAATTATGTGTTAATCAGATGAAATTGTATCTGATTTTTGACCTGATACAATTTTATTGGTTTATATCACATGGTATCAGTTTAGGTCCAAATAGATATATTTGTATACAAAATTATATAGTTATATCCCAATTTTGACCTGATATCAGTTTAAAACTTTACTACAATTGTATAAGGTAAATGTCGGATACAATTATATTTTATTTATATAAAATTGAACCAATTACGATCAAACCTGACACCATTACATATAAACCGATAAAATTGCATCAAGTCAAAAATCGGATACAATTTCATCTGATTAACACATAATTTAATCAGTTCTGATCTAAACTGATACAATTAGATAAAAATTTATAAACAATTGATAAAAATATATCGGGCCATTCTTCGGATGAAACTGTATATTTATACAGATATAACTTAATCACATATATGACTATATGTAACTATTTTTATTCGGGTTGTTTAAATGATACGATATATCAAAGTATATGGTACTATATATGGTAGCATATATTATCATATCTGGAACTGTATTAAAAATGTTGTTGAAATGGCACCATATATCATAATGTATGGTTTAAATGTCACCACATATGGTAATATATTGTTTAAATGATACCATATATCAATAAATATTGCACCATATATAGTAGCATATATTATTATATCTGAAACTGTATTAAAAATGTTGTTCGTGAGGTCCCATATATGAGCATATTTTGTTGAAATGGCACCATATATGATAATATATGGTTTAAATGGCACCATATATAGTAATATATTACTTAAATAACACCATGTATAAATATATATGGCACTATATATACAGTTCCAGATATGATAATATATGATCATATCTGGAACTGTATTAAAAATTTTGATCATGAGGTACCATATATGGCCATATATTGTTTAAATGGCACCATATATAATAATATATGGTTTAAATGGTACCATATATGATAATATATGGTTTGAATGGCACCATATATGATAATATATGGTTTGAATGTCACCGTATATGATAATCTATTGCTTAAATAGCACCATATATAAATATATATCGCACTATATATAGTACCATATATTATCATATCTGGAACTGAATTAAAGATTTTGTTAATGAGGTACCATATATGACCATATATTGTTTAAATGGCACCATATATGATAATATCTAGTTTAACTGTCACCATATATAATTATATATTTTTTAAATGATACCACCCGAGTAAAAAAAATTATATATAATCATATGTGGCATATATTACAATATATAATTAGACATGTGGTTATGTATATCCATATATAATTATATATGACGTTTTTTCCGAAAAATTTTCCTTATATTATGCCATATATAATTTCATCTAATTAGATATCGGCCTTCATAATATTAGATATGGCATATATAACTATATATTACATAACATGGTTGATCTTATTGCATATATAGTTATATATAGAACTATATCTTAATATATATGGTGGCATTTTAGCAATATATAATTATATATGGTATCATTTAAACAATATATAATTATATATGGTACCATTTAAACTATATATTATCATATATGGTGCAATTTCAACAATATATACCCATATTCGGTACCTCATGAACAATATTTTTAATACAGTTCCACATATGATAATATATGCTACCATATATAGTCCCATATATATTTATATATGGTGTTATTTAAGCAATATATTACCATATATGGTGCCATTTAAACCATATATTATCTTATATGGTGCCATTTCAACAATATATGCTCATATATGGTACCTCATGAACAACATTTTTAATACAGTTCCAGATATGATAATATAAGAAAATATGTATAGTGCCATATATATTTATGTATGGTGTTATTTAAGCAATATATTACCATATATGGTGCCATTTAAACCATATATTATTATATATGGTGCCATTTAAACAATATATGCTCATATATGGGACCGCATGAATAACATTTTCAATACAGTTCCAGATATGATAATATATGCTACTATAGTAGTACCATATACTTTGATATATCGTATCATTTAAACAACCCGAGGAAAAATAGTTACATATAGTCATATATGTGATTAAGTTATATCTGTATAAATATACAGTTTCATCCGAAGAATGTCCCGATATATTTTTATAAATTGTTTATCAATTTTTATCTAAATGTATCAGTTTAGATCTGACCTGATTAAAATATGTGTTAATCAGATGAAATTGTATCAGATTTTTGACCTGATACAATTTTATCGGTTTGATCGTAATTGGTTAAATTTTATATAAATAAAATATAATTGTATCCGACATTTACCTTATACAATTGTATCAAAGTTTTAAACTGATATCAGGTCAAAATTGGGATATAACTATATAATTCTGTATACAAATATATCTATTTGGACCTAAACTGATACCATGTAATATAAACCAATAAAATTGTATCAGGTCAAAAATCTGATACAATTTCATCTGATTGACACATAATTTAGTCAGGTCAGATCTAAACTGATGTAATTAGATAACAACTGATACAAATAAGAACTGATACAATTTTATCTTGCCATTTTTCGGATCAAATGGTATATGGATGAATCTAAGTTATATATTACCATATAAAGCTCCATATTGGTGCTATTTAAACAATATTTTTATAAAATCAGTGCTCTGCCAGTGTATTATTTTTTGAACAGTTGGCAGTATATGTCTGGGATCTTATTTAATCCCAAATAAATGGAGATCTTACGTAGTACCGAAATCTAATGCGGGATCTAATTTTAGCTGTCATTTTTCTGGATAGTTTCAGATGTCAATCTCCAAATATATTGCTGTTTCTAATTCGATCTGCAATTTATGGGATAAATTAAGATCCTACCAAATCCCCAAATATATCACTGGATTTAATTCGATCTGCAATTTATCGGAAAAGTTAAGATCTTACGCAATCCCGAAGTTATTAATGGATCTAATTTTATCTGTAATTTTTTGGATAAATTTAGATCTTACTTAATCCCCAAATATATTTCTGGATTTAATTCGATCTTCCATTTTTCGGATCAAATTAGATCTAAGTTTATCCACAAATATATAGCTGGATCTAATTCGATCTGCCATTTTTCGGATAAATTTAGATCTTACTTAATCCCCAAATATATTTCTGGATCTAATTCGTTCTTCCATTTTTCGGATCAAATTAGATATAAGTTTATCCACAAATATATTGCCACTTTTTCGGATCAAATTAGATCTAAGTTTATCCACAAATATATTGCTAGATCTAATTAGATCTGCCAAAATTGAGATCAAATTAGATCTATGTTTATCCCTAAATATATTGCTGGATCTAATTCGATCTGCCACTTTTTCGGATCAAATTAGATCTAAGTTTATCCACAAATATATAGCTGGATCTAATTCGATCTGCCATTTTTCGGATCAAATTAGGTCTTACTAAATCCCAAAATATATTGCTGGATCTAATTTGATCTGCCAATTTTCTATTCAGTTTATATCCAAGTTTATCCACAAATATATTGCTGGATCTAATTCGATCTGCCATTTTTTGGATAAATTTAGATCTAAGTTAATCCACAAATATATTGCTGGATCTAATTTGATCTGCCAATTTTCTATTCAGTTTATATCCAAGTTTATCCACATATATATTGCTGGATCTAATTCGATCTGCCATTTTTTGGATAAATTTAGATCTAAGTTAATCCACAAATATATTGCTGGATCTAATTTGATCTGCCATTTTTCAGATCAATGTATATCTAAGTTTATCCACAAATATGTTGCTGGATCTAATTAGATGTGCCATTTTTTGGATCAAATTAGATCTAAGTTTATCACCAAATATATAGCTACATCTAATTCGATCTGCCACTTTTTCGGATAAAATTAGATATACGTTTATCCACAAATATATTGCGGGATCTAATTTGATCTGCCAAAATTGAGATCAAATTAGATCTAAGTTTATCCCCAAATATATAGCTGGATCTAATTGGATCCGCCATTTTTCGGATCAAATTAGATTCAAAAATATCCGCAAATATATAGCTGGATCCGCCAATTTTCGGATCAAAATAGATCTAGGTTTATCCCCAAAGATATCACTGGACCTCCCAATTTTGAGATATAACTTGATCTTAGTTTATCCCCATATATACAATGGGATCTAATACGATATGATTGGATACACCCAATTATGAGATCTAATTGGATCAGCTAGATATTACAGCAGATCTTAAACAATATCAAATTGGATATAATTAGATATTGCGCGAAATCAATTTTTTTTACTCGGGCATGTATAATTATATATTCCCGACTAAAAAAGTTTTTATATAATCTTATATGATTTGATATAACTTTAAATGTTTATATGCGTGGTTTTATATAACCATATACATTTATATTAACACTTTGGTTTTATAAATATGTTTGATATAACGTTATATATAATCATATGCGATTTGGTCTCCAGCCATATATTAAGAGATCTGCAAATATAGTTCATACATAATTATATATAATGGCATATAAGCTTTTATAAACCATATTATATCAAAATACATATATAACAAAGTTAATAGAAAATTGTATTAATTTTATATATAATTATATCTGACATGATATCTAATTATACAAAATTTTATAAAGTTTAATTGCAATTTTTAAATTAAAAAATAAAAATTAGAAAAACATATATTTAAATAAATATGGTTTAAGTTCAGTTATTTTTTCCGTGAAAAAAAATTACTTCTGAAAGTTATTTTTTTTATTTTATAAGACAGTTGTTCCGACAAATTTTTGTAATGTTTTATTTTGTCAGCTATTTCCAAGTTTATTAACAAAAATTTTTCTAAACATTAAGCATTAGTATTCAATATGAATGAAAATAAGTGATCTCAACAATATTTACTAAAATTTTATTTGAAAATCTTCATCAAATTATATGTATTAATATATAATTATATGTATTAATATATAATTTGATGAAGTTAGATAGACCCATTTTTCGGATCAAATTGTATCAGGTTAGATAACATGCTTATCTCGCTTGATATAATTATATATTCCAATATTCGGATCAAATTAGATATGGACGTATATATGGGTTTATATATGCTGATATATGATTATATAATATCTTTTTTAGTCGGGTTGCTAAAATCCCACCATATATATTAAGATATAGTTCTATATATAACTATATATGCAATAAGATCAACCATGTCATGTAATATATAATTATATATGCCATATCTAATATTATGAAGGCCAGTCATATTTGAAGCTCTTCCTTTTTCACCACCTTTCACTTCTTCTCTATACCCTTTCCAAAAGAAAAATTGTTAATAGGAATAATTTACTTTAACTATCAATTTCTTTAAAGTTTTAGTTGAAAAATACAACAAAAAAAATAGAATATTTACATATGAGCGAAAGTAGGTAAATATGAACTCATATATGTCCCGATATGATCTTATACGGTCATATACCCTCAAATTACGGATCCGAGCATATATGGAATCATATTTGGTCATATATCGCCATTTGAACCCTTTGATGAAGTACACTCAGATAAAAAAGTTTGTAAAAAAATTTGTAAACAGTTTCCAATCGCACTATACTATCTTTATACTGATTATTAGTACAATTTTTATTTTTAGTAATCATTTTTGCTATTCTCTTATTACAAATTACGGATTTTTTACTAATTTTCGCTGCTGATTTCAGAAAAACATTTTACATTTTTTTTAAAACCGAGTGCTAAATTTAGCAGAAAAATATACTAATTTAAAAATATTTTTTTTTTGATTTTTTACAATTCTTGTTTAGTTTATATTTGTTATTATTGATATATTCTTAGTTTAGAAATAACACCCAGAAAATTTTATTGCATCTCCAATGCATAAAACGGCAATAACTGGAGAACCGTTTACAATTTTGACTCCAAATTTCAAGTACAATGAAATAATTATACGCTTGTTACAATCGAAAGAAAAATTTTTTTTGATTTTACAGTTTTTTTTATTTTTTAGTACAATTTTTTGCTAATTTTAGCAGATTGATTTTAAATTACAGTTTACAGCAATTTACAGAAATTTAGTAGCTGCAACTAATTATTTATACTAATTTCATTGTACTAAAGTTATGATATTTAGTAAGTTTTTTAACTGATTTTAGCAAATCTATTTTGAATTGCATTTTACATAAATTTTACTAAAATTTATTTGCGTATTTATTTATTTATTTTATATATATAATCATATGTGGCATATATTACAATATATAATTAGACATGTGGTTATGTATATCCATATATAATTATATATGACGTTTTTTCCGAAAAATTTTCCTTATATTATGCCATATATAATTTCATCTAATTAGATATCGGCCTTCATAATATTAGATATGGCATATATAACTATATATTACATAACATGGTTGATCTTATTGCATATATAGTTATATATAGAACTATATCTTAATATATATGGTGGCATTTTAGCAATATATAATTATATATGGTATCATTTAAACAATATATAATTATATATGGTACCATTTAAACTATATATTATCATATATGGTGCAATTTCAACAATATATACCCATATTCGGTACCTCATGAACAATATTTTTAATACAGTTCCACATATGATAATATATGCTACCATATATAGTCCCATATATATTTATATATGGTGTTATTTAAGCAATATATTACCATATATGGTGCCATTTAAACCATATATTATCTTATATGGTGCCATTTCAACAATATATGCTCATATATGGTACCTCATGAACAACATTTTTAATACAGTTCCAGATATGATAATATAAGAAAATATGTATAGTGCCATATATATTTATGTATGGTGTTATTTAAGCAATATATTACCATATATGGTGCCATTTAAACCATATATTATTATATATGGTGCCATTTAAACAATATATGCTCATATATGGGACCGCATGAATAACATTTTCAATACAGTTCCAGATATGATAATATATGCTACTATAGTAGTACCATATACTTTGATATATCGTATCATTTAAACAACCCGAGGAAAAATAGTTACATATAGTCATATATGTGATTAAGTTATATCTGTATAAATATACAGTTTCATCCGAAGAATGTCCCGATATATTTTTATAAATTGTTTATCAATTTTTATCTAAATGTATCAGTTTAGATCTGACCTGATTAAAATATGTGTTAATCAGATGAAATTGTATCAGATTTTTGACCTGATACAATTTTATCGGTTTGATCGTAATTGGTTAAATTTTATATAAATAAAAT
The DNA here is from genome assembly GCA_949987735.1 of Leucophora obtusa. Lineage (NCBI taxonomy): Eukaryota > Metazoa > Arthropoda > Insecta > Diptera > Anthomyiidae > Leucophora > Leucophora obtusa. Next base: position 83,242,901 of record OX465298.1, on the reverse strand, counting down.
ATAATTGTATCCGACATTTACCTTATACAATTGTATCAAAGTTTTAAACTGATATCAGGTCAAAATTGGGATATAACTATATAATTCTGTATACAAATATATCTATTTGGACCTAAACTGATACCATGTAATATAAACCAATAAAATTGTATCAGGTCAAAAATCTGATACAATTTCATCTGATTGACACATAATTTAGTCAGGTCAGATCTAAACTGATGTAATTAGATAACAACTGATACAAATAAGAACTGATACAATTTTATCTTGCCATTTTTCGGATCAAATGGTATATGGATGAATCTAAGTTATATATTACCATATAAAGCTCCATATTGGTGCTATTTAAACAATATTTTTATAAAATCAGTGCTCTGCCAGTGTATTATTTTTTGAACAGTTGGCAGTATATGTCTGGGATCTTATTTAATCCCAAATAAATGGAGATCTTACGTAGTACCGAAATCTAATGCGGGATCTAATTTTAGCTGTCATTTTTCTGGATAGTTTCAGATGTCAATCTCCAAATATATTGCTGTTTCTAATTCGATCTGCAATTTATGGGATAAATTAAGATCCTACCAAATCCCCAAATATATCACTGGATTTAATTCGATCTGCAATTTATCGGAAAAGTTAAGATCTTACGCAATCCCGAAGTTATTAATGGATCTAATTTTATCTGTAATTTTTTGGATAAATTTAGATCTTACTTAATCCCCAAATATATTTCTGGATTTAATTCGATCTTCCATTTTTCGGATCAAATTAGATCTAAGTTTATCCACAAATATATAGCTGGATCTAATTCGATCTGCCATTTTTCGGATAAATTTAGATCTTACTTAATCCCCAAATATATTTCTGGATCTAATTCGTTCTTCCATTTTTCGGATCAAATTAGATATAAGTTTATCCACAAATATATTGCCACTTTTTCGGATCAAATTAGATCTAAGTTTATCCACAAATATATTGCTAGATCTAATTAGATCTGCCAAAATTGAGATCAAATTAGATCTATGTTTATCCCTAAATATATTGCTGGATCTAATTCGATCTGCCACTTTTTCGGATCAAATTAGATCTAAGTTTATCCACAAATATATAGCTGGATCTAATTCGATCTGCCATTTTTCGGATCAAATTAGGTCTTACTAAATCCCAAAATATATTGCTGGATCTAATTTGATCTGCCAATTTTCTATTCAGTTTATATCCAAGTTTATCCACAAATATATTGCTGGATCTAATTCGATCTGCCATTTTTTGGATAAATTTAGATCTAAGTTAATCCACAAATATATTGCTGGATCTAATTTGATCTGCCAATTTTCTATTCAGTTTATATCCAAGTTTATCCACATATATATTGCTGGATCTAATTCGATCTGCCATTTTTTGGATAAATTTAGATCTAAGTTAATCCACAAATATATTGCTGGATCTAATTTGATCTGCCATTTTTCAGATCAATGTATATCTAAGTTTATCCACAAATATGTTGCTGGATCTAATTAGATGTGCCATTTTTTGGATCAAATTAGATCTAAGTTTATCACCAAATATATAGCTACATCTAATTCGATCTGCCACTTTTTCGGATAAAATTAGATATACGTTTATCCACAAATATATTGCGGGATCTAATTTGATCTGCCAAAATTGAGATCAAATTAGATCTAAGTTTATCCCCAAATATATAGCTGGATCTAATTGGATCCGCCATTTTTCGGATCAAATTAGATTCAAAAATATCCGCAAATATATAGCTGGATCCGCCAATTTTCGGATCAAAATAGATCTAGGTTTATCCCCAAAGATATCACTGGACCTCCCAATTTTGAGATATAACTTGATCTTAGTTTATCCCCATATATACAATGGGATCTAATACGATATGATTGGATACACCCAATTATGAGATCTAATTGGATCAGCTAGATATTACAGCAGATCTTAAACAATATCAAATTGGATATAATTAGATATTGCGCGAAATCAATTTTTTTTACTCGGGCATGTATAATTATATATTCCCGACTAAAAAAGTTTTTATATAATCTTATATGATTTGATATAACTTTAAATGTTTATATGCGTGGTTTTATATAACCATATACATTTATATTAACACTTTGGTTTTATAAATATGTTTGATATAACGTTATATATAATCATATGCGATTTGGTCTCCAGCCATATATTAAGAGATCTGCAAATATAGTTCATACATAATTATATATAATGGCATATAAGCTTTTATAAACCATATTATATCAAAATACATATATAACAAAGTTAATAGAAAATTGTATTAATTTTATATATAATTATATCTGACATGATATCTAATTATACAAAATTTTATAAAGTTTAATTGCAATTTTTAAATTAAAAAATAAAAATTAGAAAAACATATATTTAAATAAATATGGTTTAAGTTCAGTTATTTTTTCCGTGAAAAAAAATTACTTCTGAAAGTTATTTTTTTTATTTTATAAGACAGTTGTTCCGACAAATTTTTGTAATGTTTTATTTTGTCAGCTATTTCCAAGTTTATTAACAAAAATTTTTCTAAACATTAAGCATTAGTATTCAATATGAATGAAAATAAGTGATCTCAACAATATTTACTAAAATTTTATTTGAAAATCTTCATCAAATTATATGTATTAATATATAATTATATGTATTAATATATAATTTGATGAAGTTAGATAGACCCATTTTTCGGATCAAATTGTATCAGGTTAGATAACATGCTTATCTCGCTTGATATAATTATATATTCCAATATTCGGATCAAATTAGATATGGACGTATATATGGGTTTATATATGCTGATATATGATTATATAATATCTTTTTTAGTCGGGTTGCTAAAATCCCACCATATATATTAAGATATAGTTCTATATATAACTATATATGCAATAAGATCAACCATGTCATGTAATATATAATTATATATGCCATATCTAATATTATGAAGGCCAGTCATATTTGAAGCTCTTCCTTTTTCACCACCTTTCACTTCTTCTCTATACCCTTTCCAAAAGAAAAATTGTTAATAGGAATAATTTACTTTAACTATCAATTTCTTTAAAGTTTTAGTTGAAAAATACAACAAAAAAAATAGAATATTTACATATGAGCGAAAGTAGGTAAATATGAACTCATATATGTCCCGATATGATCTTATACGGTCATATACCCTCAAATTACGGATCCGAGCATATATGGAATCATATTTGGTCATATATCGCCATTTGAACCCTTTGATGAAGTACACTCAGATAAAAAAGTTTGTAAAAAAATTTGTAAACAGTTTCCAATCGCACTATACTATCTTTATACTGATTATTAGTACAATTTTTATTTTTAGTAATCATTTTTGCTATTCTCTTATTACAAATTACGGATTTTTTACTAATTTTCGCTGCTGATTTCAGAAAAACATTTTACATTTTTTTTAAAACCGAGTGCTAAATTTAGCAGAAAAATATACTAATTTAAAAATATTTTTTTTTTGATTTTTTACAATTCTTGTTTAGTTTATATTTGTTATTATTGATATATTCTTAGTTTAGAAATAACACCCAGAAAATTTTATTGCATCTCCAATGCATAAAACGGCAATAACTGGAGAACCGTTTACAATTTTGACTCCAAATTTCAAGTACAATGAAATAATTATACGCTTGTTACAATCGAAAGAAAAATTTTTTTTGATTTTACAGTTTTTTTTATTTTTTAGTACAATTTTTTGCTAATTTTAGCAGATTGATTTTAAATTACAGTTTACAGCAATTTACAGAAATTTAGTAGCTGCAACTAATTATTTATACTAATTTCATTGTACTAAAGTTATGATATTTAGTAAGTTTTTTAACTGATTTTAGCAAATCTATTTTGAATTGCATTTTACATAAATTTTACTAAAATTTATTTGCGGCTACTAATTTTTTCTACTAATTTTATTGTACTACAGATCAGCATACATGTGTTGCTAAAATTAGCAAAAAATACCGCTGCCTCAAAACAGTTAAATTTCCCGTAATAACAGCAAAATTTTCAGTAGCCATTACAGGCTTTTTTGGTTGAGTGTATTTTAAAGAAAAAGTTTTCCAAACTTCAAAAGTTTTCAAAAGAAAAAAAAAAAACAAATTACAAATTTTTATAAAAAGATGTGTGTGTTTTAGGCACGCAAAACCAATTAAGTAGGCTAAGCTTGATTTTTAATGGACCTTTTTGTGTTTTTGTTTTTAAAACGCAAATCCTTTAATTTGTATTAAACGATTAATCGTCAATTTTGCCGATTAACCAACCCGAACAATCGGTTAACCGATTTTAGCGATTTTTTGAATAACACATTAACCGACCAGCAAAAAAAATGCAAGTAATGCTTTACAAACTACACAGAGTCACAAAAGTATACATACGAGAAACAAATTTCTGTTTTCTTGAAGAAAATATGGTTTTACTTTCTTTTTACTTATTTAAAGTACAACATCCCGACTAAAAAAGTTTTCATATAATCTTATATGATTTGATATAAATTTAAATGTTTATATGCGTGGCTTTATATAACCATATACATTTATATTAACACTGGTTTTATAAATATGTTTGATATAACGTTATATATAATCATATGCGATTTGGTCTCCAGCCATCTATTAAGAGATCTGCAAATATAGTTCATACATAATTATATATAATGGCATATAAGCTTTTATAAACCATATTACATATATCAAAATATATAACAAAGTTAATAGAAAATTGTATTAATTTTATATATAATTATATCTGACATGATATCTAATTATACAAAATTTTATAAAGTTTAATTGCAATTTTTAAATTTAAAAATAAAAATTAGAAAAACATATGTTGAAATAAATATGGTTTAAGTTCAGTTATTTTTTCCGTGAAAAAAAAATTAATTCTGAAAGTTATTTTTTTTATTGTAGATTTTTAGTTGATCTGAAGATGTTTTACAATGAGTGTTAGTGAGCGGTGTCACTTGAAAATGCATTAATTGTCAACCATTGGTTCTAGGAAAGTTTTTTTCATAAGTTTTTCTCTATTGGTTGTAAAATAAAAATTGTAAATTCTATTTAGAATTTGTAATATTTGATCTTAAACCGAACAAAAATAACACTCATTGTTATTTTTTTTATTTTATAAGACACACATTTTATAAGAAAGACCAAAACTCTAACCTAGAAAAAGTTGTTCCGACAAATTTTTGTAATGTTTTATTTTGTCAGCTATTTCCAAGTTTATTAGCAAAAAATTTTCTAAACATTTAATATGAATGAAAAGTGATCTCAACAATATTTACTAAAATTTTATTTTAAAATCTTCATCAAATTTTATGTATTAATATATAATTTGATGCAGTTAGATAGACCCATTTTTCGTATCAAATTGTATCAGGTTAGATAACATGCTTATCTCGCTTGATATAATTATATATTCCAATATTCGGATCAAATTAGATATGGACGTATATATGGGTTTATATATGGTGATATATGATTATATAATATCTTTTTTAGTCGGGATAAACAATTTCCATCATATTCTAGAAAACTTTTGTTGTTCTTGTTAGCAAATAACTACAAAAAACATATAATTAGTCATTTTTTAAAGTCACATAAGTATACATACCCCCCTATAAAAAAATTATGTACCGTTACAAGTGCCGTTACAAATTTTATGATACAATTCATTTGTGGAGCTTGTACTTTCACAAAAAGTGATCATATTTGGAAAATAAAAATCATAACGTGTCAGTAGTGGAGCAAAATGGACAAAGGCAAAGAAATTTCGGAAACAATTCGAAAAACCGTCATTAAATTGCGGAATTATGGGAAGTCTCTTAATGAAATTGGAAATTTATTAAATCAAAAAAAGGCCGCCCTCGTATTCTCGACAACCGAACAGGACGGGCCGTTATTCGTTCCGTTCAAGAAAATCCTAAGCAAAATGCAGTCGAACTGAATCGAAAATTAAAAACCGATCTGGAAATTTCTGTTTCCGACCAGACAGTTTGCAGAACCATCAAGAGAAATGGGTACAATAGCAAAGTTGCGAGAAAAAAAAACACTACTTAGATCTGTCAACATCCAGAGACGCTTGGAGTACGCCCAAAAGTACGAAAATGTTTACGTAAATGACCCAACATTTTGGGAAAGGGTAATATTCACCGATGAATGTAACACGGACACGGTATTGGCGAGAATGTATGAAAAATATGAACGTTGGATTAAAGCAAAAATTACAAAAGTTTTAGGAAAAATTATCTACTTGATTCAAACATCTGATAATAGAATAATTAAACGACATCAAAATCAATTGAAGAAAATTGCTAATGACTCTAAAAACATTTCTCCTCCAAACAGTAATTTTAATAATTTTTTCGATTTAATTAACTTGATACCATCTTCTGCTAGTACCCAGCAAAAAAAATTGGAAGTAATGTTTTACAAACTGCTACTTTTACTGCTTCACAAGTATCTGTTAGTGTATTTTTACTGTTTTTTTGAATTTATTCTGAACAACTTTTTTAAAATTACTTCTGAACAACATCCAAACATCACTTAAGTATTGCTTTTAAAGAGTAATTGCTCTAAAAGTGATCGTAAAAAGTGATTTTGGTATCATTTGGCATTTCCAAACAGAGAGTCCCGGGTTCGATTCCCGGCGGGACCAATATTTTTTTATTTTTTTTTTATTCTATTAATTTTTTTTTTTAATATTTATAATTGGTTTAAATACAATATTTTTTTTATTTTTCAATTTTTAAAAATATGTACACATATGGTCAAAATAATAAGTACAGCCTGAAATATTTTTTTAAAGGCTCGAAAATTTATTTAAATTAAAAGAAAAAACAAATACTATTTTTTTTGTTATGCCATTAGAAATAAAATAAATACTAAAACAATAACAAAAAACAAAAATTAAATTCAGTCTTGTTCAAAAAGTGAGTAATTAATCAAAAACATTGGAGAAAATAATTACATTTAGTTAAAATAAGCAAAACAGTACAAAATTCTATTTTTTTCTGCTAAATTGAGTGATTTTAGCTGAGTATCGTTAAAAGCCGGTATATCCACCATTATTTTGAATTATTTTGTTGACTCTTTTTGGCATGCTGGCAATAAGCTTCCTGCAGATCTCTACTGGTATTTCATACCAAGCTTTTTGAACAAAATTCCATAACTGATCACAGGCGGGGATCCAGGATTCGCTCAAGGGGGGGGGGGGGGGCTAAACATTTTTATATCTTATATGGTAGTCATAAGTATCTATAAATATTTTATGAACTAGAAGTAGAAGTTTTAATATATGTTTTAGCATAGGTTTGCTAAGTTGTTCCAAAGAGTACCAAAGAAAGGTTCGGAAAAATCTGTTTAACCCCATTTCAACATTTTTTAATGCTCAGTTAGTTTTTTGTCAGTACAAATCTGTTTCATTAGTGTGCTCCTCTATCTTCGTTAACGATTTTATCAATATAGCTCTAACTTAAGACAACTGTCGGTTGAGTTAAAGTAAAGCTTATTCGGTAATTTCTTATAAGAACCAACAAAATTAAATTAAGTTTTAGTTGTTTTGAAAATGTAAGATTTAACCAAAAAACTGTTAAAATAAACTTAGAAAAATTTGTTATTGTAATAAGTTAACGATATATTTTCTATATTCTACAATTTTTTTCGGTAACTATCAAATTTTGTCATAAATAAGTTAAGAAATCGCAGTACAGAATCCGAACTATTTTTAAGAGAAAATATCTCTAAAATCGCAAAGTTATTACGTTTCAAAATCATTTAAAAATGAAATAATATTTTCATAGCAAACACAATGGAGATTCTGATACGAAAAAAATTCTCAGAATATGATAATACACACAGAAAAAAGATTGGTTAGAAATCGGCCCCAACAGCAAAAAATCAAGAAGGTAATCAGAATTTCTTTTACAGTCCTTAATTATTAAACACTGCATTCGATTTTTAACATTCATGACAAATATAATACAACTGTAATAAAATGAAAGTATTTGCAACAAAAAAATTAGTTCCTTTTACCAATAGAAGCTATTATACAAATTGATTAAAAAATTTAATTGATATTACCAAATTTAATGCATGATAAAGTGATTCAATTCCAAATATTAGGAATCATAATAACAATTTCGATTGTAACAACATATTTTAAACCGAATATTTGCTTTCAATCATAAGACCCGATTGGCGGTTGTTAGCATACAAAAAAGTTTGTATATAGAATTATTTTTTGGTTACAAAGACAGAAAAGCTAATTTTAAAACGGTATTGATATGGTTAACCGAAGGAATGTTGCTTGAATCAAAAACTTGTTGTAAATGTAAAAAAAATATATTAAAACCAAATTTTATGTATTGTAGTTGTCAACTTTTTAGAAATAATTGAAAAACTAAAAACGAAATTGTGCTGTGAATAAATCAATAAAAAAATATAAATTAAAATTCTGATGTTAAAATTAATAACATAAAATAATTAATAAAAAACGGGTTCAGACGGAATTTTCAATAATTATCAACGGAAATGGAAAATTAATTTGGTGCTTCATTTAAACAAGAGTCCGTTATGTCCAATAGTCAAATTTTGTGGTTTATTTTGTTTGTTTCCTTGTGCAAATATTTGCTTATTGTATCCATTAATTTCTATCAGATGTAAAAACTTGTCCAAACAAAGTTTTCCCGTTAAAAAAACTTATTTTCTATTATAAGTGCAAGCAAAATTATAAAAAAATTATATTTCCGTGGACATTTTTACTTTTGACGATAAAATACAAGAGTTCATATGATTTCGGTATTTTAATCTTATGTGCTGTCAATTTTTATATATATCGCAATCGAAATATACTTTTATTTTCTGAAATTAAAAAAAGAATAATATGTATTGATTTATATTCCATCAAACTTTGTGCTGTTACCTCAAAAAATATACCTGAATTAATAGAAAAAATTATTAAAATATTTAAAATTTGTGTTCTTAATGAAATTTATTGTTAGGAATAGTATTCAGTATTTCCAAAAAGGAATCGGCTATAAGGCCATTTTGTACACGAATATTTTCGGTTCTCACAACAACCGAAGCTTTACTAAGAATCAGTTGCTTTTAACAAGGTTCAGTGGTTAGGACAGAAACCAATATATAATTATATGATAGTACGTGGGACCGCATAAATTCGATTGGCAACAAATTCGGTTGCTACAACGAATCTGTTTTCTGGGTGTAGAAATACGCCGTAAATTGTAAAATTTTGCAGTGTCTGTGAATCTTTTATAATAAAAATTACTCCAATTCCAACAACTTTCATATCGAACCTAGAATATAAAAAATGATACAGTGTCAGAGTTTTTCGAATACACAAATTTTTACAAATCTAATAGGTTTAATATAAAATCAGTGCCTAACGGGCAATTTTATAATCAGAACTAGCATCTTTAAAAATTTATTATTGAGAAATATTTAAGAAAAACAAAATTTCTTACTTAAAAATATATAAGAAAAAATCAACCTTTGTTCTGACTATGAAACTGGCCCTAATTATTACAGCTTTTGAAAAAAGAAAATCATTTTACAAGAAGAATGACCTAAAATTTTAAAGGCTTCCCATACGAAAAATTTGGAAACAAAACCTTTAAATTAAATACAATAAACAACTAACGATTAAACTATCACGATGGATTCCTTCGGATCTTAATAAAACTCGTTACTTTTCATAAATAAAAGGAAATTTCCATATATTTAGTTAGAATATTGTTCTACCTCAAGTACAAATACTAATATGATATCATATTAGATTTTATTTGTTGTTTCAAAAAGGTTGATAATTTTCATGATAGACAATACAATTATTTCGTGGAGATCACCCCAACTCTTTAGCTGCCCGCAATAAGAAAATGATAGCTTGAGCAGTACTTACGGATGTATGGTCATCCTAAGACTATTGAATTTGAAAAAATATTTAAGAAGGTCTGTTAAGAGGTTTTAAAAGTACACAGAGAAAACAGATTCGTGCTTACAACCGAATTTGTTGCCAATCGAAAGGTTCGGTTGCCGTAACCGAGTTTTGCAGTTGAGACAACTGAATATCAATGAAGTGAATAGTCATTTGATAATGGCAACAGAATTTCTATTGCCTCAACAATAATTCGGTAGTCACAACTGAAAAATTCTGTTATCACAACCGAAGCATTCGATTGGCAATAAATTCGGTTGTAAGCACGAATCTGTTTTCTGGGTGTAGTGTACACTCACAATAACTTTCCCATAAAAGTTCAATAGTTATTTAAAAAGTAAATCGGTAAAGTTGTTTCAATTGAATAAGCTGTTAAATTTCAAAGAAATATATTTTTTAACTTTTTCTATCATAAACAAAATACGGACTTTCGGTATAAGTTAAAATATTCAGTCAAAATTTTCTTTTAAAAATAATCAGTTGTTATAATATAATCAATTTTAAAATAAACGAGAAATCTATTATTTTTACCGACTTTGTCAGTTAATTAATTAACAATTAAAAATAAACGACAAAATTCAATTGTTTTAAACGAAAAGTGGATAGTCAATTGTTTTAAACGAAAAGTGGATAGTCCTTTTTTTAACTTATTTTTTTATATATATTCGGTTGATTTTAAGGAAAAAAAATTGTTAGTGTAGTATTCACTTTAAAATAAAAGGTAAGTTTTATAGTCAGAACTAAGCACGATTCTTTTCTTAAATATATCTTAAGTAATTTCATTTGAAATCTATATTTGTTCAATAAAACTGGCCCTAAATACTAATTTTTCGGTAAAATGCCTCAAAACACTTGTTTAGTTGCAAAAAATAGTTAATAGTTTCTTATTAATTCTGCAAAAAAAGCTCATTACAAAAAAATTTTGAGAATTATCTCTTGAAAAAATGTAGAATCTCTCAGATTTCCTGCACAAAAAGATTCTTGAATCCAAGAATCTACACAAAATCTCAAAATTAAAAATGTTTGTTTAATGTCAACTTCTAAAATGTATGTTCACTAAATTATTCATGTTTTTGATTATAGCATTATTTGAAAAAAAAAAATTGTTGTGGTCCTCAAGGGGGGCTTCAGCCCCTATAGCCTCCACCTTGTTTCCGCGCCTGACTGATCCTTATTTTTAAAAACCTCCTTTCCAATTCTTTGTTTTAACTCTCACCAATGATTTTCGATGGGGTCTAATTCCGGAGATTGACTTGGCCACTCAAGAAGGGCCACATGATTGTCTTGGAACCAATCCTTTACCAACTTAGAAGTATGCTTTGGATCGTTATCCTGCTGGAATGTTCATCTAAGAGGCATACTTTCCTTATCATATCTTTGTAGTGGAATCTGGTAATATTGTCGGTAATTCGAAGTATCGGACCGACACCATACCACGAGAAACAACCACAGACCTAGGGTTTTTCTTTTCCCGGACTTTTTCATTTCCCGGGACAGCGGGATTTTTTTCTGAATTTCCCGGGATCCCGGGAAATCCCGCTCATTAGAAAATAAATAAATCCGACATATGTTATACTTGAAAAACTCGATTTCTATTAAAACACAGTCCGACAAAGTTCATCTTTTGGTTGTACCCATGATAAAATCTACTTAATATATTCTGAAAGGAGAGCTGACTTCCACTTTCTCTAGATCAATTCGTTTAAGAGTTTAGGTTATATATTTATATAGAAGGCCGTCTTAATTTTAAAATGAAATATATTAACTAAATATTAATTCGCGGTTGGAACGGTTAAACGAATTGATATAAAACGAGTAAAAAGGTTAAAGTCGGGCATGCCGACTATACAATACCCTACACCAGTCTGGGTAAAAGCCAACTAATTTTTGGATCCGAAATTCGAATGGGTTAAAATGGGGCTCGTGTCAAAATTTTCTATAATGTGAGTCAGCGCACCAAATTTCATTAAAATATCTTAATATTTGCGACCTGCAGTTTGTAACCAAGCCGATTTTGGGGGGACCCTTATATGGGCACTAGTTCTAAACATGGACCGATGTTCACCAAAATCAATAGGCTTCGTTCTTGGGCCAACATAGGTCTATGTACCAAATTTCATCAAAATATCTTAATATTTGCGACCTGCAGCGTATAAACAGTATAATTTTGGTAGGACCCTTATATGGGCACTAGGTCTAAACATGGACCGATGTTCACCAAAATCAATAGGCTGCGTTATTGGGCCAATGTAGGTCTGTGTACCAAATTTCATCAAAATATCTTAATATTTACGACCTGCAGCGTATAAACAATATAATTTTGGTAGGACCCTTATATGGGCACTAGGTCTAAACATGGACCGATGTTCACCAAAATCAATAGGCTGCGTTATTGGGCTAACATAGGTCTGTGTACCAAATTTCGTCAAAATATCCTAATATTTACGACCTGCAGCGTATAAACAATATAATTTTGGTAGGACCCTTATATGGGCACTAGGTCTAAACATGGACCGATATTCACCAAAATCAAACTTGTTCGTCCTTGGGCCGACATAAGTCGGTGTACCAAGTTTCATCAAAATATCTTAATATTTGCGACCTGTAGAGTGCGCACAAGAATGCATGGACAGACGGACGGACGGACAGACGGACATCGTTAAATCGGAATAAAAAAAAAATTCTGAGCCGATCGGTATACTATAAGGTGGGTCTAGGACCAATATTTTTTGGTGTTACAAACATCAGCACAAACTTATAATACCCTGACCACATAGTGGTGTAGGGTATAATGACCACATAGTGGTGTAGGGTATAAAAATTGAGACACGGGTATTTTTATTTCTTCCCTTGTTTCAGGATATATTGAAATTGTTAATGGGTGCAAACTTGTGTCGGAGAAGTTTTATAGTCAGAACTAAGATAGATTTTTTGATTAAGTATTTCTTAAATATGGAATCCAAAAATTTGTATTTCTAAAGATTTTGTTTCTATGCAGATTTTCAGAAGTATTATATAAAAGTTTAAAAGTGAGTATTATTAGGCAAATTCTCTTAAAGATTCTTATAAAAATCGACACTAGAATATTATTGAATAATATATAGTATAGATATAGTGAAAAATATAATTTAATATGTATGCCTAATTGTTTACTATCAACATGGATTTATGTTGTAGGTTAAAAAATAATTAGAATATGCATTTAAAATTAACGGTTCGTTGTCGTTCATAAATCTGTGCTTCATAAGTTGTCGATCAGAGTTGAATTTCATAGGAAGCAGGTGGATACAAATAACATTGTTAGAATTTCGTTGATGTTAGTCTAATTGAGTTATTTCAATTTGCTTATTTGTTTCAATTCAATAAAATAGATCATCAATTATTAACCCATAAAGGCATGGAATATAGGGGATGGGTTTGCAGCAGGACCCGAAAATACGAATTCTATCCTGGTGGCCTTATCGAATTTTTTAAATACCCGAGTAAAAAAGTGTATATAAAATTATATGTGAATGGATATATTTGCAATATGTAACTGGATATAATTTCATCCGAAAAATGGTTATATTAAATTGTATAAAATCGCATATAATTGTATTTACAAGGATACAAAGTTATATCAAGAGATAAACTTATATCCGAATTTTGTCCCGATCAAATTGGATATAAGTTAATACAATGCGATATGATTAAATTTAAATGATAAAAAAAAACTTTGTATCGGAGGGCAGCAGGATTTCGGGTCCTACACACTCAGTGATGAAAATCGAAAACGAACAGTTTTTCAATCTAGAATAATTAGTTTCGCGAAAATCAAATTGGCTTCAAATTATTATTTATCGTTTTATTTGATGCCGGACATCTAAATTAGGAAATAAAAAATAGTTGGTATTGTACAGATCGTAGAATATTTACCATTGAAATCTGGTTTTCATTTTCTATATTCATCACATGCCTGACTATTAGCCTGGGCTACTGTTGATAATGAGTAACTATTAAAGACGTTAATGTATAAATCCTTTATTCTTTAAAGACTAGATAATTTTTTATGAAATATGGGAATTTTCTTTGGACTTAGACATTTTTTTAAATGTGTTAAGCTTTTTTTTATTTTAAATAAAATTTTAATGGTTAGTCCGGCAATGTACTTCTTTTTTGTTGGAGGCTCATAGTTCCCGATTTATTAGCTGAAGATGATCTACAACAATATTCAATATCTACAACAAATATATTAAAAGGATAATATAAATCAGTTTTTTCGCCCTCCTGAAAACCTGTTAAAGAACACATAACACTACTTGCAGGCAAGCCGACAATATTGTTATGTAAAAAATAAAATTAAAAAAAATATTTTTCGTGTCTATTTATATATAAAATTTTGAACGGTTTTATCAATAATATATTCCTATATATACAATTCGCAATAAAGCAAATACTGATATATGATTTAATATGATTACATATGACAAAATTTCTAAAAAAATGTCTAATATATCATCATATAAAAACATATAAGGTCGCATACAATATTTTATATTATCATATATTTTAATATTAAAAAATTTCCTACGGGAAATGGATCAGTCACAGAGCTGGTCACGTGACTGGAACTTTGTGGGAGTCACCGGTCCTCGATTCGGTTTTTTTATATGAAAGTAACCGGCAACTTTAACATGGGCTTGTCATAGGAGGTGGCAATTTCCTCCTTTTGAGCTACTTGTAACTTGTCGCAAAGCTTGTCGTTTATAACATATCACACTACTGGTTTAAGAGAGTATGCAATATAACAAGTTAAAATTATCTAATACGGAAGTAGTCTCATGTTAGACATTATGTGATATGTACTGAAACTAGTGAGAAATAAAATATCAGGTGACTGGTTTAAGCGCACCTATCACAGAACTAAAGAAAAATATTTGTTAAAAAAACTAGTCACACATTAGTCAATATGTGTGTTGTTGCTGAACTAGTACAAAATAATAGTTTCGTGACATATAACTATACTGCTCTAAGTTAACAAGTCACAAGACTAACTGAAACTAATTGACTTGTAACATGTCACTTATTATTCACCATGTGTCATAATAAGTATGGGTGCTGGAAGAACCCAGAAGGATTCAGTCACTGAACTTACGTAAAACGACAAGTCACCGAATCTGTTTTTAAAACATCACAAAGTCACAAAAAATTATTTAAAAAAAAAAAAGTTTATTCCAAATTCCAAAAACATAAATATTAGGGGTTTTCATATAAACTCGTAAATTCCATGTAAATCTTGTATAAATACATGCGCGGTTCCAGCAATTAATATAAGGGGAAAAATCATACGCCACAGTAGACAAATACATTGAGTTGGCCACTGAGGCGTATGATTTTTCCCCTTATATTAATTGCTGGAACCGCGCATGATAAATATAAACATATTTTTCATGTATGGAGATTGATATTAAACTCATAAACATACCAACTTTACACTGTTTACAAGTATAATACGCATTTATATGAAAACCCCTATTAACTCATGATTACAATTCAATATAAGCTATACATATAAATTATTTTAATTTTTGCACTAAAAATTCAAAAATAGTTTTTTCGAACTTTCTAAATAGATTTTCATACATTTACTTAGAATATTGTTCTACCTCAAGTCCAAATTCGAATACGATAATATTGTAATATTAGAAATTATTTGTTGCTTCAAAATATCATATTCGAATTTGGACTTGAGGTAGAACAATATTCTAACAAATACATATATGAAAGTATACATATAAATTTTAACGTAAGTTAAGAAATACTAGTTACACCATACACCACTACTTCGACAGGATAAAATAAGTTTATACTGCTGTTTGTAACACCAAAAAATATTGGACCTAGACCAACCTATTAGTGTACCGATTTACTCAGAATCGCGTTTTGAGTCGATTTAGCGATGTCCGTCTGTCAGTCTATCTATCTGTCCATTAGATCGTACCTCAAAAAAAAAAGTTAGCCGTACACCCTCCAATATGAAGTATTTTTGGAAGGCGATTTCAAAAAAAATTTTTTTTTTTGCCGAACATAGTGGTCGCCTTTTTTAATTTTTTGTTATAGCTTTGGCATTTAAAATCGGATTTTAAAGTGTGATATATCGATTTTTTTGCCTCGAGGAGACCAGTGTTTTACTACATAGTAAAAATCCAATTAAAAACAATTTAAAAAGGCGACCCCTACGTTCGGCAACCAATATATAAAAAAAATTTCTACTGGGTTTAGCGAAAAACTTCCTTAGCAAAAGTTGAATGATTTTTTGCGAGCTTTAAATTTCTAACATTAGGGTGGTAGCAACTGAGATCTGGTGGGTAACTACTATAACGGGAAACTTGAGGTCAAAATGCCCTTAGAGCAAAATACTGGTCTCCTCGAGAGAAAAACATCGATGTATCATACTTTAAGATCCGACTGTAAATGCCTAAGATATAACAAAAAATGTAAAATGGCGACCCCTACGTTCGGCAAAAAAAATAAAAATTTTTTTTTGAAACCTTCTTGCAAAATACTTCATATTGGAGGGTGTACGGCGCACTTTTTTTTTTGCCTGTAAGGTGGTACGCTCTACTGTCCATGTACCCTTGTGTGCACGCAACAAGTCGTATATACATACGGACCAAATTTCGGCAAAATGGAATGACGTTTATAGGTCCCTAAAAATTTCAAGTTTCTTTTTAGGATTTCTGCACAAATTCTGAACAATTTTATATACGTTTCGAATATGAAATACAATTTTTTAAAATTCATTTACAAAAAGAAGTTTATGTGTGAATTGATCAAAATATTTTTTATCGTTAAATTGCCTCTATATGAAAAACTTTTTGTGTATTCCATGACCGGGAATCAAACGACCAACCCTCTACACAGGCTACGACCCATAGCATCATCTCTTAACGACACACACCATGGTCGACACATCGATGAGTGTGGCTAATTGAAGTCTTGTCAATCATAACCTACACAATGAATGTTTTGTAATCGGAAGAAAATTTCTATCGTTATTTCCTTTTCACATGTAATTATCACATTATGATGATTTCTTTGGCCAAAATTGGATGATATGGATGTGAACGACATGTGGCTCTAACAGGCGGCGCTACGTGCCACATAGCTGAAGCGACCTGGCCATTCTGCACGACCGATTTGAGGGCATGGTTATCCCACACAGAAGCGACTTAAACTAGTCACCGAAATCGTGCGGTTTGACCGCTTTAGACTTGTTCTTGTGAGGTTCCATCAAGTTGCTAGTCTATGCCAATAAGTCAATTAAAAATTGTATGTATTATAATAGTTATTAAACTTCGAAAAGTGTGCGATAATCGTCTATCGTAATATAGAATCTGGGCACATATTTTAAGTAAAACCTTGTTAAGTTTACATATAAAAAAATATATGCGCAATTTACAAAGACCATTCCTGAATTCAACACTAAACTGGTTTTCGGGTCATTTTAGGCTTTTTGAGCTAGTTTTTAGTTATTAACATAAATTTAATCTTCTCTTTAATTAAAGTACAGATGTGATGTACCTATTTTAGTCCAATGGGTCATTTCGACCCCTTAGTGATTTAAGCTTCCCTAGTGATTTTTTTGGAATACTTTCCTCTATTTCATAATGGTAATATCGGTATTATAAAACATTTTCACCAACGATTAGAGAAAAGAACCGGAAATCAAAATATCCAATAAAAAATTCTGACTTTTTGGATATAACATCCCCAGTGTTTGAGAATAAATCCAAAAGGGTTGCACAGCCTTTCAGTCAGTCACTGAACAGTTTGTTTTGTTAGTCATTGACAATCTATTATGCATACTCGTATCCGAACAATATTTTTGAACTATTCGTAGTTTATTATTATGTCATCATTTCTGTGGCCACAAAGTTTTACGGTACCGATCGCCATTTTTTCATACACATCTAATTATACTGCCCCTGTTCTGTGTTATATCACTACTTCAACTGCAAAGGTACTAGTTACTTTTGCCAATTTGATGTTATGATACTTTTTCTCCAGTTATAGGATATATCCAAAATGAACTAGTTAATGTTTGGCCTCCATTTCAATAGTCACGATGTTGAATATTTTGCTGCAATTACCACTTTTTGATACACCGAAATTTGGGTTTACATCAGTTTTGTAACCTGTCCCCTATGCACCTGTCACAGATTTGTCACTTTGGATCAATCGACCCTTCATTTCTCGTAGGGATATACTCTTTTTTACTCGGGTATTTATTTTATGTAATTTACTTGTAAAAATTTTATCATCTCTCTTTTAATTTGAAAATAAAGGAAAATGTGATAATATTTGATGTAAAATAAATAAAATAAATTGGTACCTTTTGAATAGAAATTTTTTTATGCCACAACTATTTAATTAGTTGCATATGAAATTAACATATAAAGAAATCCAAAATAATTTGAAAAAGCATCTGCATAATATTTAAAAAACACAATTGAAATAAAGCAATAGCAGTTGAAATTTAATTAAAATTATTAAAAGTGAAAAACCTCAAAATACTCAAGAGCAATTCCATATGAAAACGATCAAAATTGGCAAATTTTTGGACGACCCCTCTCCGATTTTAAAATAAATAGTCTCAATCGATTGCCCAGCAAAAAATAATGTACCTACATATTTTTTTTTTTTTTTTTTATAGTGACTGGTTTAGTGGTGGTGTACACCACTGTCATGTGACAAAATTGAAGAATTCTTTATAAGGGACCTCATTGAAAGTTGTTTAAAAAAAAAACCACTAAAGCGATTGCAACGAGTGATAGCTCGTTGGAAAGGTATTACCAGGCTTTAATTGAAAAATAAAATTTTCCTAATTTTTCTCAGAAATTTACCTTTTTTCCCATTAAAATTAAATTTTCCCATGAAAATTAAATTTTCCGATTTTCCACAGAAGCTCCTAAATTTTCCGGCTAATTTTTTTTTTTTTTGGATTCCTCATAATTTTTGCTTTAAGAATCAGCAATAAAAAAATGGGCCCCGACTCCTTGTTTGGACAGGAGAGGAGCATTTAAGAGACCACCTTGTTCTCATTGTTTTTATATTTTTTATAATTGAATTATTTGTAATTATTTAACATTATTTTATTTTATTATTAAAAATACATTTTAAAAATTATTTTACAGTTAAAAATACATTTATGAAGAAAAAATCAATTTTTTTTAAGAGCCCCAAGTTGAGTGTGTAGTGAATATGGTCTGCCTGCCTTCACAAGATCGGCCATAAATCCATGGATAATAGCAGCAGTGGCATGTAATGGCACACCAAACCCGACTGAGGCTACAGGTCATAAAATGTTTTGTTAATTTTTTAAATTACCAGGTAATAAATATTTCGCCTAAAATAACACGTGCAGAAACAAGTCATAAAACACAGATTTTCCATAAATATGGCGAAATATTTATTACCTGCTAATTTAAAAAATTTACAAAACATTTTATGACCTGTGGTCGGCTTATTGGCAGTAACCAATTAAGTCCCTCTTTAAAAAACATTTTATGACCAGTAGTTCACGCAAATTTTCCTATTAAAGAAAAGCAAATATCGCTTATTTTTTACCTATTTTTTACCAAAAAATAAATATAAATACTTCACACACTCTGAGTCAAATTTTAGTTGAATACTAAACGTGAAAGTGTTAAAGTGTTTTTTTTTGTAAAGTAAAGAGTGAAGCTGTAAAGACAATTTAAAGTAAAATGAATAAATTTTGCTGCAATCCGTTTAACAAGAGTGAAAAAGATAAAAGTATTAAAATTAACTGGTGTTTCGAAGCGATACATGAATGAATTAAATATACAATACGGTGAAGAAGCAGAATTCATTTGCCCCAAGTGTAAAATCGATTTGTCTCAACAAGCAAATGCATTGAAACAAATGCAACCACAATCCGAGAGTGAAATGACAATTGAACAAAATGTTTCATCTGATAGTGAGGCAGACATTCCGATGGTCAATATGTCTTTGAGTTCTTTGAATGAGGCTATTACCACTTTAGGTGAATCGCCTATTACAAAAACAAAGTTGCGAAGTGAAAAATACAGGAAAGAGAAAAAAGGCAAGGTTATGAGTGCAATCGCGACAATATTTGATGAAGGCTCTGATAACGAATGCAGTCAAGCAGATGACGTTGATGACGGCAAACAAATGATTGAGCAGTTGAAAAGAAAATTCAATTTAGCGACCACTTTTCCGGAGAAATATCTCATTTTATCTGTGCTGCCTCAATCATGGTCTATACGCAAGATTTCTGAACAGTTTCAAACATCTTTTTACATCGCGAGAAGAAGCAAAGAATTAGTTCGACAGAAGGGCATATTGGCGACTCCCACCAAGAAATTTGGCTCAAGGACCCTCAGCGAAGCAACAGTGAAATTGATTCAAGATTTTTACTGCAATGATGACAACAGCCGCGCCTGCCCAGGTACACGTGACTATGTTATCACACGTGAAGATGGAGAAAAAGTACACAAGCAGCGCAGATTATTATTATGTAATCTATCCGAAGCATACCATCAGTTCAAAGAGAAATACCCAGCAGAAAAAGTGGGATTTTCTAAGTTTGTTTTCTAAATTAATGTTCTTTCCATGCAAGAAATTGAAAGTATTTCACGGTAAAATTGAAACATATAGGGACCTCCTGTCGAAGTCGTTGTGCGCATACCCCACGGAAAATTGTCATCTCTCCAAAAGCGACAATTGTCCGAAGATTGACGAGCTAGAGCAATATTTGGCGGAAAAGTTTGAACAGCTGTTAATTCAGGAGGTGCATTTCAAACAGTGGATAATTAGCAGCGGCAGATGTTCCCTTGAGACCGTGGTAAAGCAGATTCCGGAATTCATCGAGGAATTCGGATTCAAGTTGAATGAACTGAAGGCGCACCATTTCATATCCGAGATGCAATCGAAATTTATAAATGAAAGTAAGGAGAAATTAGCCCAAAATGAATTCATTGTGATAAGCGACTTTGCCGAGAATTACACTTTTCTCGTTCAGGATGAAATTCAGGCTTATCACTGGGCAAACTAACAGTGCACGGTGCATCCTTTTTGCATTTATTTCAAAAACGAAGATAACGAACTACAGACCGTAAGCCTTGTTGTTGTCGCGGAGAGTTTAGCTCATAATTATGTGTCCGTTTATTTATTTCAAATGAAACTGTTTGAATTCTTAAGATCAAAATTCGATGCAATCGACAAAGTAACGTTTTTCTCAGACGGCGCGGCTTCTCAGTACAAGAATAAAAAAAATTTTTACAATCTTTGCATAATTGAAGAAGAACAAAACTGCAAGGTCGAGTGGCACTTTTTTGCGACGTCCCACGGTAACGGCCCATGCGATGCGTTAGGGGGAACCCTAAAACGCATGGCGACTAAGGCAAGTTTGCAAAGGTTATATAATGATTAGATTTTAAATGTACAATATTTGTTTTCGTGGATTCAAAGCAAGGAAATTGCCATTAACACAGTTTTATGCACTCAAAAAGAACACGATGCCATGGAGCGACGAATTCAAAACAGATATAATAATGTCAAAACTATAACTGGAACGCAAAAGTTTCATTGCTTCATACCAAATATTTCTGATATGTCAATTAATGTAAAGCGGTACTCTTCGTCTGCCGACGTGCTAAATTTAAAGTTACTTTAATTTTATAATGATGCCAAGACAATTGAAATTTTTAATAAATATTGTAATTAAGTATAAGCAGCAAAATAAGAAAGATTTTTTCTTCAGAAATGTATTTTTAACTGTAAAATAATTTTTAAAATGTATTTTTAATAATAAAATAAAACAATGTTAAATAATTACAAATAATTCAATTATAAAAAATATAAAAACAATGAGAACAAGGTGGTCTCTTAAATGCTCCTCTCCTGTCCAAACAAGGAGTCGGGGCCCATTTTTTTATTGCTGATTCTTAAAGCAAAAATTATGAGGAATCCAAAAAAAAAAAAATTAGCCGGAAAATTTAGGAGCTTCTGTGGAAAATCGGAAAATTAAATTTTCATGGGAAAATTTAATTTTCATGGGAAAAAAGGTAAATTTCTGAGAAAAATTATGAAAATTTTATTTTTCAATTAAAGCCTGACAACTTTCAATGAGGTCCCTTAAACAACTTTCAATGAGGTCCCTTATGAAGAATTCTTCAATTTTGTCACATGACAGTGGTGTACACCACTACTAAACCAGTCACTATAAAAAAAAAAAAATATGTAGGTACATTATTTTTTGCTGGGCAATCGATTGAGACTATTTATTTTAGAATCGGAGAGGGGTCGTCCAAAAGGTGATCGCTTTCATATGGAATTGCTCTCAATTAAAAATACGAAAATATTACTAATTAGTATTTGGAACTGAGATACGGATGTTGAAGTGTTGTATATATTGCTTTATTTGAACAAAGATCACCATTTTAAAGAAAAAAAATTTATGAAGTTCTAGTATTTGTTTTCTGTTTAACTTAATCAAATTCAATTGACATCCAAAAACAATTTGGCCTAAATAATATTTTTTATACTAATTCAGTTTATTAAATTTTAATTCGCATTTTTTAATTTCAAATTTTTCTTATTTAACTTAATTTGAAATCAATGCTTTAAATGTATTTAGTTTCCAAAATTGAAATATATAATAGCTAAAACTTCTGTAAAAGAATAAAAAAAATCCCGGGAAATCCCGCACAAAATTCCCGGGATTGCGGGATTGTAAAATGGCGGGATTCCCGTGAATCCCGTCCCGGGAATTCCCGGGACATAAACCCTACACAGACCATAATATTTCCGTTCCGTTCTTGACCGTCTTCTTTGTACACTCAAATAAAAAAGTCTGTAAAAGTTACAGAAAAAACTGTAATATTACAGAAAAATTAACTGATATTAGGCCAGCATACCGATTAGCTAATTTTAGCAAAATGTGTCTGTAATTATTAGTAAAGTCAAAGTTGTGGTAAAAATTTGTAATAGTTACTAAAATTTAGTATAATTTTAGTATATTTAGTTAGAATATTCTTCCACCTCAAGTCCAAATTCTAATATGATATTGTCATATTAGATTTTTATTTGTTGTTTCAAAAAGGGGTTGATCATTTTCATGATAGACAATATAATTGTTTCGTAGACATCACTCTACTCTTCAGTTGTCCGCAATAAGAAAATGATAACTTTCTTACTCAAACCGAGACATTACATAAGGTACAAAAAATCAACGGGACGAGAATTTTGTACTTTCGTATGTGAACTGTCTGATTTGGTAAAACCAGCTATAAATCAACTCCTTTTTGAAAGCAACAATTACATAAAAGTACCCTTTGGGTACTATTTATATGTATGTCTGTTGTCAATACATTTTGTAAAAACAACTAATTTTAAACTCAAAACAAAATAAATATTTGAATTAGATTTTAGCCGAGGTGTGCTTATTTTCAACAATTATCCTAATTTTTGCATTACAAAATACAAAAATTGATTTTTCGGACTTTCTATATTTTCATATATTTAGCTAGAATATTCTTCGTTTTTGTACCTTATGTAATGTCTCGGTTTGAGTAAGAAAGTTATCATTTTCTTATTGCGGACAACTGAAGAGTAGAGTGATGTCTACGAAACAATTGTATTGTCTATCATGAAAATGATCAACCCCTTTTTGAAACAACAAATAAAAATCTAATAAGACATTATCATATTAGAATTTAGACTTGAGGTGGAAGAATATTCTAACTAAATATATGAAAATATAGAAAGTCCGAAAAAACAATTTTTGTATTTTTTAATGCAAAAATTAGGATAATTGTTAATTTTAGTATATTCATAATGGAAATCAATTTGCTAAAATTAGCCAAATTTCTTACTAAATATTAGTGAAATTCATTTAGAAGCAAAAATTAGTAATTTTACTATATATTAGTAAAATTTCTGTAAATTTAAAATGGAAATAAAACTGCTGAAACCAGCGAAAAAATTTACTAAATATTAGTAAATAGGAGGTAGTTAAAAAAATAGTACTTCTACTAAATATTAGTATGAATACTGTATTTTATTTCCAAAAAATCTAAAATAAAATCCATAAAAAATGCTTACGAAAAGTAAAATTTTTAAACAAACATTTATTTCTTTTTAGTTATAAAATGAAATGTAATTTTAAATACGATTTAATTACAAGTAAAGTTTTAAAATATAAACAACTTTTAGATGAATGATACATTGAATGTATGTATATAAAAAGATAAAAACATTTATTATAAATATATGTACTAAATAATAGGCTTTTGAGATCCATATCAAATTGATATTCACATTTAAATTAATTTTTGGAGTACTAATATATAAATTATAAAAATTTAAGTTTCCATTTAAAAATAAAAAAACTTTTATTTAATTTTTATAAGTTTTATTTACTTGTAACGTTTCACTTTACAGTCAGAATACAATTAATTTTTATTATTAACAAATTAACTTAAGTACTAGTAAAAGCAACTGTCATCAGTATTTTTTATTTCATTTTTTTGTGTTATTCATTTTCATATTAAATCGTTCAACTTGTTACAGACATATTGTCAGCATAAATTGAAATTAAAATTTGGAACATAATACTTTATTATGAAAAGGTTAGCAGAACGGATGTTGCAAATAATAAAAAAAAGGTTAACAACTTTTGTGTCGTTAACTCTTCCCCCTTTGAATCGAGTGTCCTCAATCGTTTTTCTAAAAGAGTGGAATTTTATGTAACCTCGGAGGTTTCTCTGGGACAATAAGAGTGATATTCGTATTTTGTGGTAAGTTATCCATTTCAACTGGTTTGTCCACTTTAGGCACTTGAGGTTCCCATACCACAACTTTCTCTACTGTCTTGGTAAAGAGCTAAGAAAAATAATCAAGATAACTATTAGGCAAAATATTCCAGAGATTGTCCATTCTCCGATCATAAGACGTTTTTGCACAGTTGTGATCACGTCTGTATTATTGATCTGGAGTTCGTTAAGTGTCTCGAGAGATAAAAGATTAATGCGACCTTTTTCAAAGGGAGTGAGTTGCGCCACAGCTGGCATGGTTTACAAAGATGAAGCTTGCCAGTTGCTAAAAGTTCTATTCTCAATTTTAATAGTTGTATTATGGAATTTAATTAAGAATGTTCCGGAAATATTATATTCTTTATCCTTTTCAAAAATTGACCCATTATAGTCGTTTAAAAGTATTATTCCCGAATCTATTTCTTCGGGTAAAGGAACATGATGACTATTGCTTAACATACAGGATGAATTCAAATTATTGATTAACCTAGGAATACAATCAGTTTCGGTTATATTTGTTATATGCAAATGGTTACATTATTATAATCTTTACATTTTTCTTTTATAGCGAACATTTCTTTCCTGTTAAATAAAATTTCTTTAAAATCCAAATGTATTATTATATTTTTTCTTTTTACTGGTCTTATGACCATGTTTTTATAATTTTCATTTTTCGTTAATGGAATTTTAATTAAATAAAATATCTCCTTTTTATTATTATTTATTATTGATATTTTTGAAAATTCTAATGCCTCTTCTGGGCTGGAAAAATTAATATTTTCTTCTGCTAGTGTTTCCATAGCAACTTTAATTTCTTTTTTACTTAATAAGAGTGGGTTTACAATATCTATTCTTGCCCATAAAATGGCGCGTTCAATGTTTATTAATTCTTCCTTAACTAATCTTATCTTATTTTGCAAATTAATTACAATTTCATTTTCCAAATAAACATCTTTTCTTATCTGGTTTGCCATTGTCTTAAAAATTTCAGTTAAATTATTTAATCTTTTATTGAATGCTTCGTTGATGAAGACTTGCTTATTATTATTCCTATTCAGATCAGCAATATTGTTAGCTAATATTTGGAAATCATCATGATCAGGACTTCCAGCTATGTATTTCCATACAGTTCCGATAGTATTTATGGATCTTCTCTGTCGGTCGTTAGTAGTAGGTGTAAGGTCTTCTAGGATATTAGTAGTCTGTGTTAACTCATGGATAAGGAGTGGATATTTATTATGGGTTTTCGGGATATTCTGGTCAATGAATGCTCGAACGTTGTCTATGAACGCTTCATACTCCTTAAGCCTTATGACATGAACTATTGTGAACGTTCCCTGTTGTATTTTCGCTATTCCCTTGTCGATAGTGATTATCTGGGAAGACGAATAGTCGACCATCTCCATCTCTGCTTGAATACAGATTAACTGAATCCTGTAAAATAATTTATTTTTTTATATTACTTTTATGAACTATCTTTCCCGATTTAGTCAAAATCGTAGTATTCCCATTTTCCTTTACTATTTCCTCCCTATAACGCGGAGATAATTTCGATCCCAACCTTTTGTTTATTTTGACATAAATCTTCTCACCCAGTGCATAGTTTCCAATCTTTTCCCTACCCTTGTTATGATACTCTAAATCCTGTTTTTGTTTTTCATTCAATCTATTGCTAATTTCCCTTCTTTCGCTTTCCGCCTCCTTGGAATCCCTGTACTTTCTACCGAAAAATATTTCTACTGGTTTTTTCCCAATAGTAGAGTGAATTGAGGAGTTATACTCATAGATTGATCTTGTAAGCAAGTCATGAAATGAAGTGTGAAGTTTTTCTGTTTTCAGCCATCGCATTATCTCCGAAAGTGTGGAATGAAACCGCTCCACCTGTCCATTAACTGAACTGCAATATGGGGGTGTAGTATAAATATCCATTCCAAATTGATCCCTAAGCAAAAATGTTATGGTAGAAGAATTAAGGGATTTTTCATTGTCTATTACTATTGAATTAGGAGCACCGAATGCTAAAATAAATTCCCTAAGAGGTTCCTTTATATCCTCTATTGCCCTAGATTTCAAAATTTTGGCTTGCGCGTATTTTGAAAATTTATCAATGGCCGTAAGGACCAGATTTTTCTCCGTCGAGTAAATGTCGACATGAATTATTTCCCCTGGGTTCTGAGGAATTGGTGTAATTCCCAAACTAGGTTTATTCGGATGACGATCATATTTCTGTTCCCTGCAGATTTTACAGGATTTTGCCACATTATTGGTCTTCTCCGCCATTTTAAGAAAATAATATTTCCGCTTAATTTACTCCCTATTTTCCCTTCCATTCCGATGTGCTCTTTTATGTTCCGATATTATTATCTCCCCTTGTTCGCTTTCATTTGTTACGTCCTTTACCTGGCTTTGGGTAAATCTGACTTTAAAGTTCCTAAAATGTTCAGGATAAAATTCCTGTATGATTCCCATAATCGGTTCACTTGTGAAAAGTCCGTTAATCACACTCGGATTCAAATATTTTTTCAATACCGAAATTAGAGAGTCTCTCGTATAATGGGGTTGTTTTATAATGTGCCTGTGGTATGTAGGAAAAGGAATCTCAAACTTATAATCTTCGTGATCGTCTATCAATATGTAAAGTTGATTCTTAAAAGCATTTATGGGACATTCCATAGCTGGTATTAAGTTATGCGAAGAGCTTTCAGAACTATGTTGGGTTGCTGTCATGGAATTTATCTGTGGGGGTCTAGATAATGCGTCAGCAACTATATTGATTCTACCAGGTTGGTATTTCAGTTCATAATTATACTCTTCTAAGATGGCTTTCCATCTTTTCATTTTACTATTTCCCAGCAAAAAATTTTTAGTATTTTGGAAGCAGTAAAAATACGAAGCGCATAAAAACGCGCTACAAATTCTGCTTTACAGAGTTGCGTCTTTTTATGCGTATACAATACACAATCAATTTTGCAATTTGATTGTATACCCTGCAAAACTGCCCTAAACGAAGCAAATCGTAACCAAGTTATTTAAAAAACTATAGTGCTACGCTATTCCCTTACGACGAAGCAGGTTGTAAGGGAGTAAAATAAAATGCAAGTTATCCAAAGATTAATGCGCACGAAATCTGAGTCATTTCAATCGTGTTTTACCCTTCTTTAGTAGAGTTTAATGTATAGACGCCACATAAACATGAGTCAGTCTGCATTTTGAAGTCGGCAAATGAATGCATTTATTTTCATAAGAAGTCGCGTTTAAATGCGCTCAATGAAAATCATGAATTTACTGCATCTTTTCAGCAGCAAAAAAAGCACTTTTTCCAAAAAAAAGTGCATGAATTTATTTGCGGTTAAATGCACTCACAAAAAACATGAATTTACTGTAATTTTTCAGCAGCGAAAAATGCGCTTTTTCTCACAAAACAACGTGCTTCCAAGCGGGCCCTTTGTATGGAAAAATCATGCCTTCCGTAAGCAGGTTTGTAAGGGATTAATTTTATTTATTCCCTTACAAAGCTGCATCCAGCGAAGCAGGTTTTTTGCTGGGTTGTATTCTTATTGCTAAGGGCAAAAGTGAGGGGTTGATGGTCTGTAAAAATATTTACCTTTCTTGACCAATACAAATAGTTTCTTAATGTGGTGAGTGCCCAAATTATTGCTAACATCTCTTTCTCATTCGTGGCGTAGTGTTCCTCCGCCTTATTCAATGTTCGTGAAAGAAATGTTATCGGTTTGCCATCTTGTGACAAGACTGCCCCAATTGCGTACTCAGAAGCATCTGTCGTTAAATCAAAATCCTTTCCGAAGTTTGGATGTGAAAGAATAATATCCCCGGAGGTCAGTGAATTCTTTATCCTCTGGAATGAATCTACTGCATCCCGATTTAGAGATATTTTTTTATTCTTTGATGCGTTCTTTGAAACGCGTCCATCCTCCCCTCTTAAAAGGGATGTCAGGGGTTTAGCCATTTTTGCATAATCCCGTATGAACCGACGATAATACCCTGACATACCAAGGAAACTCCTTAAATCCTTTAAGGTCCCCGGTGGAGGTATATTCTCTATCGCCTTAACCTTTTCAGGGTTGGTCCTAATACCATTAACTCCCACGATAAATCCCAAAATTTCTACCTGCTGTTTGGCAAATTCACATTTGTCAAGTTGAACCTTAAAGTTTGCCGAATCCAGTGTATGGAAAACTTTATTCAGATTCTCAAAGTGGGCGTCTTCGTTTTCGCCAAATACAATTATGTCGTCTATATAGACATAACATATTTTCCCTATATGATCTCTCAAAACATCATCTAGAGTGCGTTGAAAAATCGAAGGGGAATTTTTCAGTCCGAAGGGAAGTCGTACAAATTCAAATTTTCCGTTATTAACGGAAAATGCTGTTTTTCAACGTCACATTCTTTGAGAGGGATTTGATGGAAACCGCTCTTCAAATCTATAAGAGAAAAGTACTTATTCTCCCCTAAGTTTGATAAGACCTCATTTATCTCCGGAATGGGATAACGATCGGGCAACGTGACTGAGTTCAGTTTTCTGTAGTCTATTACCATTCTATATTTCTTTTTTGCTTTATAATCTTTCTAATTTATTTCTTAATTTAAATTATTTCTTTTTCTTCATATGTTTCACTTTTATTCGTTTTCTATTTTCTCGAGCTATTTTTTGTTTCTAATAGTCACTTAATCGCTTATTCACTAAGGCTTTTATTTAAATATTTTCATTGCCTTTATTTTTCAATATGTTTAAAAATTTTCTTAAATAAACTTACATTATTATGGTGATACCCCACATACTACTGACAGCTTTGGATTGTTCCCTTTTGTCCTAGTTGACTACTCGTGGTCCTCCACTGTACCAATTGTAGTGCCCGCTGTCTTGAAAAATCCAACGGTGATGTGTCCAACGGTGAGCTGCTTAAGGTCGTGCTGGAATAGCTGGCAAGTTATTGTGTTGTTTGTCCAACGGTGAGCTGCTTAAGGTCGTGCTTGGAACATGCAATAAGTTGCTAGCTTTAAGGTATCTTTTTGCTCGGGCGCCAATTATAAAAATTTAAGTTTCCATTTAAAAATAAAAAAACTTTTATTTAATTTTTATAAGTTTTATTTACTTGTAACGTTTCACTTTACAGTCAGAATACAATTAATTTTTATTATTAACAAATTAACTTAAGTACTAGTAAAAGCAACTGTCATCAGTATTTTTTATTTCATTTTTTTGTGTTATTCATTTTCATATTAAATCGTTCAACTTGTTACAGACATATTGTCAGCATAAATTGAAATTAAAATTTGGAACATAATACTTTATTATGAAAAGGTTAGCAGAACGGATGTTGCAAATAATAAAAAAAAGGTTAACAACTTTTGTGTCGTTAACTTATATAAGTATTTGAAAGAAAGTCATACATTCATTTAATGCAAATTTTTATAAGTATTCACTTTTAAAAGTATTAAAAAAATGCCCACATTTATTCCAAATTAATTTAGGTACATTTTATTATTTATCTATTACGCTCGGTTTCATATTTAAAGTTAAGTTGAACTTAACGATATTGAAAGATAAAATGTCATAAATTATATACGAAATAACAAATTAAATAACTAATGGTTAACTCAAAAACCTTCAGTATGAAAACCACCGTGTAGGTTTTTGAGTTTACTTTTAGTTAATCCATAATTTTTGTTGTTTCGTACACAAATTTCTTGACATTTTCTTTTGTTTAATAGTGAAGTTAAAGTCTTCAGTATGAAACTCAGCTGTAAAGATTATAATTAGAAATTAAGAGTTTCAAAGTTAACAAAAGTAGGCAATTGTTATATCCTTTACTTAATAAATTGATGCGAAAACAGCGAAAAATAAAATGTTTTAAACGACTTAAAACGTGAAATTATCAAATTAACTAACATAGCAGTAAAATTTTTCTCTTTATTTATATTTTTTAGATAAGTTGTCAGGCTAAGGATTGTTGTTGATAACTTGTCTTTAGGAAAATTAATTCCAAAAATATGTGATTGAAGAGCCATACATGTTTACATTCAATCGGATATTTAAAATGAAAAACCACATAAATATGGAAAAGACATGTCAAAGCCTCTAAAATACTTTCTAGTTTATAAGTAACAGTGTCAAATTTTACAAAAATATATTTATAAACTGCGTGCTATTAAATCATTGATACCACTACCACTATCGCCGTATTCGCCTCCACGCTTAAAGGATACCGACTTTTTATTCTTCCAAGCTTCACGTGGGCTACAAAACTGTAGATAACAAAATAGAAGTTAATTTTTGCTACATATTCTTCTATGTATATGTAAAATAATAACGTGACTGACTCAACATCGCCCAGCCCAAACTGCTGAACGTTTCAAATTGAATACCGTTACCAATACCTCTAAAATGTTTAACAAATACCGTTATCGTTACCGATACCGTTATTTTTAATGGTAGTTACCGGTATTTGACCGGTATTTATTAATTTATATAAAAATGCAAATTTTGTGACTTTTTTATAATAATTTTCTAGAAAAAAATTTATGGATAATAATTTTAGTTATTAAAACCTCCAGCATCGAAGATAAAAATATAGTATGTATTTTTAACACGTAAAATGAAATATATGTTAAGTTTTTACTTATTTTTATGTTTTTAACATAATTTATAATACCGGTACATACCGGTATTGCTGTTTCGATAACGGTATACCGTTACCGAAACAGTCTTAAATACCGTTACCGAAACAAATGGAATTCAATACCGTTACCGTTATTCGTTTCGGTAACCAACCTTGCCTTTTTCCAAAAAAAAATACCTTTTTCCAAAAAAAAGTACCTTTTTCCAAAAAAAGTACCTTTTTCTAAAAAAGTACCTTCTTCCAAAAAAGTACCTTCTTCCAAAAAAAGTACCTTTTTCTAAACAAATTTAACTTTTTCCAAAAAAAAGTACCTTATCCAAAAAAAGTACCTTTTTCCAAAAAAAAATGCATTTTGCCAAAAAAATACCTTTTTCCAAAAAAAATACCTTTTCCAAAAAAGGACCTTTTCCCAAAAAAAGGACCTTTTTCCAAAAAAAATTAATTTTTCCTAAAAATAACTTTTTCAAAAAAAGTACCTTCTTCCAATAAAATACTTTGTAGAAATAAAGTATCTTTTTCCAAAAAATTTCGCTTTTCCCAAAAAATTCCATTTAAAAAATATAATTTCACAAAAAGTACTTTTTTTTCCTCCCCCCACGGATATCTCCACTAAAACAAGGTTTCTTGATATTCGGCATAGACATCCGCTAAGACGGGATTTTTGGAAATTCCTACCGGAATTTCCAAATATATTCGTCATAGACGTCCCCATAGACGGTCTCACAAATTGGAAAAGTGTCCCCCTTAACTGCCTGCCCAAACCACTGGAGATAAGAAGTTGAAATTTGGCATAAAGGTTCCTCCACTGTAGTAGACATCGACTAAGTTTGTATTTTTGGAATTCCCTACAGGATATCCCAAAAGGGGGATGTTTCCCCCTTGACGGCCTGCCAAACTGCTGAAGCTATGTAGCCGAAATTCGGTATGTGAGTTCCTCCTTCTGTGTAGGCGTCCACTTAGAACAGAAACGTAGTAAAAATGTTGGTTGAAAGGGAAAAATATCCCAAATAACGGCCTGCCCAAACCGCTGAGGCAATGAAGTTGAAATTTGATATGAATGTTCCTCATCCATCGCAGACAGCCGCGAAGATCGAATTTTTGTAAATTCCTAAAGGAGGGGCAAAAAGAAGAAAGCCTCCCCTTGGTGGCCTGTAAAAACCCCTTCGGCTAGAAACCTGAAATTTAAAATCTGGGTCCCTGGAGTAAGGGCTGACTTATTAGAAAGATACTATTTTGAATTTTGGACAGGGTCGTTATAAAATAGGGGCTCAAAAAACGAAAGTGGCCCCTTAACGACCTGTCCAAACTGCTGGAACTAGGAAGCTGAAATTCGGTACTTAGGTTCCTCTTCCAGCCTAATTCCAACCGGGAGGGACAAAAAAAGAAAAAGTGTCCCACTTGACAGCCTGCTCAAACTGCTGGAATTTTCGGAAATTCCTACCCAGAGGGGCACTAATAGTAAAAGTAGGCTAGAAACCTGAAATGTAAAACATATGTGCCTTGGAGTATGGGCTCACTTATCGGGAAGGTGCTTTGTGGAATTTTGGACAGGGACATTGCAAAAATAGGGATTAATGAAGCGAAAAGTGCCGCTTAAAGGCCTGCCCAAACCGCTGGAGGTAGGAAGTTGAAATTTGGTACTAAAGTTCCTCCTCTATTGTAGACATCCGCTAAGATGAGATTTTTGGAAATTTCCACAGGTAGGGTCAAAAACAGGAAAAGTCTCCCCCTTAACGGCCTGGCCAAACTGCTGGAACTAGGTAGCTTAAATTCGGTATTTGGGTTCCTTCTCCAACGTAGACGTCCCCTAAGACGGTATTTTTGGAAACTCATACCGGGAGGGGTAAAAAGAGAAAATACTTCCCCCTTGCCGAGTTGGGCAAACTGCTGGATATAGAGACCTAAAAACAAAAAAAAACCGGGTGGGGTAAAAACAGAATAATTCTCCACCTTAATGGCCTAACCGAACCCTTCGGCTAGAAACCCGTAATCTATAATATGTTTTCCTTGGAATATGGGCTAACTTATCGACAAGGCATTTTTAGGACTTTGGACAGGAACGTGGTAAAAATGGTGGCTCAAAAGGGGAAAATTGCCCTCCTCCCCCCTGAACATCTGCGTCTTTAGCTAAAAACGTAAAATTTAAAGAACGAGTGTATATGGAACTCTAAAATTAAGAAACTAAATAGGAAACGAGTGGAATTGAAACACTACACAAGTGGAAATTATAGACAATGGAAATGGATTGGAAGTGGGAATGAAAAGGAATGGACTATAGAACGAAATGGAATGAGGATCGAGAATGGCATAGAATGGGGAACGAGTGGAATCGAAACACTGCAGTTAAAAGAGGAATGGAACGGAGCAAGTGCAAAGAAATGGAAAGGAAAGAGAAGCAACTGATATCAATATCGATACACAAGACAGTAGGAACGAAATGGAATGAAACGGGGAACGAGTGGAATTGGAATAACAGATAATGGGAATGAAATGCAATGGAATGGAGAACGAAATGGAATCTTGGAAGGAGTTGCATTGGAACACTGAAATTGTTAAATAAAATGGAATGGAATTTGAATGACTCAAACTGCCGGAGTGTGGTACTTGAAATTTCGCATGCGATTGAGGCAGATTAAAAATATTTGGGATTTTTACTGGGAGGAACAAAAAGGGGTGAGAACCGCTTTTAATTACCTATTCAAACACTATCCACGGAATATGAAACTTATGTAGCATTGAAACATACTCTCCAAAAAGTTAAACAAATTTTATAAAAGAGAAAAAACCTTAGAAAAAGAATGGAACTTATATATTCTGATATTTAAACTGCAGGTAACGAAGCACCGGTGGAAGAAACCGACGCAGTAAATTTTCCAACTGAATTTGTGAATTTACTTGAATTGCCGGGTCTACCTTTACATAAACTGAAATTAAAAAAAAACTTCAATACACCCCAGCAAAAATATGTGTAAGTCATTCAAAACAAACAACTTTTAAATTGGTTACAATGGAGCGATAAGTGCTCTTTTTCTGTTTCGAATGTATGTGCTTTAAAACAACTTTCAAAAATGTATATATAATGTTGTTTTTTTCTTTGTAAATCCATTTGTTTGTAAATTACGAATTTATTAGAGATTCCATTTTTTTTTCTCTAAAAAAACAAGAAAATAGTTAATTTTATTAACGTACTTTATTAATTTACGATTATTTACATATTTTTTAATTATTCGTACATATTTTAAAAAATACTTCCATTACAGTTCCCATTTAAAAAGGGAAGGAAATAAAGAATTAGATCCCATTGAATCTCCTGGACTACTTATGACCCAAATATTAATTCTTTTCACTAAATGCAAATATATAAAAGTTAACAATTAAAATGTATTGTTAAGGCTCTATGAAGTCGCTCGCGTGTTTTTGCACCGTGCACCAAATAAATATGTTAATAAAATTTCCCAGGTAGAAATTGCCAACGTTACAACAAAAGTTGTACTGGGAGAGCACTGTTTTTTACGAAATGCCGGTACTACTTAAAACGTGCTTTGCCAGTACTGTTTACTGAAAATTAACGAGCTTTTTTTAATTTATTTAAATTAAAAATTTTATAAATTTTACGTATTTTTACATCTATTACACAATTATTTATGTAAGAGAGACATCGCCATTCTTTTCTTGTGAAGTTTCGAAAGAATACATTAAAAATCTGTGATGTACACTAAGAGGTCAGTAAAGTTCTAGCAAACTACTAAATTTGTTATTAAATGTACTGGGATAATACCAAAAAAATAAAATCCCAAGCCTGCGCCAACGTTGGGAACTAACTACGGCCAAGCGTTTATTGGTGTTATCATTTCGACAACATGCCAGTACAGTGAAAGTTAAAAATCCGACGCATTGCCAGTACATGTACTACCGCCTCCAATACCGGGCCAACATTGTGCCGTTTGTATTTTTCTACCTGGGTTGTTGCAATGTTAACATAATTTATCGTTTAAAACAGACCAATCAAGAGGTTCGTTAACAGAGGTTGGTCCCTTACCTTTGCTTATACATAAAAAGTTCTATAAATGTCGCCTTCGAAATATGTCTGGGGAAAAACTGTCCTCCAACGGTTCTCGGATTCTTTAATGAATTTAAGGCTAAAATTTCAATCATAGATACGCGGCTTCAGCAAATTTATAATGATGCCCTTATTACTGTAGAGTTGTAAAATGTCGATGCTTTTCTTTCCTTTATTTGTTAAAATTAAAAAAAAAATATATATATATGAAAAAATACTTTCCTAGTACGCTTTAATATTCTGAAAATTCCTGGAGTAATGTTTTAAAAAAAAAATTAATCAGAGGGTTACATATAACTTAAATATGCCCAGTTTTTAGGATGTAGATTATCTTTAAACTTAACGCAGTTTATAACTAGAACACTGCTACTAAAATCTATTTTATTTTCTTTCAATGAAGACATAAATTCTAAACGAGAAAAAGTTGTTCAGGCAAATTTTTGTTAATAAACTTGAAATGGCTGATATAATTCGTTTTCGGTTTAACTAAACCAAGTTTAACTGACATCCAAAGAACTCCTTCTTAATGTATTAATCTTATTTAATTCAATATCGTATCTTTTTTGAATTTAAAGACTAAACTTCTTTAAAAAAAACTTTTGAACAAAAATTTAAAAAAATTTTTGGTTTTGTCTGATTTTGACTTAATCGAATAGAAGCAGATGCAAAAGAAGTGTTTCCTTAATATTGCCCTACAAATAATAATAAATTGAAGCTTTTGTTACACAATAGGTTCAGAAATGGGTTCTGTAAGGGCTAAACATTAAAATTACCTCTAAAATATGCTATTTCATACATTATAAAAAGCAAATTTAAATCACTTTTAAAAATGTATTATATTATATATTACATACATGGGCAAATGCGGCCCGTCAACCAATTTCGTGCGGCCCTTCATTAAATTTAAAACAATCGAAATTTTTGTTTTAAATTTTAAACAAAATTAAAAAAAATTTTATAATAATATACATAGAAAACAGCGACAGCAAAATAAACAAACCTTAAGTCTGGGAAAAATATTTATGGCTCAATATGACGTGGAAATACTTAGGAGTCTCTTATTTTTTATGAGTTTTAATTCAAAAAAATTACCGTTCATTTTAGGAAATGTTAAGGCTGTTTTACGGACCTCGTAAGGATCTCTAAAATCTACTTTTGAAAATTGTTCTTGAAGCACTTAAATTTGGTAAAATAGACACAATGAAATTTTATTCATACACTCATAGAAATAAACCTGTGAAAATAGCAAAACAATTAGTAGCTTTTTTTTTGCTATGTTTACAGGTTTATTATTTAAAAGTGACTTTGCAGAAAAATGTTTGCCGATTTTTGCTAAATATTAGTAAGATTAGGAGAACAAAAATAAATTGTTAAATATAATAATAGTCATCTTGCTAAAAAGAACAGAAATATGTGATGAAAAATAGTAGACTGCTGATTTCACAAAAATAGATTTTTGTCCTCTTAAAACAATTTAAAACAATTACATTTTTTTTTTTATTTTTGTATTCTACTAATAATCAGCAAAATTTGTTGCTGATTCTAGCAAAGTAAATTTTTATTTCAATTAACTATAATTTAGCCAAATACAACTAAAATCCACTATTATTAACAGTTTT
This sequence comes from Leucophora obtusa, assembly GCA_949987735.1. NCBI lineage: Eukaryota > Metazoa > Arthropoda > Insecta > Diptera > Anthomyiidae > Leucophora > Leucophora obtusa. Next base: position 83,205,718 of record OX465298.1, on the reverse strand, counting down.
ACTTTTGCTATTCTTATCTTACTAATATTTACCAAAAAAGTCTGCTTATTTCAGCAGTTGTTTATGCATGGTAATTTTTAAATAATTTCTAGCAGCTTCAGAAAAACTTTTTAGAGGCTTTTTTCTGTTAGTGAACTTAACCTGACCGGCTTTGCCGCTTTTAATTTTTATCCCGCTTGAAATTGATAATATGATATTCAACTTTTAAATAAAGTTTTTGTAATTTATTTTTTATAGAGTTCCCAGCCAGCAAACGACCCCAAAAATGAACCAGAAAAGTGCTAAAAATATATTATTAAACTTTCACTTGTATGAAAGCCGTGCATCCAAAAGAGCTTTATTTTTTAATTCAAAAATGACTCAAAGAAATATTTAAAAAAAAATTTTTTAAGCTAAGAAATTAATCTCTTTTGAGTCAGTTTTCAACTGTTCACAAAATTATGAAACTTATTTACATTTCTGAGTCGTTTCTTAATCATCTTTTGATTTAAAAATTTGTCTCCTTTTATGATTCATGTTACTAAGACTAATATTTTCGTAAAAAACAAATGCGGAATTTTTAACACAGTTTAAAATTTATAAAATATTTGGTTTTAATAAGAACCGTCATAAAAGTATCCAAATTTTCTGGCTGGGTTATCAGCCTTGTGATTGAATTTAAAAACTTTAAGAATTAATTTAATTTTCGATGTGAAAATGTTGTAGACCTATGAGTTTTAAATTTCATTTACATTCAGATTTTCTATAAAAATTATATTTTCCAGATTTTGTATCAAAATTCCGTTCGTAACGTAATTCATGTTACACATATCAATAAATAAAACAAGGGACCGAAATCTATTAAGTAAATTTAAAAATATTTGAAAAATTGATGAACACCTTAAACCTATTTTTTGAAATTGAAGAATAATTCGACAAAGTTTTTTGACTTCAGATTCGTATTAAGGAGGGCAAAATATTTTAGAAACATTTATTGAGTCTGTGCCTATATTTTTATTTGGATCAAATATATAAAAGATTTTGATGTACTTCTCCGCAACTTGAAGTTGAATAGCCTTCAGACCTTTTTGATTTTAGATCCGGTCTTAGAAAACCAAAATACTCAAAAAGGTTTTAGCTGAAGGAGGTACAAAAAAATAATTTTTGTCCAGTGATGTATTAATGGGTGCGGCCCTCCGTAAGTTTGCGAAATCCCAAATTTGGCCCTTCAAGCCATTTATGTGCCCATACCTGATATATTATAAAGAGTACTTCTAAATCACTCTAAAAATGCAAACAAAATGTACTCGTATTGATGTGATGAAAATGTATACCTAAAAAACCATACTTTATTAACATTATGTATGTACTTTTAAATTACTAACAAAATGCTCAAGTTAAACTACTGACAACATGGGACACCACGTGTTAAATAAATCAGTGTTAGAGCTAAATTGTAACTACTCCACAATCAGTTGATGCCCTTCGGAGTGCTGTTAAAATAACTTTTTTGTAATGACTTTTTTTTGCTGGGACGCTAACAATGTAGATACGTAGCTTTGCCCGCTATCTTTAATATTATAAATCGCTTGCCAACCCTGCTTTACGTTATTTATTTTCATTCAAAACACAAATGAATAAAACTACTTACGGGTCTATCTACCTAAGTTCGCACTTTACCTATGTGCGCACTTTACCAAATTATCTTGACATTCACACGTATATTGTCAAGAATTATTGTTGTGTCAGAATTATTTATTTGTGGTGGCTGGGTGAGTGAACGTTTTTATTATAAAAAACTGTATTTAAAAAAGGAAAATTTGAATAAAATCAGGGGCGCCCCCCCCCTCAACCAGGAATACGACTTATCTATAATAAATTTACCTAACAATTATTTTACCTTAGCAACAAATATTTTGTTTTATTTTGTATAAAAGAAATTTAATTCTTACCTTTAAGGCACGCTAACAACGTAGCGGGCTGCGCCCGCTAGTAAATTAATATAAAGACAATAAACTTACTAAAAATGCACACATAAATTCAGTAACAGCTTGAACATTTGTACCCACTGTAAATATCTCATGAATAAGAAGATTCCAAACAAATAATGGGTGATTGTTTGCCATTGATATGAGCAAAACCTTTTTAAATACCAATTCACGTATGGTACCAATATTGGAATAACCATATGTAATTGTAAAATTATGTATGGCTTTTCCATAATTTTATGGTTTTGTAATTTTCCAAAGCCGCCAAAGCAATAATATTCTCTGTTGGATGACAAGCAGTACACAACGCAGTGTCGTTGTGACCCTGTAATTTCTGGACCACCTCTTTCGATTGCAGATTCCAGATGTAAACCAAATTATCTTCACTGCCGGAAACAATCCATTAAAAAATATTACAAACATTTAAAACAAATTCATAAATAAAAAAATTCTTGCCTCTAACTAACATTTCCTCCAGTTACTGAAAAATTTGCAGAAATACAATATTTTTCATTTTTATGTCCAGTGTAGGTTTTTAAACATTTTCCTTTGGAATAGTCCCATAATTTCAAAGTATTATCCAAAGTAGCCGCCAATATATACTTGCGATTGGGGGAGAATTTTACAAAACTTACAGGCGGGTTGTCATCATCTATTAAAGTCTTCAAACACTGACCACTGGCTGTATCCCAAATACGACATAAGCCATCTTAGCTAGAAGAGACAATTAACGAACCATCACGATTGAAATGAACGGCAGAGACAGGTCAATTCATAAAATTTCGAAAGTATTTCTTTTCCCATTTCGGTACTCACATGAACTCGCCAACCATTCCCCATTGGGTGAAAACAGCTGATACTGCCTTGGTATGCCCAGCCAAAGTAAACTTTATAGTATAATTGGGTTTTACGGATAAAGACGATTTATTTGAAGATGAGGATGTTGTTCCGGTCGAAGATGATGTTTGAAGAGTATTAGGACCACTGGATGCGGTGGGCATAGGTTGTGGAGCATGTAGCCCAGGATGACCATGATTTTTACAAGTTATTATTTTAATTCACTTTATTTTTTTAACTACCAAAACACTACCGAATGTTTTTGTTAGAAAAACCTCGTGCTTAGAGTTGTGTCGTTCATGAACGAACTAGTTCATTTGAACGGTTCAGTTCATTGCACGATATGACATCGTTCACCATTATTTGTTCTTTTCGTTCAATCGTTTATTTCGTTCATTTAGTTATTTTTTTTAGTCATAAAAAATTTGTATCCCTTTCTTATTAATTTTATTACAGAAGTAAATGTTTTTCTTAATAATTTAAAATTTTTAATAAAATTGTAATTTTCTGACGCTATTAGTCTATGCACAATAAAATTAATATAAACATCATATCTTGCAGTGATGCCAGAGATCAAATATCACTTTTAGTTTTCATTTTAATTTTGTAATAGAAAAACAACAAAAAATTTGGTAAAAAAGAATGGAAATGTGTTTATTTTTTTATTATTTGTCGGTAAAAATTAATGTTTCATAAAATTTGGTGTTTTTCGAAGAAAAATCTATGATATTTCTTATCCATGAAATGGTGAAGTGTTCTCCACCACTTTGCAATTGATATCATTTTGACGATTCGCTGCAATGGTTTTGACATTTCATATCATATAATTTATTGCATTTGAAGACACCGGGTTAGCACGCGTGCAATTTGCAGTCGTTTATATTATATATGTTGAAAGGAAAACTGGTCAATATTTTGTTACAATTTATATTTAAGGAATTTTTTCTTAATTGTCTATAAATTTTAATATTCATTTATAAAATTAATGCACTTTTCATTATTTGTAATTGTCGCCATAATGCGCAATTACAAAAGCACCTCCCAGTACGACTACTCATAATGAACTAAAACAGCAAAAACAGTAACATCGATACACACGATGAAAAATTGAGTTTGGAAACACAAAATATCAAAAAATTTTGATAACACGAATGTCAACACGATACATTAGCGGCCATATAGACTACCAAGTATGCTGTACAGCATGCTGGCCGGCTGTATGAATTTGACCATGTAATGTCTAATTTGACGGTTTGTCAAGCATGTTGGACGAAAAACAATTTTTTTTGATTTTTCGGCAAGTTTGACAAACAATGAATGAACCAACGCACATTCCGTGCGTTGAAGGTGAACACCAGAATACTCTTGACCTTTTCCTTACTTCACATCCAGACAAATATGAAGTAAGAACACGTGCACCTCTCGGCAATTCGGATCATTGTACCATTTCCGCATCTTTTTCGTTCTCCGTCCTTCGAAACGTTTCGACAACAGCTGCGAAACGTTCAGTTTTTATTTACGAAAAAGCACGTTGGGATGAGCTCAACGATTTTTTTCGGCATTTTAATTGGAAACTCTGTTTCCTTGACGACAACGTAGATGCCGCGGCGAAAATGGTTGAACAGGTTATATTGCTTGGAATGAAATCTTTCATTCCTTCGAAGCAAATTTCGGTTAAACCAAAAGATAAATGTTGGTTTAATCAGACTTGCAGCAACGCAGTCAGATCCAGAGAGTTAGCGTTCAATAATTGGCGGGATAATAAGAACGCCAATACTGATCTGCTTCGCAAACGGGCGAGATATGAGTGTTCCAAAGTACTTAGTCGTGAAAAGTTTCTTTACGAGCAACGTCTTCGTACTAAAGTTCTTTCTGCTCCACGGGGTAGTAAGAGCTTTTGGTCATTCGTTAAAAGAGTAAAGGATAATGCTAGTTCAACTATCCCAACTCTTATAAAGGATGACCAAATATTCACTGAACCGATTGATAAAGCTAACATTTTAGCTGAGATGTTTGCAGGTAATTCATTCCTGCCGGAAAGCGATCAACCACTGCCCGAGCTTGAAAGAGTGTCGAGTACTATGCCTAAGATATTCTTTCGAGCTCGAGCAGTCAAAAGGGTTCTTGCTAACCTCAACGTAAATAACTCATCGGGGCCAGATGGTATACCAGCACTGGTGCTGAAACAGTGTTCTTCGACGCTAGCTCGTCCATTGGCAAGCCTTTTTAGTGCTTCGTATTATGCGGGAGTTTTCCCCTCGTGCTGGAAGGTTGCCAATGTCCAGCCAATCCCTAAAAAGGGTGCGGCTAACAACCCTGAAAATTACCGCCCGATCGCAATATGCTCTGCGCTCTCAAAGGCGATGGAGAATATGGTTAATTACCATCTTGTGAATTATTTAGAGTCCAACTCACTTCTTAATGACCGACAGTATGGCTTCCGCAGACGTCGTTCTACGGGAGACCTGTTAGCGTTCCTCTCGGAGCGTTGGAGTCGGTCCATCCACCGTTTTGGTGAGAGCAGAGTGGTTGCTCTGGATATTTCAAAGGCCTTTGATCGTGTATGGCACGGGGCGCTTATTTCGAAGCTTATTGCGTTTGGTGTAGGTAATGACTTCGCTCGTTTTATTTCGAGCTTTCTCAGAGATCGCACTATTCGTGTTGTTATAGATGGGGTCTCATCCGACGAGTTTCAGCTGAATTCAGGAGTACCGCAGGGTTCTGTTCTTTCTCCTTCCCTATTTCTTATCTTTCTCAATGATCTTCTTGGTCGAACTTTCAACCCTATCTACTCTTTCGCAGATGACAGCAACATTTGTCATTCATTTTCCTTCGATCGTAGGCCAAGCCCTGAGGAGATTGGGGGCAAAAGGCAGATTATGAATGACACACTGAATCGTGACCTTTCTACAATCTCTGAGTGGGGTCGTGCGAATAAGGTCGACTTTAATGCACGCAAGACCCAATGTTGTATGTTGACCCATAGGGCTGTGAGGTCAACACTGTCATCTGTACATATGGGTGATATTGATATTGAGGAATCGGATACTCTTGATGTTCTGGGCATGAAAATTCAGTGTGATGTCCGTTGGAATAAACATGTTTTTCAAGTGTCGAAGGAAGCATTCAAGTGTCTAGGTTTTTTACGTCGGTGCAAGAAGTACTTCACTCCATCCGATTTACTCACTATTTATACCATCTATATCCGACCGAAGATGGAATACAACTCCCATATATGGGCAGGAGCTTCGAAGTCTATTTTGGAGCTTCTGGACCGTGTGCAAAGGAGGGCGTCGGCGCTTATCAATGACAATAGGGTATACAGCTCTATTGACTCATTGGAGCATCGTCGGAATGTGGGTTGTGTGACCCTGTTCTATCGATATTATCATGGGAGGTGCTCAGCTGAGATAAGTGAACTTGTCCCCAAAGCCCAAGTTTTTATTCGTAATACTCGCTTGTCAGGTAGAGCGCATCCGTTTGTAGTCGATTGTCCAGTGGATCGCACGACGCATTATAGAGAGAATTCGTTTATCAGTCGCACTAGCCGTATGTGGAATAAACTCCCCGCAGAGGTCTTCCCTGTTACTTACAATGTTGAGAAATTTAAATCAAATATTCACAAACACTACTCCCTCTTTCCTCCTCCTCATAACCTATTTTCCTAATACCAACACAACGCACTGCGTTAATAGGGGGGCATCCCCTGAGTGTTGGTCCAACAAAAAAAAAAAAAAAAAAACACGCTTTACCGTCTATTGAAAAAAATCATCAAACATTGGAGAATTTTACATTTTTAATAAGTTATTTTGTGACAAGAAAGGGATAACGTTAATAAATAAACTAAAAAATGCAAAAACAGAAATTCAAAAATGAAATTCAAAGAAAAACATTAATAAAAATAATTTCGTCATTATCATCCGCTGTGTTGATTTTGTGGTTTTGAAGTAAAGTTTTACAGCATGCTTGTCCGTGTATTCCAAAAACCATTTTTTGTTTGTCTTACAAGCTGGACAGCTGCCTTTATACGATCAAGCATGCTGTCCAGCTTGTTTGACAAACAAAAAATGGGTTTTGGAATACACGGTCAAGCATGCTGTAAAATGTACCTTCAAAAACTTTTTTTTTCTGTTTTAGCATTTTTTAGTTTATTTATTAACCTTATACCTTTTTTTGTTACAAAAAAAATAGTTAAAAATGTAAAATTCCCTAATGTTTGATGAATTTTTCCATTACACTGTAGAGCGTGTTTGTCAAACCTGCCGAAAAATCAAAAAAATTTTGTTTTTCGTCCAACATGTTTGACAAGCTGTCAAATTAGACACTACATGATCAAATTCATACAGCCGTCCAGCATGCTGTACAGCATGCTTGATTTTCTATAGGTCGCTATACACGAAGGGCATTTTGTGACGAATGTTCCTTCGTGTGTAAGCAGTTTTAGAATAGAAAACAATTGTACCATTTACAGTAAAATTCTTTTAAGCTAAACTTGGTTAAGACGAATTATCGGTTAATAGGAACTACTTTGAAAGCCGCTTTATGAAACGCTTCGTCATATTTATTGCCGATGAACGATTTATGAAGCAGTTTCATCAATATGATAACTCTTTTTTTCACCGAGTGTACGAATATGGATTATAAAAATACATATTGAAAAAATTGCAAAACTTATTGTATTTATAGCAAAGAAATATTTGAAAAAAGCAAAAAAAAACGTGGAAATATAAACATTAAAAAACAACAAAACAATTTTGAGAACAAATCTATTTTTATTACAAATGGAAAAAAACGCTTAAAAACAACTTGGTCTTTCTGGTAATATTGCAACAAAAATTTATATCAGGTTGTGTATATTTTCAAAAAAAAAAAAAATTTAAACTTCCAAAATAATAAAGATTAGTATTTTTTTTGCTAATTTTAGCTAATCGGTTTCAAAATTTAATAAAATTAAATTTGTAGATTTAGCAACTCAAATTAGTAAAAAATTCTGTAATTTGTAAAATGCGAATACCAAATTATTTTACTAAAAAACAACTTTATACTAAAAATTAGTGTAATACTAGTATAATAAAATTGGAAACCGTTTTACTAATTTTTATACTATCTTTTTTTTTAGTGTAAAGCGAAAATGGAATTCCTTACCATTAGGGCGTCGAACATTCCGGGCACAGTCGTTTCCAAATAAATTAATTTTTGTTTCATCGCTCCACAAAATGTTTTGCCATTATTTTTCCCCGTCTGCTTCGGGCCAATTGGAATGACTTCTTGCAAACGCCATTCTAGCTTTTAAATTTTTTTTGTCTAAGCAAAGGGACTCTTCTGGCTATCTGTCCTGGTAAATGAGCTTTTTGTAGTCTACGGCGAACCGTTCGGGAGGAAATTACATTTCCAATATCTGCCGAAATCGCTCTTGAAGACACAAATGGGGTTTTCTTTGCAAGAGTTACAATACGGATATCTGTTGTTTTTGAATTTTTTTGGTTCTTCCGCGAGTTTCGACGGGATTTTTAGGCTTTAAAGCATTTTGTACAAAAAATAGCGACCTATTTATAGTTTCTGCTATAGAACGAAGACTTTGGCCACTTTCTCTTAGTCTTGAAACAATTTTTCTTTCCTCCGGAGAACAATGACTTTTTCGACCCATCGCTGATTTTGTTTACTATGTATTTCCTTATGAATAAATATAAACAATAGTAAAATAACTAGCCTTTCCAAAAAAACTAGAGCAGACTGCGAAAATATTAAAGAATTCAGCAACGTATTTATTATTTTTAAATCACACCTAGCACACAATGAAAACAACGGGAAAGCCCCAATTTTGTTTTTACTTCTAAAGGCATTGACATATTAAACTTCTTTAAATAAAAAAGAATTGCCATGTTTACTTTCCGTTAAAGTAACTAAAATTAAACATAAAGAAAAAAAAAAGGTGTACTTATTATTTTGACCATATGTGTATATATAAAAAAAAATGGTGAGAAATTGCTTTTTATGCACCTGTAAAAATAGTACTGAAAACAATATTGAATTGGAGTGCACCTTTTACACTTGTTTAATAAGTACTTTTATTGAAGGAAATAGGGAACAACATCTCGCAGTAACAAAGTGGTGTTTTTATGCTAGCCAACTTTCATATCAAAGAATAGCTCAGTAGTAGAGCGCTAGACTAGCAACCGTGAGGTCGCAATAAAAAAACTTTTGTAAAATAAAAAAAATATAATTTTTTTTTAAACTTTTAATTGGTAAAAAAGAGCTTCCTTTGCACTCCTTCAAAAAGTACCTAAAAAAATGTTGAAGTGGAAGTACGCCTCTCCTATGACAACTCAATGTTAAAATCATTAGTGTTTATGTTAAAAAAGGAGTACATCTAGATCATCAATTGTAGTGCTTTTTCTACTGCTTCGGCATCTCTTTTTTTTTTGCGGCGCTGTTAACCATCTAGTTTAATCATCATCAATAAATTTAACTTATTGTGCTGTACCGTGTAATTGCTTATTTTTTTCAGCTCAAAATTTTAGTCGGGACAGGTGTGATAGTTTGCCTTCGAGAAATCGTACTTCAAGTGAATGTTGTAACAACAGCATTAAAATGACACCAATCTCGACAATTCCTCGTTCACTAACTAGGCAAGGCAATAATAGTTCTCCTGTTGCTTACTCTGCAAGTGAGGAGTCGGTAACCGCTGGAGATTCTGAAGATAATATTGCCTTCCTGCCTTACTTACTGAGGTAAGTTTAAATTTAAAAATAATTATCTCTAAATATTATAACCTTAAACGATAAAGAACGTTTTTAAAATTGTTATTATCTACCTTTTTGCAATTTTTTTATTTTTTTATTCCTTTATTTTTGAAAAAAAAAAACAATTTCCCAGCTAAAAATCAACATATGTGACGCGCAAAATAGAAAGGGACCTAAGGTCCCCTTAGGTCCCTTTCTCAGGAGGGCATGGGATCGGTCTCATTCGATGCTCAGATGTTGTCCACATCAAAAAAAAATTTATTTTTTTTACCCTTAGGTCCCTTTCTCTATGCGCTGTCACATATATGTATATTAGAGTGTCCCTTAAAAATAGATTTGTCATTACACCCCCCAGTTTTATTGGAAATGGTCCCAAATGGAAGAAATCGAATTTTTTTTTTGAAAACGTTAACCCTAAAGTTGGACGAAAATTGCCTCTTTAGAAAAAAGTGTATTACTATTAAAAATTCCCAAAATTCGAAATTTCGAAAAAAATTATTTTTTATTCCATTTATTTATTTAATATAGTCAAAATGATTCATACATGGAATTTTGACTTCATCGTATATCATTAACCCACTTTAGCCTGGAATCCAGAATGACCCACGAATTTGATAAAAATGCAAAAACGTATTTTTTAAAAATTAATTTTAAAGATTTTTTATAATGCCTAATTTGGAGATGTCGATTGCTATTTGTACCACATAATAGTTGATATTAAAGAAAAAAAATAAATTGGAAAAATGATAATTCGAGTTTGTGTTTGGAGCGACTGCTCCGACATTTTACAAAAATTGCTCATTTTGTCAAAAATTTTACAAATTTTAATGTTTTCATTAAATTTTACACGGTTTTCAGAAAAACAGCACTCAAGTTTGGTTAGATTATAATTATCTTTTCATTTCTTTAAAAAAAATTTAACCTTTGGTGGCCTGGGGTCAGAAAAAACCCATGGAACTTAATATTAATTATGACTACGAGATTGTAAAGCCATTAATTTTATAAAAAAAAAATTTCAACTGGATAAAAATAATTATTTTGTGTAACGTGATCCATGTGGGGTTAATTTTTATACTTTTGGCCAAAAACGCCCCACTAGGAAATTTACAGAATAACACCTAACCACTAATCTCGTAGTCATAATTAATATTAAGTTCCATGGGACTTTTCTGACCCCAGGCCACTAAGGGTTAAATTTTTTTTTAAAGAAATGAAAAGATAATTATAATCTAACCAAATTTGAGTGCTGTTTTTCCGAAAACTGTGTAAAATTTGATGAAAATATTAAAAATTTTTAAAATTTTTGACCAAATGAGCAATTTTTGTTAAATGTCCTGAAAAGCAGTCGCTCCAAACACAAACTCGAATTATCACTTTTCCAATTTATATTTTTTCATTAATATCAACTATTATGTGGTACAAATAGCAATCGACATCTCCAAATTAGGCATTTTAAAAAATCTTTAAAATTAATTTTAAAAAAAATACGTTTTTGCATTTTTATCAAATTCGTGGGTCATTTTGGATTCCAGGCTAAAGTGGGTTAATGACATCCGATGAAGTCAAAATTCTATGTATGAATCATTTTGACTATACTAAATGAATAAAGTAATTTTGACTTAGCTGCACAACAAACTTTTGCAAGAATTTTTGTGCAGGTAAGCTAAAAACGCAGCTAATACTACGTTCACAGTACGATTGTTAAACACGTTTATGTAATAGTTAAACATATCAGTTCACACTTAAAAATGAAGTGTTTAAGTTAAACATCTCGAACAGATGTTCCTTAACAATTTTGAAAAAAAACAAAAATTTTACAAAATTTCCCAAAAAGTAGTTTTTTCTTCGGCCGGAGGCAATAATTAATAATTTTAGGCATTATCCAACGTTATAATTGCTATAAAAAATGAAATAACATTATCCGCCCCAGTCGGAAACAAGATTTTTAAATTTTTAGTTAAGGGACAACTTCATGGCTGTTTTTGGATTTTTCGTTCACCGGAAGCAAAGTTTAATTAATTGTTTTGTTCATCTATCACTTTAATAAGGAAAAAACACATTTTAACTGGTTTTTATTTAAATTTAGTTTATTTTATTCAATTTTAATTTTTTTATTTTTCTTGTTGTGGGTTCTTCTGCTTCTAACTTGTCATTCAACACCAATTGATATCAATTTTATCGAGTTTAACAACGTGTTTAAAAATTAAACACAATAATTTAGCGTGTTTAAGGGTAGGAAAAATGTAATGTAAACATCTCACTTAAACATGTTTAACGCCTAAACACGTCAAATCGAGTTAAACACGCATATGTGAACGCCGTATAAGTCAAATTGTTTACCTGCCTTAATGTGCAGGTATACAAATGCAGACTGAAAACAAACAAAACAAATGAAGCCAATGATGAAAACTTTGTGCTTTGCAGCAGATCTTGCGATTTTTATGGTTAAAAAACGACTAAAGTAGGATATTTTTGTTACAAAAAAAGTTGACAACACATTTATTTTATGTTTCCTAGAATTGAAAAACAAAGCAAAACACAAGAGGCAGGTAACGGTGATCTTTTTTATGAAAATAATATAAAACTGCCAAAAATATGAGGCAGTTATCTTAAATGCGCAGGTACAAAAAGTGCACTTACATAATTTTGTAAAATAGAAACGAAACCAAAATTTTGTGCAGTTATAGCAAATGTGCACTTAAGAAAAAGGCAGTTAAATCAAAACTACTGTAAATGGAATCAGAAATAATTTTTTTTTCGAAATTTCGAATTTTGGGAATTTTTAATAGTAATACACTTTTTTCCAAAAGGTGCCATTTTCGTCCAACTTTCGGAATGGGTTAACGTTTTCTAGAAACAAAATCGATTTCTTCCATTTGGGACCATTTCCAATAAAACTGGGGGGTGTAATGAACAAAAATCGACAAATCGCTATTTTAAGGGACAGTCTAATGTATATATCCATTAGAGGTGTTCTTATTAGTATGGCCAAATTTTAAAGTGTTTTGATTCCAGTTCGCCGGCCAGATTTTTGTTCATTTATATTAAAAAATTAAATAAGTAAAATTTGGAGCGAATCCGATCACTTTTAGTGAAACCGGAAACGACTTCAATATACCTCTATACAAATAAATAGAACAAAATTACAGTTTTGAATAATTTTTTGGAAAAATGTTTAGTTTCTGGATCTATATTTCTTAAAACTAAGGATATAATATTAGATGAGATTTTTTATACGATAGATATTTTTGTCGACAAGCTTCAACAAGCTGAAGCAACAATTGTTTTTTCCCTTAATCATTGGTTAATATTCTGTTAAGGTCTTTTATGAATTTAATGCAGTCAGCAGTATCATTTACAACAAATATGTCCTTACAGGATGTAAAACCTTCCTCAAATTCAAAATCTAGAAATTCCAGGGATAAACTAAAGCGACTTAAGGAATACTTTGTTTTCTCTGATACAAAAATCACATAATGAGTTTTTTGATGTCAGAAAGTCTATTAAATTCGAATAGTATCGACCATTTTTTAATTTTACAATTGGTTCTTTTAATTTAAGTTTTTCAACTATTTTACGTTTTTCGTTAAAACTTATATTTGAATCCAAAAAGTCTAGAGTTATTGTTTCCTCAGAAATATAGCATAAATTGTTGCTCATTTTTTTAAGAATTACTGCTAAAATTTTTGGGTTAGTTTCTGAATACTTTATAGCATCTTAAATAAGAGACAAATCTTGAAGCGGTGCGTCTATGGCATTAGTAGTACATCTGAACCAAACTTTAATATAAAGTTTCCCTAGAAAAATGCAAATAGCGCGTAATCCATTTGATTCATGTTTCGTAAGTGAGAATTTGTCATGGAACGGAAATATTTTTAAAGAACATATTGCTTTTGACACCCAGCGTGCATGGCTAGTTGGACCAGTCGTTCGAAAGTTATACCTCTCTGCACCAAGGAAGATTAAGACCAACTGAAGTAATTCTCTATAGTCTTCTCGATTTTGAGATTTAGTTAGTTGATAATATCAAAACTTTATACAATTTTCATGTTCAGCTGGACTTATTTGTAAACAAACAGTTGCACCTTCATTACTACTTCTAAATAATTCTTTGTTAAAACTTGGCCAAGATTTGGCATATCCTTAAAATATTGAAACTTCTGGAGCAGAGGTTAAATATAAATTTGTTTCGAAGACGATGCGCAATACTATTTCGTACACATGGTGGAGGCAAGGTAGATTGATTAGATTACGTCCAATTTTGTTTTCCCAGAGGACTGCGGCGATGATACCAGTATTTGTAAACGTTGTATCATATGACAAGCCGTTTACTTGGTCAACAATATTCCATTTTTTTCTAAGCTTTTATAAACTGCATCCGCATTATTTTTCCAGTTGATGATTCTACTTTCGGTGCACGTAGAAACTTCAATGTGCCGTTGTAGCTTACCGCAAACGATGGATAGTTGAACGATTAATGACAAGTTCCTCTACATGATGTCCTAATGCTTCAGCTGCTGCTATGAGAATGTGAACTGCCATTCCATCATACACTTTGGCATTGTCCAGCGTTTATTAACCGAGCTGTAATAAAACTTTTTCGTTTTCGACTTAATACAGAATTTGAGCTTACGTTTTCTTTCTCGATAGTCGTGTTGTTAATTGGCAAGTTGATAACAGAGCTTTGAAGAATTAATTCCTTTTTGAATGAATTCACTACCAATCGAATTCAATTTTCGCTAGAATTAAATGAATTCCTTTTCTTAAGTAATTCACTGAATTCGTTCAACCGAACGCGTTCATCAAACAACAAATTCAAAGAATTAATTCAATTGCAATAGTTCTTTTTATTAAATCACATGAATTAAGTCACTGGTGAACGCGATCAATTTTATAAATCGAACGGAAAAAAGTGAATTGATTCCTTACTGAATTAATTCACCACTGAATTTCATTTTCGTTCAGTGAATTGAAAAAAAAAATAAAATTACGTTCAGTGAATTAAAAACAAAATACGTTCACTGAATTAAAAAAAAAAATTACGTTCACGTAATATACGTAAATAAATGCTTTCTTCTACTGAACGCACATTGGGTTCAAATGATGCCAAAGTGGCGATTAATTGAAATTTTAGAATCAATTTTTTAAAATAATTTTTGGTATCGGGTAAAATTAGATAAAATTCTGCATCACTAGTTGTCACAATCAATCGTCTATGTTGTTTACTTATTCTACAGTGGGCTCTCAAAGTTAGAGAATTATTAGTGTTTTCGCATACAGTGGCAAAAAGTTTAAATTGATACGATTCAAGTCTTAATTTTTTCTATTTAGCCTTTCAAAAATTATTTTTTTGTGATGGAACCTTCAACTTCAGGTATTTAAGTATATATTTAATACCTTTTTGTTAAAAATATTTATGTGTAAATATTTTTAATTATTTTTTAAAAATTGACCAATTTTGGGTTGTTTTTCATATTTGTAGAACATTTGAGGTTGTATATTAAAAAAAAATGTGCGCATTTGTTGCTCCATTTTTTTTTTTTTTTTTAATTTTGTATAAAAGGTCTGTTTGTCTTAATATACCTAATTATTGAACAGAACTGTTGTTTTTTCGTTTTTATGTTGTCTTTTTCTATATTTTGGTGTTATTGTTGGTGCATTTTGGTTTTTTTTAAGAGATGGGTGCGTGAGTGATTTTTTATCGCTCACGTACAAAAATCTTATCACGCCCGGAAAAAATTTTTACCCACATTTTGCAGAAAAAATAAGTGGTTATTTTATATTTCAGTCACTACACCGAATGTTTTACTCACGCTCACCTAAGCACTCCCACGTACCAAAATTGTTGTTATGAAAAACTATGGCCACCCACGAATTTGTTTACCCATGTTAACGAACGTCCAATATAACATCAGTAAGATTTTAGTCACATCTTTAAAATGCCAGTAACACACCGTATTCGATTTTTTGTTATTTATACTACAAAGATTAATTTGTAAAACAAATTGTGTCACGCGCTCATTTCTATTGCAATTGTTTTTTGTTTGTTTCGTATTTCTGTGATATTAGGGGAATTCATATAGAATGTACGATAGTGTAAGCCTGGTAAAGTTATATCATTTATTTCAAAAACTACTCGTATATACGCACCCTGATAAATTCATTCTACAATTTATTATTATTTTTGTTTGAACATTTGAAAAATATCAAAATAATCAAATTTAAAAAAATATTTGTAATTGGTTGTGATTGTTTATTGAATAAATATTAAATTTGTTTAATAACATATTTTCTAAAAGAGATTACTGAGGAATTTAGGAAGAACCGGAAGAACAATATTCCAAATACGCCAACAAATTTAAAATATATTACGGATATTTATATATTGTGTATTTATACACAGTTTACCAAGCAGTAGAACGCGTTATATGAATGCCCCTATTGTTTGTTGGTTTAAAATGTGAAGTGTTTTTAAAATGTGTAAAGTATTAAATGAAGCATTTAGTATTCGGTATTTGGTAAATGGGTAAATGATTGAAACTTTCGTTTCTTTAAAAAAATATATATGTATACTAGGGCGGGTCGATTTAATAATCGCCCATGGCTCAGTGAAAATCGTATTCTAGGGATCAAAATAAGAAACTTTGCCGAAGGAACCATACCTCTAAAGCGAATTCTACTACCCCCCAACTGTTGACTTTTGTCCCGTATGGTCAAGTTTTGAAAAATCCCACTTTGACCCATTTAGAGTGCCCCAATCGAGTCCAAATGTATGACCGACCCCCACTAACTTTGGAGGGCCGATCCACCCATGCCAGTGGCACACCCTGGGGGGTTCCCCATACAAAGATTTTAAAAAATCACCATTTTTGGCACTTTATTTTATTATTTTTTATTTATTTTATTTATTTTTATTATTTTATTTTTTCTCTTTAAAAATTTATTTAGTCAGAACATATGTAAATGAAAAAATTAATTTAACTTAGTAATAGAAAAGAAAATAAAAAAAATTACTGTTTGAAGTCTTTTTTGCTTTCAAGTCTGGGCAATTTCGCACGGCTCTCTAATGTCGTCACCATAACAGCCTCTACATTTTCCGGTATAACTCGTTTGGAAACGCTAGCTAGCAATTGAACGTGTCGTTCTGTTGCAGGTCGTAAAATAGGTTGTGTGGGTTTTTTAAGCCACCACAAGACACAGCTGCATGTCGTAAACTTACTTAAGCTAAATCGGTTACAGGTAGAATTGAGCATAAAATTATCATAAAGGATTTTCCAGAAGTAATAAAAGGCGCACTTGCTTAACAGAATTTGTAGTCAGATTAACGTTTAATTTACATGTAAGTACTTTATGGGCAGTTTTGACAACAAAATCGGTTACAGGTAGAATTGAGCATAAAATTATCATAAAGGATTTTCCAGAAGTAATAAAAGGCGCACTTGCTTAACAGAATTTGTAGTCAGATTAACGTTTAATTTACATGTAAGTACTTTATGGGCAGTTTTGACAACAAAATCGGTTACAGGTAGAATTGAAATTACCATTTCATTCTTAATACCTCGTCTTTTAGACCATATATAAAGCAACAGTTTTTGTGAATGCATTAAGTCGTTGTGAAGAACTCGAAGTGTGAAGTGCTAATTTGAGATAAAAAAATATTTAAAAAAAAATCATTCCAAATCAAGAAGTTTACAATGAATCCACCATCCTCTACACCGCAAGATGAAGCAATAACAACATCAACAACTATCGAAAACCCAATGAGTCATATACCCAGGCATGATGTTACTGTTTTTGGTGTGTCTACTGATTTGACTGATCTTAATTTACCAACCCATCTGGATATCTTGAGATATTATTTTTACTTGAGCGAACAAAAAAAGTTGTCCTATAAAGCATTCACTATTCAAGTACAAGATAAGTTGATTGGAATTTGGGAAAAACTTGGTATGGAAATAATGCTGAAAAAAAGTGTATGTAATAAATTGAATAGATTGCTTGACAAATATCAAGAGCAAATCAAGAGAAGAAACAAACCCCAAGAATTTACAGAGTATGTTAAATCTCTGGAAACAATTTTTTTCATTGGAACATGTAAATGCGATTTGAAGGCAGCTCCATGTGCATGCGGTTTGGTTCCCGAACGCCTCAAAGAGTTTATGCACGATCAACATAATCAGAGAAGTCTAACAATGGATGGATTTGCGATGGAAATTGAAGAGCAAGGAGCAACGTCTATGTCATCAATGCCAACATACCAAGATCCCGATGATTCAACATACGCACCGCCACCGGTTCAATAAGATTTGGATATAAGCACAAGTTCACAATACACACAGAGATACGATTGTTTTAACTTTGCCTTGATATGTGACAGATTTGGCGTGCCTGATAGAGTAGCATCAGCAATGGGAACAGCTCTTTTCCAAGATTTTAAAATGAAAGATATCCATGGCAAACCTCTCATCATGGATAAATCGAAAGTTCGCCGAGAAAAAGAGAAATGCAGACAAGAAGTGCTTCGCAAACGGTTAGATGATACCAATTTGTTAGCATTTTCATTCGATGGCAGAAAAGATGATACTTTAACGAGAGATACAATTGATGAGAAGTATCATACTAGAATGGTAAAAGAACCTCATCTTGTTATTTTGAGAGAACCGAATTCTGAATTGATTGGTTACGTAAGACTGGAACATGAAACCGCTGAATACAAAACAACCAAATTAAATGATTTTTTCAACGATAAAAATATATCACTGGATGCATTAATTGGCATATGCACTGACGGTGAGCCAACAAACACTGGCCCAAACGGTGGAATTATACGACGATTCGAATTGCTGTTAAAAAGACCATTGCATTGGTTCGTTTGCCTTCTACACTTCAACGAACTTCCGTTTCGGCATTTGTTTGAAGCTTTGGATAAATCAACCAGCACTGGACCAAGATCGGCAACCGGAAAATTGAGCCGTCAAATCGAAACTTGTGAAACTCTTCCGGTAAGTTATTGCTATCACTCATTTATTATAATTGTCAACCGTTTTTAATTGTTTTATTTTTATATATTTTCAGGTGGTGGACGGCTTTCAGAAAATTGAGTTGAAAAATATGCCCCCTGCTCCAGAAAAAATTGAATTTTCCACCGATTCCAAGTACTTATACGACATGGCCCATGCAATTTCTAGCGGCGTGGTTTCAGTGGATCTGGCAAACATCAAACCAGGGAAAATTGTACATTCTCGGTGGCTCACCAAGGCCGCTAGACTATTACGATTATATGTGACAACGGAAAATCCAGATGCAAATTTAAGAATACTGGTTGAATTTATAATTACATGTTATGTGCCAATGTACTTCAATATCAAGTATTACAGCTCTGTCGTGTACGGTAGTAGATTATTTTTCAAATTCATTAGTTGGTCAAGATTTCTAGAACCTCGTTTACGCAAAATTGTCAATAAAGTAATTACAGATAATTCATATTATGCGCATTCGGAAAATATCTTGTTATCAATGTTGTTTGATGATAGCAAAGAAAAGCGCGACTGTGCTATCAAGATAATTCTACGCTATCGAACCGATGTTGACGACCCAACGGGACTTAGAGCTTATAAAAAACCAGATATAAACTTTTATTGCACAAGTTACACGGAAATGATCAATATGAATGACATAAATGACGTATTTGAACCACCATGCACGCGAAGCATTCCATACGATACTTTGGAAGAATATTTAAATCAAGATGATCCACCGATTAATGATCCAAAAATTCCATCACACATACAAGAAACAGAACGACACGTTCAATTGCTAGCTAGCGTTTCCAAACGAGTTATACCGGAAAATGTAGAGGCTGTTATGGCGACGACATTAGAGAGCCGTGCGAAATTGCCCAGACTTGAAAGCAAAAAAGACTTCAAACAGTAATTTTTTATTTTTTCTTTTCTATTACTAAGTTAAATTAATTTTTTCATTTACATATGTTCTGACTAAATAAATTTCTAAGGAGAAAAAATAAATAAAATAATAAAAATAAATAAAATAAATAAAAAATAATAAAATAAAGTGCCAAAAATGGTGATTTTTTAAAATGTTTGTATGCGGAACCCCCCAGGGGAGTTCCAGGGGGTGTGCCACTGGCATTAGTGGATCGGCCCTCCAAAGTTAGTGGGGGTCGGTCATACATTTGGACTCGATTGGGGCACTCTAAATGGGTCAAAGTGTGATTTTTCAAAACTTGACCCTACGGGACAAAAGTCAACAGTTGGGGTATGGTTTTAGAGGTATGGTTCCTTCGGCAAAGTTTCTTATTTTTAACCCTAGAAAACGATTTTCCCTGAGCCATGGGCGATTTTTTTGCCTCCCCACAAATCGACCCGGCCTAATGTATACTCTTTGTAGGAACAAGCCCCAACACAATTTTTATCCCTCGACGAGAACTTTATAATTTCAAGAAAAATACTGATGTAAATGAATGGGAAGATAAAATCAGTATTTTAAAAATGAAAATCATTAAACGCATTAACCCGTCCAATATAAATGATTTTGAAAAAAGATTTAGCACATTTATTAGCGAATTTTAGATTTATTATAATAAAAGTTGGAGGAATAATGAACGTTTTTGAGTGTTAATAAAGAATGGTTAGATGCTTCTATCTCGTTTGTCCCCCCTCCAAAAAATCGAAGACGAAATATCTTTCATTTGTAGAAAGTAATGAGAAAACCAAAGCAAAGAAGAGTAATAGCATAAGAGATATACTCCGTTACCTTTATTAGCTCCAAGGTTGCCAACTCTTGAAGTGAAAAAATGGCTAGATTACAAAGAAAAAATGGCTAGAAATGGCTGAAATTGTAAAATATGCTAAAACTCAATAATTTTAATGTAAATAATTTAGGTTGTTCATAAAGGGTGTGTTATCTGTTGTATCGTTGTATCTTTCTAACAAAAAACAGAGTTGTTAAAATTTTTATTTGAGTTTAACAACGATTTTCTATTTGGTTTTCTATCTGCTAGCACACTCAAACATAGGACACTAAACATACGTAAAATGTTGTATCGTGCTATTCTCAAATATTGTATTTTTTCAATTTAATTTTTAACAACTCTGTTTTTTGTTAGGACGATAGAACGATAAAAAAATAGCACACCCCTTGTGAAAAACCTTATTGATAACAATCAGTTTCAGCATGAATTTGATAAGAGTGGCGTTTAGATTTCAATGTTTTCTCACTTTCTAAAATATTTTCATTGAATTTTTACAAAAACCATGATTTAAAGCCAATGTCAAAATTTTGCATGTACGTAGTCTGTAAACCAAAAATCATAAAAATTCAATAATTTTTGTATAAAATTAACTGCAAAACATTGAAAGAAAAAAATGGCTGGGGAAAAATAAAATGGTTAAATCTTCCGGCTAGATACAATCTAGCCATTTTTTGATGGCTAGATAAAAATAAAATGGCTAGATCTAGCCCGAAAATGGCTAAATTGGCAACCTTGATTAGCTCATGCCACACAAATGGGTTTAAGAGCGTCCGGAAAAATCGAATCGTCAAAACTGGTTAAAGAAATAACAACGTCGACACCAACAAGAGCTTTAAGGTACAGACAAATCTTTAAGCAGGTTAAACCACAACAATTGACTGCAGAAGAAGCTCTAAGCATTTTGATATAAGCAAAATTATTTAGGAGAATACATTAAAAAAGTTTTAAAACAATTAAAAACGGTCGAGTCTAAAATTTAGTTTTTGTGCTCATTTTTCTTAGTTTAGTTCTATATATTTCAAGATATGCATATTATTTGGAAGATAATATTGTCGTCTTTAAATTAGAACCAAAATTAAAGTTTTCAGATGTCAAATTTAATAGTTATGAGTGACTTTGTAAAAATACTTTTTAAATTTTTTACGTTTATCCAATTTTCAAAACGTCATATTTTAGAAACCGAAATGATTTCCGATCGGAAATTATCTGATCTTATGAACTCTGATATCTTGTAATATTAATTGTAAATTTCATTAAAATCGGAATCGATAAATCCAACTGCTGCGCGTTTTTTCATGGATTCTCCTAATACTTAAAAATTTTTTTTTCTTTTTTTTTAAATAAAAAAAAGTTCTTAACGAAAAATATAAAAGTTTAGTTTTTTAAACTAACCTATACATAGTTAATCCAAAAAAATAATATCTCGTCAATAAAGCTCTTCCTTGAATTAATCGCCAGTTTTTTTTTTCAATTCAGTGAAAGTATTTTGTTTTTCTTAATTTACTGAACGTAATTTTATTTTTTTTAATTCACTGAACGAAAATGAAATTGGACGAATTCAGTGGTGAATTAATTCAGTAAGGAATTAATTCACTTTGTTCCGTTCCATTTATAAAATTGAACGCGATCACCAGTGAATTAATTCGTTTGATTTAATAGAAAGAACTATAGCAATTGAATTAATTCGCAACAAAATAAATCGAACGAAAACAAATATGAATTAATTCCATTCAATATGTGATGCTTTGTGACTTAATTTATCGAATTTTTAATTCAGAATAGAAAAATTGAATTAAAGAATTAATTCTTCAAAGGTCTGGTTATCTTCTGCAATCCACTCCGTGTTCTAACGATTGAAGGGCTTGGTGCTTCTTCCGCAGTCGATGATATTTTGTTTTTCTATATACTCAACAGTTTTGCCGGTAAAAATAAATGTATGAAGAAAAAAATATTTTTTGCCTAAAATATTAAAAAAAAAGTAATAAACAAAAGGTTATTGATTTTTATGGTAGCGGTAACAAACATTTATTTTTACCGGCAAAACTGTTGAGTATATAGAAAAACGTTATATGAACAGATTAAAGGAATTGTAATTTTTAATTTTTTGAAAATTGTTTGAGCAAAATCGGACTAGTGGTTCTCGAGTTATGTCAAAAAAAAGATATATCTCGATTCCTAGGGGTGACCCTGCGAAACGCCGGGACACGTATAACTTGTTTTTGACCGATATAACATTTCCCGTTGGTTTCATCCCATCCCGATTTTGACTGTCGCATAGTGTTATCATATATGGTGTCATACATCTCCATATATGACCCCTATCTTTGAATGTATTAGCCCATATATGCTTCCATATATGTCAGATATGTTCATATATGACTCATATATGTAGTTGCAAATATAGCCGTAATTTTTTAAGATTATTGAACTTGGCAAAAAAAACCGGACTAGGTTATGGCAAAAATGCAAATTTTAAAATGCCCACAACTTTTATATTTTAAGAGATAGCACACATGTGTAAGCAATTTATTGCAGGGATTTACTAGCAGATTATAAAAATAACACCCTTTTTAAAATTGGTTTAATAATTTAAAAAATGACAAGCTTTCAAAATTTTCACATCCTCGAGGTACCCTACTTTGGAGTCCAGTAGCGTAGCTCCTGGTGCCCCGAGGGGATCGGCCGTCAGAATTACGTTTAGCTTAGATTTACGTTTTCTATGGGCGTGTGAAATTTTTTTTTTTTTTATTTATTTATTTATTTATTTATTGATTTCCTGCACAACAAGAGTAAGTCTTATAATTATAGTACAGAATTTTAAAAGTGTACAAATATACTTTGCCAAATTATATACTTTGCCAAATTTCATCTGAATCCGCTCAGCTGTCTAACCAATATCACGTACTTGCTTCCAAGTTATTTACTGTCAACTGCTGCATTAAATTTATCAAAACAATAAGATAATTTATTGTGTTTAATTTTCGACACAACAGACTTTCTAGCCACACGATATTCATTTTGGAATGCAGGTGTTCTATAACGTCTCCACATATGGTACATCCTATCTCGGTGTTCTATTAACAATTTAGTTGCATCTCTCACCTCTTTCTAATTGTCCTATTTTTAATTGGAACATGATTGTTGTAAGTTTCCAATATTGAAGCATTTAAAAAATTGAGTTGCTCATCAAAGTAAAATATTTGATTCCACATGATGTTCTCAAGATCACGCGTCAAATCTAAAGTATTAATATTATTGAAGTCACAAAACTCGACGTTTCAACATGATTTGTTATTGCAAAATTATAAGAAACAAAAATTAAATCATGTTTGGAGAACGAAGGCTAACGTACGAACAGCTAACTGTTCATAATGAAATAATTTTTTCCCATTGCTTACAAAAAATAGATCAAGCAGTGGGATTAGGGTTGCCAGATTGCCTTGACTGGCCTTGATTGTCAAGTTAATTTAGGTCTTGTCAAGTGCCAAGGTCAAATTTATTTTGTCAAGTTAAATTAAATTTTTGTCGTTTTTTAAGCATTTAAAAAAAAAAAAATTTAACTTGCTTAAAATTATTTACATACCATCGTATGTATCATGGTATGCATTTACCTCTGAACCACAACACAGATTTGTATGTTTTTGACCAACACTAAGTAAATATGCAAAAATATGCAACTACAAATCGATGCCATTTTGTTCTAAATTTGATGATTCGGATAAATATTTAGTCCATATTAGTTTTGGACTATCGACAAAAAACATGCATTTGCATAGAATTCCTTGCCCTATTGATGATATATTATCAAAATAAAATGGCGCTTAAAGTATATCTTTGATTTTGAGAGCGTGAGTAGAGATTTACGAAAGACGGTTTTCCTTAAAAATCAGTAAACAATAATTTTACTGGTCTTGTCCCATCAAATAGCACCTTAAGTGCTATTTGATTTTGATTATATATCATCCATTTAATAAATTTATGAAAAAAGTTTTGGTTTTTTATGTTTCAGAAAGAAATATGTTAAAATTTCAAATTGACGATTCGAAAACTATGGAAAGTTTATATATTTTTTGGCCTAAAGTTTGAAAATTTCAACGACTTCTTGTAGACTTAATCTTTTTCTTCTTATTATACAGGAATAAATGCTAAAAAAAAAATAAAACACTAATCAATTTCGTCAGTTTTTTAATTTTACGTGTTTTTTTTTATTTGGTCCATAACAGATATGTCCAAACTTCAATGGCTGGTAGCACTATCGAGTTTGTCCCCAAATTCAAAAATTATAAATTTTTGTATTAAGGATCACCCTACTGCACACATATGCACATTAAATTTTTTTTATTGTCAAGTTTTTTTTTTTAATCAAGTTGTTTTTTGCGAAGTGTCAAGTTATTAGACTTTTGCGATGTGGCAACCCTAAGTGGGATTGTATGGGAGTTTAATTCATCTTCTATGATTTTTAAATGTTTGACATTATATTGTAATCGCGACCCCTGTTTAAAGTTAAAGTAAATATGTGTAACTGTTTTGAATGAGTCAGTTTGTACAATAGATTTTAGAGACAACAGTTCTCCACCGCGGTAAATTAATATTAAAAATTGTGTTATGTTATAGACAGTAAAATTAACTATTTTGTAATAAAGATTTAAATTTAAAAATAGAATAAATCAAATCGTTTCATTACTGAAATTCTCGTACATTTTAATGGTGCCGAAACCCGGGAACCTATCCTACTCGCGATAGAAAATAAAAATTAATTTACAAAAAAAATATACAGTAGACGCTCGCAAATTAGAGCTTTCAGTAATTCGAACGTCCAGAAATTAGAATCAATGTTTGCAATACATTAAACGCTCTGAAATTCGAATTTAAATTTTTCTAATTTAAAGCGTTTTTTTTTTTTGGTTATTTGAAAACACAGGAAATCCCCAATTTATTTTTATTCTGTTTGAATAAAGTAAAACTAAAAAGGGAAATCACCAAAATATATATGTTTTTCCCTATTTGTTTTTTTTTTGTCGCATTTATGTACATTTTTGGCTAGTTTATTTGTGAAATTTGATACGCGTGTACATATTATTTGGCAGTATCTATTAAATAGTGAAAGTGTATCATTTAAAATGTTAAATAAACGTAAAAAAAACACTTTATCATTGGAAACTAAAGTCCAAATATTAGAAAAGCTTGACAAAGGCGTTCAAGGGAACCGGTTAGCCCTAGATTTTAATGTGACAACATCTTCAATCAGCTACATCAAATAACATAGAACAGCAATATTAAATGCTGTTTCAAACACATATCAGGAGGCAAACAATAAATCTTTGCGCAGCGCTGAATATCCAAAAATGGAAAGTCGTCTGTATGAGTGGTTTTTAAATCAACGAGAAAAAAAGTGTACATTGACTGGGCCAATATTAAAAGAGAAAGCTAAACAAATATTTAGAGAGGAATATCCCGATAAAGATGAAAATGCATTCCGGGCAAGTGATGGTTGGTTTACCAAATTTAAGAAGCGACACGGTATCCGTTTTTTAAAAATTTGTGGCGAGATTCTTTCCAGTGATGTTGCTTCAGTCACTCCTTTTATTCATCGATATCGTGCAAAGATCGCTGAGATGGGTTTAATGGAGTCACAAATATATAATGTCGACGAAACCGGATTATTTTTTCGTTGCCTACCAGACAGAACCTATGTCTCTGCTTTTGAAAAAAACGCCCCTGGACATAAAATTCAAAAAGACAGAATTTCAGTCCTACTTGGTGCAAACTCTGATAGATCACACAAATTAGTTCCATTGGTAATTGGAGAAGCAAAAAAACTCAGGTGTTTTAAAAATTTCAATAATCCTCTGCATTACAACTTTTCAAAAAATGCTTGGATGACTTCTCGGATTTTTCACGAATGGTTTCACGGAATATTTATTAAAGAGGTAAACAAAAATATTGATTTCAGGTTCAGTACATAATTTTAAAATTTTTTTCAATTCACAGGTGATCCGCTTTTCTCAGGAAAATAATTTGCCTCCGAAAGCCATTTTGCTTATAGATAATTGCTCCGCTCATACACCCATTGAGAAACTTAAAAGTGACGATGGAAACATAGTTGCATTATTCTTTCCACCAAATGTGACAGCAGCTTTACAACCAATGGATCAAAACCATATTAAGTTAACAAAGCTCAATTACAGAAGTATGTTTCTTTCTCAGTTAATTGCTGAAGGTGGTGAACTGAAGAATCATTTGAAATCCCATTCGATCCGCAATGCTATATTATTACTGAAACAAGCTTGGGATGCGGTACCACAAAGTGTTATGAAGAAATCTTGGTCAAAGTTGTCCAATTGGGACTCTAACCAATACGACAGCGACGATGCCGTGCCAATAGCACAATTGTTGCAAATAGATCAGGACTGCAACGAAGTTATTCAGATAACTCAAGCTCTTTTAAAAGAAATAGCTCCCAACGATTGCATCGGTATAGAAGGCATCGACAGATGGAATGAAGATATGTTTGATGACGGATCTATTTATGTTCTCAGTAGCGATGGTGAGCAGAGAAACAAGCCAGCCGCCGTGAGCCGTTTAAGCCGCCGCCGCCGGTCAGTTTTGCCTCAGCCGCCGCCGCCGATTTTTTTCGGCTCATTTCGGCTGGGAGTATCAATTTTACAAAATAAAAAATTTGAAAACTAATGCCATTTTTAAAACAAATTTTCTACTTCATCATTTCCTGAACCATCAAGAGCAAAAAAGAAATAAAAGAACCAGTTTTGTAGTCAGAGATTAGAAAGATTTTTGTAAAAATAATTTTTAAGATGGAAATTTTGTTTCAAAATTTCTGACTTAAGTAAAATTTTAGAATTTTTATAGTCGTTCTGACTATAAAACTGCTGACCCTAAATTTTTATAGATACAATTTTTTTAAGCCTATCCTGTTAAAGGCTTATAAAAAGAGCTAATTTTGAAATTTGGTGTTCACATTCGTGAAATTCATCCTAAAATCTATCAGAATTGATATGTCACATGCCTGATGCATTTGTAGTGTTGTTCTGTGTAATATATAGGGCGCTTATTATTTTCTTCGTTTTATTTCGTGTAAAAAAGCTTTGTGGAAGTAAACGAATATATATTTTTTTGCAACATTGAATATGTAAATATTTTAAAATTTATAAATAAATGCTAAAATTTGTTCGAAACAGCCAATTCTTGACATTTTGAATTCTGTGTGATTTTACAAAACCACTCTATTTAAATATTTCGGAACTCAAAACAGGGTTGATAATGTTAAAGCTCTGTTTTTGAGCGACTTCAAGCACTTAAAAATTTGAACATCAGCAATTTTTCAAATTTTTAGCTTTTCAAATATGTAAAGAATTATTTATTTGTAACTGAAATATGTTGACATTTTTTAAAAATATTGAAATTAAAAAACATTTTTTTTAATTTGTATACTTTGACGGCTTTTTTGACAGTATTTAAAAAAACATTTCTTTACTATTGTAATTGATTCTGAAAATGGGTTTAAAGCTTAGTAAAATGAGATTATTTTGTTTAAATTAACTGAGAAAGTTATCGTACTTTTTCTATACAATTAATTTCAGCTGTTATAAGACAACTCGATGTTCTTGTTTCCACACTCATTAAGGTTAACATCAATTTTCTTATAAATGCAGATATTCCATGTTTATAAAAAAAATTATAACTTTAGCAATTTTAAAGCCATTAAAATAAAAAAAACTTCTTTTTACTCTGAATTAAACCCAGTTTAAGAATGAATTAGATAAAAATTAATTTTTTATACAAAATGTTGCAATTAAAAGATGTCGAAAAAAAACCGAATCGTTCGGTTGCTGCAACCGATAAATCGGTTATCACAGCCCTATTTCTGTTGTTCCAACTGAAATAGGGTTGTTGCAACCCAAATAGGGTTGTGATAACCGAAATAGGGTTGAAACAACCGAATTTTCGTTGCAGCAACCGAACGATTCGGTTGGAACCAAATTCGTTGGGACTACAAATTTTTTTTTGTAGGTATATATATTTGGAAATCCCATTTATCACTCCTTCTAGGTCTGTTCAAAAACTAAAAATTGTAAATTTTATCGATGAATTTAACTTTAAATTCTTTTTATCTGATAATTCTACCTTTTTTGTACAATTTTTTACTGGTACGTTTTGGAAAAAAACGTTCTATCCAGCCGATCAAGCCGCCGCCGCCGCCGATTATTTGCTTGCGCCGTCGCCGCCGATTATTTTGGTCGGCTTGTTTCTCTGATGGTGAGTCTTCAGATAGCAGCGAAGACGACGTTGTTGCAGTATCATCAGTTGTCTCTAATACTACAGCCATTGAAAGCGTAAATAATTTAATAAAATGGTGCAATAACAGTGAATTGTTTTCAACTAAGCACATAAGTAATCTTTTGGCTCTCCGTAATGATATTTCGGATTTAAAGAAACCAAAAAAACAAACAAATATAACTGATTATATGTCAAACAAAGATTAGTTGTTAACTTGGCCATTGTTTAATTTTAATTGTTTAATTTTTTTTAAATACAGTTTTTTAGTTTTTAATTTAAAAAAAAGTTAATACATGTGATGAAATTGGACTGCATTGCTATGTTTTGTTGCCATTCGTTTTTTTTTTTATATTCATATTTTTAATTTAAAAAAATACATTTGATGTATTGGACTGAATTGTTGTGTTTTGTTTTCTTGTTTTTATCAAATAAAATTGAATTAAAAAATATTAAAAAGAGTTTTATTTAACTTTTTGGAAGTAAATTTACTCATTTTTTTTCGAAAAAAAACGTCCAGAAATTAGAATAATTCAGAAATTAGAATTGCCTCAAAAACAAAGCGGTTCTAATTTGCGAGCGTCTACTTTAATCAATTTTAATACCACAACGTATTGTTTAAATTATACTCCTCATACGTGGATATAATTGCATCATCATTACCATCTTGGGTGTACCTGCGGATTTTAATCACAACAAGAAGTTTGTTTTATGTATGGTTATTTCTGGACTTACTGGTCAAACATCGTACAAATAAAATATAACAAATATTTCACTTGTTTACTAAAAACAAAATGAGAACATCTCATCTGCAGTTGAAGTGCAACGAAACGCAAATCGCCATTTGCAACGACTGATGAACAATTTCGAAAAAAAATCGAAAGAGCAATTAACAAGAGGCTACGTACAAACTATACTGGAAGAAGTTGAACTGACTTACAAAAACTTCAAACAAGACCATGAACAGATTTGTGAAGCAGTTCTTGAACATTCCATACAAGAAGCAACTGTTCCTTATTTAAACGAAGATTTTTATTATACATTTTTCGATACTTATCTAACGTTTAAATCAAAACTTTTGGATTTTTCAGAAGAGCCATCAACTTCTCATCAACAACTGTCAAGTACGTTCAATTCTTCCAACACACAAAATGCTTCATTCATTTCTAGTGCAAGGCTACCAAAAATTCAAATACCAACTTTTGAAGGTGAATACATCGATTGGATTCCTTACCGTGACATGTTCATTTCATTGGTACACAACAACCATTCACTCACAGGTATACAAAAATACTTTTACCTAAAAGGTTCGTGTCAGAAGTCTGCTCTTGATATTCTTAATGAATACCCCCCATCAGAGAGCAACTACACAGCTGCATGGAAAGCATTAGAAGAAAGGTACAACAACCCCAGAAAAATAGTAGACCAAACCTTAAAAAAGTTGTTTAATATTCCTTCTTCTAATGGTTCATTTGAGAGTATTAAGGAATTGCTCGATACCACTCGCTCTTCAATTTCTCTTTTAAAATCTCTTGACATAGATGATTTGTTTGAAGCCATGCTAGTTTTCCTTATCAGCGAAAAATTGGATAAACAAACCAGAAAAGAATGGGAGCAATCTATCACCTCGGCAAATAAAATTCCTCCAATGGCAAGTATGTTAAATTTTCTATAAAAATCTTTTAGAACTCTGGAATCTGTTGAAGAAGCTCACATTTCATCGAAACATGAAAAAGCGTCATCAAAATTTGAAAAAGCACATTCTGTAAGTAAACTACCGCAACAAAAAACATACAGAAGATCTCTTTATACACATAATACAACAGTCGACAATAATAACTGCCCTTGCTGCCGACGTCGACATCCTCTGTATAAATGCTTTAAGTTTTCTTCACTGCCACCAGCAGAGAAAAAAACTCTTATACAACAAAATAACATTTGTTCTAATTGTTTGCATAATGGCCACAGCGCAAGTCAATGCACAAGTTCAGCTCGCTGTAAACAATGTAAACAAATTCATCATACTATTTTACATAGTTCATATTCTATTAAAAATCAACAACAGCGGACAACAGCTCCAGTAGATGATATTCAAAGCTCATCGAGCAGCTTTCAAACAAACGAACAATTAAGTTCACAAATCACCTCACTTGCTGTTAACAAACGCACGCAAGTTCTGTTAGCTACAGCTAAAGTTCTAATCGTTCATAAAACTGGTATACACACTGTAAAAGCTTTAGTTGATCCATGCTCCCAATGGTCATTTATTACACATGAAGCCACTCAATTATTAGATATTTATAAACAAAAAACAGAGAAACAAGAAGTGAGTGGATTTGGAGGAGACAACAAAACGACGAGCAGTTTTTGTGTACAAGTAAAACTGTTGTCAAATTATAATAAAAGCTTTTGTCTTGATATTGATGCTTTAGTGGTAAACAAAATAACCTCATACAAACCGAATAATATAAATAAAAGTAATTTGCCAAATTTACAACAATATTATTTGTCTGACCACACATTTTACTTACCATCGAAAATTGACATTTTATTAGGTGGTGAGGTGTATGGTGATTTTATGTTATCTAATTCAGTAAAATTTCCAAACAGTGTTTATTTGCAGGAAAGTCAATTTGGATGGCTGGTTACTGGTCCTGCTGAAAACTATTCTACAGAACAAAAGGTAAACGTAAACACATCTAACCTTGAAAATCAGTTACGTCTTTTCTGGGAACAAGAAGAGCTGAGTGAGGAAAGAAAATATACAATCGAAGAAGAATTGTGTGAGAATTATTTTGCAGCAACATGTACAAGAGACTCTAATGGTCGTTATACAGTGCATCTACCATTTAAAAATATACTTTTTGAAAAGCTTTGTCTGTTTTTAACAAATCTGATTACAGTGCTTTAAAACGATTAAAACATCTTGAAGATAAATTTAAATTCCGACCACAATTTGCTACCGCATATAAAATTTTTATTGCAGAATACATTGAACTAAAGCATATGGAAAAAATTGGTAAATATCCCCAAGATTTACCATCAAATTGTTTCTTTTTCCCACACCATGGGATTCTACGGGAAAATTCTGCAACTACAAAACTTAGAGTGGTATTTGATGGGAGTAATAAAACGTCTTCACAAACATCTTTGAACGATGAACTTAGTCCAGGTCCAGCACTACAAAATGATTTGCCGGAAGTTTTTACACGTTGGTGGCGATTTAAAATCGGTTTCACCGCTGATTTAGAGAAAATGTTCAGGCAAATCAACATTTGTGAAGATCACCAGCAATATCAGTGTATTTTGTGGCGAGATGAAAATAGCAACGATATCAACATTTACAAATTAAAAACTGTTACTTATGGTACAACTAGTGCACCATTTCTGGCCATAAGGGTGCTTAAGCAAATTGCGCATGATGGAGCTGATATATATCCCCTTGCCAGTAAGGTGCTGCAGTCCGACACCTACGTAGACGATGTTATTTCAGGAGCAGATACTCTCCATGAATCTATACAACTACAACAACAACTTCGTTTGCTACTAGATGGTGCTGGTTTCAATTTACGTAAGTGGAATTCTAGTTCAACTGAGCTTTTAAAACATATTCCTGATGAATATTTGGCAACAACAAATAATTTTCAACTACAAAACAACGAAATGGTAAAAGCTTTGGGTTTATCATGGGACCAACAAACTGATAGCTTTTGTTTTAAAATAAATTACACTTTTTCCGATAAAATAACAAAAAGTAGTGTACTTTCAGATTCCGCAAGACTTTTTGATCCACTGGGATGGCTTGCCCCAACAACAATTATAGCAAAAATTATGTTTCAAAGACTTTGGCGTGAAGGACTTGATTGGTCGGATATATTACCGAAAGAATTGAGTGAAGAGTGGTCCAATTATCGTACTGCCCTAAAACACATAGAAGAATTAAAGTTGCCAAGATGGTTTCATTCTCTTTCAACTGCCTCAGCGGAATTACACGCATTCTGTGATGCATCAAAATTAGCATTTGCTGTCGTTTTATATTTAAGGGTAATATCTGAAGATGGATCTGTTCACGTAAGTCTTGTACAATCTAAAACAAAAGTTGCACCACTGAAAGTACAAACAATTCCTAAACTTGAGCTTTGTTCTGCTGTTTTATCTGCTAAATTGGTTAATAAAGCAAAACGTAATATTGGTCTTGAGGTTAATCAAATCACATACTGGTCTGACAGTACTACAGTTCTTAATTGGATCAAATTGCAATCTTCACTGTTACCGGTTTATGAAGCTAATAGCATTTCACAAATTCAGCGTCTAACAAATGTAATTGAATGGAGATATGTTTCCACAAAAGACAATCCAGTAGACTGTGCAACCAGAGGTTTGCTCCCACAAGAGCTTCGAAATCACACAATTTGGTGGAAAGGCCCACATTGGCTTGCAGAAGATCCAGAAAAATGGCCAGTAAAAAAGTTCAGAAATACCATACAATCAAAAACAAGTGACGTCACCGTACATACAACAGCATCCAAAACAACAGCTGATTGTACACAACCATATCCAGACTTTTTTTCAAAATATTCATCATTTGCTAAACTACAACGAGTAACAGCTTATATATTTAGATACTACAACAACTTAAAAGATTATATATCAAGAAAAAAGGAGGGTGAAAATGTCGTTCTTAATGTCAACCAAGAATCCAACGTAAAGCTTATCAAATGCCTTAAAACCTTTGAATTAAATAGAGCTAAATTGGTACTCGTGAAGCAGTGTCAACAAATAACATTTCATAAGGAAATGAATTGCCTTTTAAAACACAGATGCCTACCAAGTAGTAGCAGAATCACAAATCTACAGCCATTTCTTGATGATGACGGGGTTCTACGCGTTGGCGGCAGAATAAAAAACGCAAACTTATCATTTTCAAAAAAACATCCTATTTTACTAACTAAAAAAGATCCAACTTCTATTCTTATTTTTACAGACACACATTTCAAAACATTACATGGTGGTGTGCAGTTAATGCAATCGTTTGTCTTGTCTCACTACTGGATAATTTCTGCTAGAAATCTTGCGAAATTAGTTAAAAGGAAATGTGTAATCTGTTTCAAATATGCGGCAAAGGCTTCTCAACAAATTATGGGTAATTTGCCGTCAGTTCGTATTCAGCCCGCTAGACCGTTCAAACACAGTGGATTAGATTATGCAGGCCCTATTCGCTAAAATAATCAACTTTACGCAAAAGTTCTACAAGTAAGGGTTACATATGCCTTTTTGTATGCATGTGTACAAAAGCCGTACATCTGGAGGTCGTTTCGAGTCTTGCTACTGATGCCTTCTTGGCCGCATTTAGGCGATTCATTTCACGAAGAGGGCCCTGTACTAATTTATACTCTGACTGTGGAACTACTTTTGTAGGAGCAACTAAAGAACTGCAAGTTATTCATAATCGTTCCAAAACCTCGCTTCCTGATGACTTAGCTGAAACACTTAATAATGATGGTACAAATTGGCATTTCATACCACCAGCTTCACCACATTTTGGAGGTTTATGGGAGGCAGGCGTAGCATCATTTACGTCGTATTATGAGAGACCGTGTATTAACTTTTGAAGAGCTATCCACACTATTATGCCAAATTGAGAGTTGCTTAAATTCGAGGCCCCTCTGCCCTCTATTATCGGATCCATCAGATTTAAATGTGCTGACACCTGCGCAATTTTTGGTTGGTGAACCAATAACCTGTATTTCAGAAGCAGATTTGATCGATACCAATATCGACCGCTTGAGTAGATGGAGGCAAATTGAAAAGTTAAAACAACACTTTTGGCGGCGTTGGTCGCAAGAATATCTCTGTCGCCTTCAATCTAGGCCAAGATGGAATTCCATTAAGCGTGAAGCACAAGTTGGTGATATGGTTTTAATTCTACATGAACGGTTTTCTCCTGGGCAATGGCCACTTGCAAGAGTCGAAAAAGTTCATCCCGGATCAGACGGACATGTTCGTGTCGTTACTCTGTACTGTAACGGAAAATATATTAAACGGCCTGTGGCCAAAATTAGCTTTCTTCCCACTAATGATGATGATGCCACATACAAGCAATGAGGATGCCACAGGCAATCAATGTTTTAGTAAAAACTATATAACCCGGTTTAAGAACTATCGTTCTTAGTGGGGGAGAAATGTATGGGAGTTTTGTTCATCTTCTATGATTTTTAAATGTTTGACATTATATTGTAATCGCGACCCCTGTTTAAAGTTAGAGTAAATATGTGTAACTGTTTTGCTTATTTTGTATTCCCTTTTGAACTTTATTTGTTTTAAATAAATGTATTTTAAATGAGTCAGTTTGTACAATAGATCTCAGAGACAAAAGTTCTCCACCGCGGTAAATTAATATTAAAAATTGTGTTATGTTATAGACAGTAAAATTAACTATTTTGTAATAAAGATTTAAATTTAAAAATAAAATAAATCAAATCTTTTCATTACTGAAATTCTCGTACAGGGATATTTGTGGATGAAAAATGTGTAGGACGTGAAGTATTGACAGCAGATAAGTTAAAAGAAGACGTGATATTGGTAAGATTTTCATTTACGAGCAGATTACAATAAAAATCACCAGTAATAACTACTTCAGAGTATGTTACTGAAAAAAGTTCCAATTCATCAATGAGAGTATCAAATTTTATATTTCTATTTGGTCTATAAACACAACCAAGCAGCATTTTATCACCGTGATAATTTACATCAATAAGGACACTAGGGTGGCCCTTAAAAAAAAAGTGTTAAATCTTAAGGTCTCACCCCCACAAATATGCGAATGGCGAAAAAAGTGATAAATACGAAGTTTTGGGCCAATCGAAAAATGTTTAGAGGTCGCTCAAAGCGATTGAAAATTGCAAATGCGTTTATATGGGGAAAAATAACTTTTTTCGAGACTTATGTAAATTTTTCAATTATGGGAAAAAATTTTATTCTACATGTTAAATTATTTGATATAAAGAGATAATTATCTATTCAAAAAGGTATAAAAATTCAAATTCGGTTTAGAACCAGCCCAGTAATAAATAATGCCCCAGACCAAAAAAGGTTAAATTATTACTTCATTGAGAAATTCGACCACACGTCATAAATATTTTTGAAATCGATTACTAAGTTATAATTTTTTTACTTAAAAGACTCAAGGCTATGAGATATGGAACAAGATTTTTTTATTGGATGTCGTAAACCTGTCGTAAGATGACGTCATACGCGGACAAAATTTTTGGGACTTTTTTGAAATCTCTAATTTCAAATTTCAAAATTTTTTCTTCAACGAAACCGAAAAATTGAGGTTTGGAGTCCAGTAGCTTGTTTAGAACACCTTAGAGAATGAAAGTAAAAAAATTTAAAAATATCCACTGGCACACTTGGGTAGGGCAACGATT
Source organism: Leucophora obtusa (assembly GCA_949987735.1). Classification (NCBI taxonomy): domain Eukaryota; kingdom Metazoa; phylum Arthropoda; class Insecta; order Diptera; family Anthomyiidae; genus Leucophora; species Leucophora obtusa. Next base: position 83,169,678 of record OX465298.1, on the reverse strand, counting down.
TGATTTTTGCGGATTTCGAGGAAATTGCGTTTTTTGGTGATAACACGGCTTATTTGCTGTCATAAAATATTTAAAATTAAAAATTAGCTACTTCTGTAATGTTAGTTGTTTTTTTTATCATCGCTACCCAAGGTTGACAAAAAAAATTTTTGGACATCATTAACCCATGTGGACCTAGTGCCCAAAATGACCCCAGATTTTTTTTTTTTTTTTTATTTACAAAAGAAGTCAATTTTTTGCTTACTACCAATTAATTTTAGGAAATGTGATTTGAAATATTATAACATAATGTTTGAAGTTACTATGGTAACATTTTTGGACGAAATAATTAACGTTAACCCTTACCTTGTCGATTCGATTTTTGCGGATTTCGAGGAAAATGTTGTTTTTGGTCATGACAAGGCACATTAGTTTAATAAAATATTAAAAATAGAATATTATATTTCCAAAAAAATAAATGTTTGTATTATTAAGTAAAAAAAATAAAAATTAAGCAAATTACACTCACAAAAAAAAAACTGGTAGACAAATAAGTAAAACGGCTAGTGTTTCAACGTTAAACTGAGATTTTTGTAAAAAAATATTTATTTTAACATGAAAATCTAAATGTTTACCTTTTTTATAATGATATTAAAAATATTATGCATTTTGGTTCGATTATTTTTTGCTATTTCACCATTTAGTTTTTTATAAACCAATAAACAGTTTTAGTTATTATTCCATAAGTTTTTGGCCTTAATTTTAGGAGTGTAATAAGTGCTTTTGGTGTGCACAAATAATAATTTAAAAAAGTAAGCAAAAAATTTAAAAAATATTTGTTTTAAAGAAAACCATTGCTATTTTCATAATAGTATAAATACAATTGTTTATGGTTTTCTTTAAAACAAATATTTTTTAAATTTTTTGCTTACTTTTTTAAATTATTATTTGGGCACACCAAAAGCACTTATTACACTCCTAAAATTAAGGACCAAAAACTTATGGAATAATAACTAAAACTGTTTATTGGTTTATAAAAAACTAAATGGTAAAATAGCAAAAAATAATCGAACCAAAATGCATAATATTTTTAATATCATTATAAAAAAGGTAAACATTTAGATTTTCAAGTTAAAATAAATATTTTTTTACAAAAATCTCAGTTTAACGTTGAAACACTAGCCGTTTTACTTATTTGTCTACCAGTTTTTTTTTTTTGTGAGTGTAATTCACTTAATTTTTATTTTTTTTACTTAATAATACAAACATTTATTTTTTTGGAAATATAATATTCTATTTTTAATATTTTATTAAACTAATGTGCCTTGTCATGACCAAAAACAACATTTTCCTCGAAATCCGCAAAAATCGAATCGACAAGGTAAGGGTTAACGTTAATTATTTCGTCCAAAAATTTTACCATAGTAACTTCAAACATTATGTTATAATATTTCAAATCACATTTCCTAAAATTAATTGGTAGTAAGCAAAAAATTGACTTCTTTTGTAAATTAAAAAAAAAAAAAAATCTGGGGTCATTTTGGGCACCAGGTCCACATGGGTTAATGATGTCCAAAAAATTTTTTTGTCAACCTTGGGTAGCGATGACAAACAAAAAACAACTAACATTACAGAAGTAGCTAATTTTTAATTTTAAATATTTTATGACAGCAAATAAGCCGTGTTATCACCAAAAAACGCAATTTCCTCGAAATCCCCAAAAATCAAATCGATGCCCTACCCAAGTGTGCCAGTGGATATTTTTAAATTTTTTTATTTTCATTCTCTAAGGTGTTCTAAACAAGCTACTGGACTCCAAACCTCAATTTTTTTGGTTTCGTTGAAGAAAAAATTTTGAAATTTGAAATTAGAGATTTCAAAAAAGTCCCAAAAATTTTGTCCGCGTATGACGTCATCTTACGACAGGTTTACGACATCCAATAAAAAAATCTTGTTCCATATCTCATAGCCTTGAGTCTTTTAAGAAATAAAATTATAACTTAGTAATCGATTTCAAAAATATTTATGACGTGTGGTCGAATTTCTCAATGAAGTAATAATTTAACCTTTTTTGGTCTAGGGCATTATTTATTACTGGGCTGGTTCTAAGCCGAATTTGAATTTTTATACTTTTTTGAATAGATAATTATCTCTTTATATCAAATAATTTAACATGTAGAATAAAATTTTTTCCCATAATTGAAAAATTTACATAAGTCTCGAAAAAAATCATTTTTTCCCCATATAAACACATTTGCAATTTTCACTCGCTTGGAGCTACCTCTAAACATTTTTCGATTGGCCCAAAACTTCGTATTTATCACTTTTTTGGCCATTCGCATATTTCTGGGGGGTGAGACCTAAAATTTGAACACTTTTTTTTTGGACCATATAACGAAGGGCCACCCTAAAGGACACACTCAATATCATTAGGTTTATTATACGAACAAACTACCCAGCAAAACCTTGGTAATGGATTGGGCCTTTTTCACACGTTGTCTTGCAATGTTTAAAAGTACAGCGATCCGAGCAATTTAATTAGATTATACATTTTTATTAAAGCGTACTTTCGTATAATAAGTACTTATATAATGCACCACCAATAACTTATTATTTTTACCCTTCCCGAGTAAAAAAGTTTATATAAAATAATATATGAAGGGACATATTTGGAATATGTACCTGGATATAATTTCATCCGAAAAATGGTTATATTAAATTTTATCAAATCGGATATAATTATATTTACAAGGATACAAAGTTATATCAAATAATCAACTTATATCCGAGTTTTGTCCCGATCAAATTGGATATAAGTTAATACAATATGATATGATTAAATTTAAATGATAAAAAAAATTTGTATTGGAGGGCAGCAGAATTTCACGTAGACGCAGAAAAAAAAACAGATGGAACTTAATCTAAGTGGTATGTAATTATACAACTACATAAGTTCGAAGTGAGTTTTACAATTTTCTAGCAAAATATATGTAATTTTGCGGATATTTTCCTCTACACATGTATATATTTTGCAAGGATCTTATATATTTCACAAAAAAATTGCATATTTTACTAGAACTTTGTAAAACTAACTTGAAAATTATGTAGTTGTATAATTACATAGCTCTTAGGTAATATCCCCCCTGTTTTTTTCTGTGTGTACTATACACTACCAGCCGGAGGCTACTGTTGATAATAAGTAACTATTAAAGACGTTATTATATAAATCCGTTATTGTTGAATTCTTTAAAGATAAAGATAATTTTTTCTCAAATATGGGAATTTTCTTTGGACTTAGATTTTGTTTTAATATATTAAGTTTTTTTTTATTTTAAATAAAATTTTAATGGCCAGCCCGGCAAAGCACTTCTTTTTAACAATATTCAATGGATTATTTCTCCACTCAAAACTTATCAGACCAGAATAAAATATATACACTCGCGCTCAAAAAAAAAAAGCCGAGATAAAATTTTTGTGCTTATAAGTGCTTGTCTTGTTTTTTCGATAAGAATAATTATCAAACGTTTTGAAACTGCTCCAGAAATTGCTGGTGAGCTAAAAAATTCTCATCATGTAGAATTAAGCATATAAACTGTAAAGCGGCGGTTAATGGAAAATAATTTGAATGCCTGACGACCAGCAAAAATAACCACTTTTTAGGGCGCAAATGCGTTCCACCCGTCCAAATTGGTGCAAAGAGAGGATAAATTGGTCAGTAAATGATTGGCTGAGATAATTCTCTCTGACGAAAGCAAAATAAAAATTTACCCAGATTCGGAAGTCATGGTGTGTCGTAGAAATAATGAACTATACAGTGACCAATGTGTACAGAAAACTGTCAAGCATTCCCCATACATTATGGTTTGGGGAGCACTCGTAAGTCTTGGTGTTGGAGAAATTTTATTGCTGGAAGGTACTGTTAGCTCGGCAGCCTATAAAAAAATTATAAAAAAGGTGTTTTGCCTACAATCGAGGTTTTAGCTGAGCACGTAGGAAAAGTGGTATTTCAAGATGATTCTGCACCGTGCCATCGATCGAAAGCGGTAAGGAAAGTATGTACATTTTGTTTCGTTAAGCTTTTGTTTTAATTTTTTAAACAAACTACAACTAATTAACTTTTTTTCTTTGCATAGATTAAGGAATAAAAATATATTTTAGTGATTGAGTCTCTATCATGGCTTAGAAACAGCCCAGACCTTAATTCTATTGAAAATGTTTGGGCAATTATAAAGTGAAAAATACGCCATCATAAACCCAATATTTTTCAGAAATTGAAGAAAATAATTGAAATTACTTGGTATGATGAACTTTCATCAGAACTAAAAAGAAAATTATATGACCTTTTCGACTACAAAGCCTTGTGAAGGCCAAGGGCAGTCACACCCGTTATTAAATAAAATAATAATTTTTGAAATAAATAAATACTGAAAAAATAAAAAAAATAATAATAAACAACGTTCAAAAAAACCTTATTGCCACTTGAAAAGTGTTGTTTCTTCTTATTTTTCACATTCAATTTTTAGCACATAACTGAGCAATTCCATTTTATTTCAACGAACATCCGTTATTGTTGAATTCTTTAAAGATAAAGATAATTTTTTCTCAAATATGGGAATTTTCTTTGGACTTAGATTTTGTTTTAATATATTAAGTTTTTTTTTTATTTTAAATAAAATTTTAATGGCCAGCCCGGCAAAGCACTTCTTTTTAACAATATTCAATGGATTATTTCTCCACTCAAAACTTATCAGACCAGAACAAAATATATACACTCGCGCTCAAAAAAAAAAAAAGCCGAGATAAAATTTTTGTGCTTATAAGTGCTTGTCTTGTTTTTTCGATAAGAATAATTATCAAACGTTTTGAAACTGCTCCAGAAATTGCTGGTGAGCTAAAAAATTCTCATCATGTAGAATTAAGCATATAAACTGTAAAGCGGCGGTTAATGGAAAATAATTTGAATGCCTGACGACCAGCAAAAATAACCACTTTTTAGGGCGCAAATGCGTTCCACCCGTCCAAATTGGTGCAAAGAGAGGATAAATTGGTCAGTAAATGATTGGCTGAGATAATTCTCTCTGACGAAAGCAAAATAAAAATTTACCCAGATTCGGAAGTCATGGTGTGTCGTAGAAATAATGAACTATACAGTGACCAATGTGTACAGAAAACTGTCAAGCATTCCCCATACATTATGGTTTGGGGAGCACTCGTAAGTCTTGGTGTTGGAGAAATTTTATTGCTGGAAGGTACTGTTAACTCGGCAGCCTATAAAAAAATTATAAAAAAGGTGTTTTGCCTACAATCGAGGTTTTAGCTGAGCACGTAGGAAAAGTGGTATTTCAAGATGATTCTGCACCGTGCCATCGATCGAAAGCGGTAAGAAAAGTATGTACATTTTGTTTCGTTAAGCTTTTGTTTTAATTTTTTAAACAAACTACAACTAATTAACTTTTTTTCTTTGCATAGATTAAGGAATAAAAATATATTTTAGTGATTGAGTCTCTATCATGGCTTAGAAACAGCCCAGACCTTAATTCTATTGAAAATGTTTGGGCAATTATAAAGTGAAAAATACGCCATCATAAACCCAATATTTTTCAGAAATTGAAGAAAATAATTGAAATTACTTGGTATGATGAACTTTCATCAGAACTAAAAAGAAAATTATATGACCTTTTCGACTACAAAGCCTTGTGAAGGCCAAGGGCAGTCACACCCGTTATTAAATAAAATAATAATTTTTGAAATAAATAAATACTGAAAAAATAAAAAAAATAATAATAAACAACGTTCAAAAAAACCTTATTGCCACTTGAAAAGTGTTGTTTCTTCTTATTTTTCACATTCAATTTTTAGCACATAACTGAGCAATTCCATTTTATTTCAACGAACATTTTTTCGGTAGTGTCCGATTTTGATAAGACTTGGTGAATGTGTGTAGTAGTGTATGTATGTTCACAAAACGATTTTTAATTTTTTTGTTTTCGAAAACTGTGGCAACCCTGCAGCTTTGAAATACTGAAAATTGCAGGGTAGGCACTACACTTAAAATTTCATAACTTTTGTTGTGAGCAAGATATTGAAAAAATTCTTTTTGCGTGGGATTAGTGAAGTTTTTAGGTTTAAGAAATTTATTATTATTTTTTTTTTTTAAATTTTTAAGATTTAAAAAAAAAAAAATTAAAATTTATTTTTTGAAAAAAACCCATTTTTTTAAATTTTTATATTTTTGCACAAAATGCCACATATGTGTTCTAAACATCCTAAAAATTTCAGAGTGGAATGCCTCCTACTTTTTGAGATATATTAAAAAATGTAAAAATGTAAACAAAAATATAATTAATTTTTTAGAAAAAAAAAGTTTTTCTTATAAAAATAGCCACATGTACGTTCTAAATACCTTGAAAATTGCGGAATCTTTTCGATATATGAGAAAAAATATAAAAGTATTTATAAGTATTTTATTATCTTAATAGGTTTTGGAGTTTCAACTGAATTTGAAAAGGTTTTGGCAGCTATTTCTGTTCTTGAAATAGGTACGAATGAATGGAGTTTTTGTGTTCCTTTAATTGCAACAGATTTTTTAAATCTAGTGTTTAGTTTTATTTCCTCTTCTTCATATTCATTTTTTGTGCAGAATGTTACATAGATATTAGGCAAACCCTTAGCGTATTCAAATAAATCTGTAGCATTTACAATTTGATTTTCTATTGGACGCTGAAGACTGGCAAGAGCTGCTGCTCTTTTTAGTGAACCTCCAACTCCATCACAAGGGCCTTTCCCATGTGATGTCGCAAAAAAGTGCCATTCAGCGTCACAATCAAAATCGGTTTTATGGTATAGTAAATTTACAAAATTTTTTAGATTTTTATACTGAGCTGCGCAACCGTCAGAAAAATATATTATTTTGTCAATGTTTTCATTAACATGTTCTTTTATAAATTGTACAAATTTCCTTTGAAATAAATGAACAGCGACTGTGTTGTGCTCCAAAATATCGGAAATGACAACAAAGCTTATGTGATCTATTTTTCCATCTGCATTTCGGAAATATGTCACAAAGGGGTGTATAGTGGCTTGAGAATTTGTCCAATGATAGCTCTGTATACAATCTTGGATAACAAATGTGTAATTTTCGGCAAAATCACAGATAGTCAAAAATTCTCCAATTTTTAAATTGGATTTTACCTCATCAAGAAACTTGTTCTGTTCTTTTGCCACAAAACTATGAAAAATTAATTTTATCATTTCTTCAGAAAGTTTGTCCACAAAGTCGTCAGATGGAGATGTTATGGTCAAAAGATTGGATCTGTCTACTTGAACCCATTGTTTGTATGTTATGTTTTCTGTGTTGTTAGTGGAATATGCGTTTTTAAGGGCATCTTTAAGGTAAGTATCCCCTGGACAAAGTGAACAATTTCCCATATAGCATTGTACAGTTGCTGGATTACAAATAGATTGAGCAATCCAATGCTTGTAAGTGGGAAAACCTATAACTTCCTCTTCAGCCAATTCCTTGATTTTCCCCCCAATAAACAAAAGTTTGGAATTTTGGTGAATAGCACACACGCAAACTGTGTGAGTGCCACTTCCCCCAATCAAAATACATTCTTGTGGTCTCAGCTCTGAAAATTTTGAAAATCCAATTTTTACTGTTGGATAAACTTCTTGAAAGGAATTATGCAATTCTTCTGTTTTTTTTCTTTCTCCCCATTACAACTCTTAACAGACTTATAGTGTTTTTTCCCGGGCATAACGCGACTGTTTTTGTCGTTTCTATAAAAATCTTCAACTATAGATTTTGTCTCTGTCGAGAGGCCGGATCGTCTTTTTGGATGCGAAGAAAAATAATAATCGCCATTTTGAATTAGTTTTTTAGCTTTACGAGCCATATAGTTTGTAGTTGAAAAGGTTTTTTCTATTTTACCAACACTCCAAGAATGTGGCAAAGATGTTAATATTTTAATTTGTCTATCTTTATCATCTTCAGAAGTATTGTAAATCTGTTTTAAGTGGTTTAAAATATCTTCACCATCGCAGGATATATTTTCTAAACTAAAAAGGTTTTTCCTAAATATGGAATTTATATTGCCTAAAATTTCTTCCTGTTTATATTTAGAATAGTTATTTTTAAACTCAATGAGAGATTCATTTAGCGCTTCTAAGCACTTATTTAAATAAAAAAAAGCTGTGTTCTTTTCATTGAAAGCCTCTTCGGTTGTTTCTTCCGAAAGTGAGCCAATATCACTTTCAGACAAACTTTCATCAGCATTGGCAACTTTTAAAGCTGATGTAGAAGTTCCAATTTCAAAATCTTCGAAATTGTTTTCGTTTTTCTTTTTCTTTATCAATGACTTCGCTTGATATAATAGAGCCATTCTACATGAAGCACAGATATATTGACCATGCAAATATTGTGGAAAACGCTCCCTAAGACTTTGCGAAACTTTACGAACACATTTTATTTTGTTTGTTTTATGCTTGAGTTTTCGGAAAGGATTACAACAAACTTTTCCAAAAGGCATTTTAAACAAATTAAAAATCTGTGAACAAATGTGTACTGCTTGAAATAAAATAGTTTTTGAAAATTATTATCAGAGAATAAAACTACTACGATGTTGACTTGTCAAAAATCTATAAACAATTAAAAAGCTACTCAACAACGCAAAGACATTAAAGAAATCTAAATCGTTTTCATCGTTTTGTTTTTGAAATAACGGAACTTCTTAAGCATCAGCAAAAGCAATTTTCAATGCATACAAACAATGCTTCCAATGAATTGCATACAAGCAAACTTAACTTATTAACTCAGTGGCACGTAGCAACTAGTAAAAGAGAGTATTTCTTATAAACATACCAGTACATTTTTTAATATATCTCAAAAAGTAGGAGGCATTCCACTCTGAAATTTTTAGGATGTTTAGAACACATATGTGGCATTTTGTGCAAAAAATATAAAAATTTAAAAAAATGGGTTTTTTTCAAAAAATAAATTTTAATTTTTTTTTTTTTTTTAAATTTTAAAAATTTAAAAAAAAAAAATAATAATAAATTTCTTAAACCTAAAAACTTCACTAATCCCACGCAAAAAGAATTTTTTCAATATCTTGCTCACAACAAAAGTTATGAAATTTTAAGTGTAGTGCCTACCCTGCAATTTTCAGTATTTCAAAGCTGCAGGGTTGCCACAGTTTTCGAAAACAAAAAAATTAAAAATCGTTTTGTGAACATACATACACTACTACACACATTCACCAAGTTTTATCAAAATCGGACACTACCGAAAAAATGTTCGTTGAAATAAAATGGAATTGCTCAACTATCTTTTTTGTAGAATGTACTGATTTTCATAAATATAAAATCTGTCAAAATTATAATCTTATTTACACCACTGAAAAAACTCTTTAGTCACTTCACTTAAACTGAATTGAATTGTAACAAATAGTAACACCCGAGTGAATTAGATTATTCATTTTAGGCTAAAAATGTGATGATAACACTATCAAGTCAAATCGACTTTTTTTATGAGCGCGAGTGTATGTCATTGGAAAGGTACTTGAAATACCTATCCAATGGTATGCAACATGCCTAGACTTATTAACCCATTACGCGTCGGGTAATGATTTTAAATGTAAATTTTTTTAAATTGGAGTTTTTAAATTAAAAAAAAACTTAAAAATAAAAAAAAGCTCAGAAAATATTAATTTAATGAAAAAATTGAGTAAAACATATAAAAATTGTTTTTGATGAAATGAGTTTTGAACTTGTGTCTGAGATTAACTAATATATTGTAATATGTATATAAAATAAAATCAAAAATATTGTTCGTATCTATTTATATATACAATTTTTAACGGTTTTATCAATTATATATTCCTATATAAACAACTTGCAATAAAGCAAATACTGATATATGATTACATATGAGAAAATATCTAAAAATTTTTATAATATCCCAGTCAGAAAAATACAAACGGGAAAGCGGTGGCAAAGCACTTTAACAGGTGGTAAAAGTATTGGCAAAAAGTGCTTTCCCATTCCCAAAATGATAACATCATTAGACAAAAGGACCGGCTGTTCAAAAAGCGCCGGAAAAGCACTGGAGGAACAAAATTTTTAATCGTTGGCAAAACGCTGGCAAAACTAATAAATAGGTGGTCTGGAAATATATTTTCCAAAATAAAATTAAAAAAAAGTTCATATGTATTTTTTTGACCCTGCCGTGATTTGAACCCAGGCCGTCAGATTGGCAGACGATTGCTCTACCCACTGAGCTAACGAGACATATAATATTTGATGGCTAAACACATAAATGAGTGCTAATAGCTGGACAACTACTGGCTGTGCCAAAATGCTAGTACTGGCAAACAATTTTTTGTAACTAATATGCCAGTGTTTGGAGGGCAAAAAAAAAGTTGGTCTTAAAGGAGCTTTTTCACAAACATAAAAATTGATTTTATAGAACAAAACAAATTTTAAATTAGAAAAAACCAAAAAAAAAATTTTTGCTTGCAACCGGATTTGAACTCGGAACCTCCTGACTACAAACCTTTTTTAACAAAGCGTCAGCATTTTTATAAAATCATTGCTCTACCAGTGAATTGGTTTTTGTACCACAGGTAGCATTGGCTAGTTAGCACTGGATAACCACTGGTTGCAAACCTTGGCATATCACTCTTAGACCATTCTTTGCCAGTGTTTTTTTTTATAAACCACCGAAATTTTTGTAAAACAAATGCTGGAAAAACGCTTTTTGCAAGCGCTTGCAAAGCGTCCCAAATGAGTGGTCTCCCAGTCATTTATTTTCAACACCATGGTTACCCAGTGGTATACCAGTGCTTGATTTTTTGTACCACTGGCGATTTCTGATTGGGAGCTTTCCCACAAACAAAAAAATTGATTTTATAAAACAAAAAAAAAATTTTAAATTAAAAAAAATCCCAAAAAAATTTTTTGCTTGCAACCGGATTTGAACTCGGAACCTTCCGACTACAAACATTTTTTAACGAAGCGTCAGCATTTTTATAAAATCATTGGTTTTCCAGTGAATTGATTTTTGTACGCCTGGTAGCATTGGCTAGGTAGCACTGGATAACCACTGGTTGCAAACCTTGGCATATCACTCTAAGCCAATTCTTTGCCAGTGGTTTTTTTTATAAACCACCGAAGTTTTTGTAAAAAAAATACTGGTAAAACGCTTTACGCAAACGCTGGCAAAGCGTCCCAAATGAGTGTTCTGCCAGTCATTTATTTTTAATACCATGGTTACCCAGTGGTATGCCAGTGCTTGATTTTTTGTACCACTGGCGATTTCTGACTGGGATATTATCATATAAAAACATATAAAGTCGCATGCAATATTTTATATTATCATATATTTTAATATTAAAAAATATATGTTATATATACTCTTTTTTACTCGGGTTGTTAATAAGTTCCCAAGTAAAAAAGTGTATATAAAATTATATGTGAATGGATATATTTGCAATATGTAACTGGATATAATTTCATCCTAAAAATGGTTATATTAAATTGTACCAAATCGGATATAATTGTATTTACAAAGATACAAAGTTATATCAAATGATAAACTTATATCCGAATTTTGTCCCGATCAAATTGGATATAAGTTAATACAATACGATGTGATTACATTTAAATGATAAAAAAACTTTGTATTGGAGGGTAGCAGGATTTCGGGTCCTACACACCGTTATGCTTTAAAGACTACACCTTTTGCAATTGTAATTCAGAAAATATCAATTGAAATTCAGAAAATATCAATTGAAATTCAGAATTTCCATTTGTAATTCAGAAAACATCAATTGAAATTCAGAATTTCCATTTGAAATTCAGAAAACATCAATTGAAATTCAGATTTTCCATTTGAAATTCAGAAAATATCAATTGAAATTCAGAAAATATCATTTGAAATTCAGAAAATATCAATTGAAATTCAGAAAATATCATTTGAAATTCAGAAAATATCAATTGAAATTCAGAAAATATCATTTGAAATTCAGAAAATGTCAATTGAAATTCAGAAAATATCATTTGAAATTCAGAAAATGTCAATTGAAATTCAGAAAATATCATTTGAAATTCAGAAAATATCATTTGAAATTCAGAAAATGTCAATTGAAATTCAGAAAATATCAATTGATATTCAGAAAACATCAATTGGAATTCAGAAAATGTCAATTGAAATTCAGAAAATATCATTTGAAATTCAGAAAATATCATTTGAAATTCAGAAAATATCAATTGAAATTCAGAAAACATCAATTGAAATTCAGAAAATATCAACTGAAATTCAGAAATCGTCATTTGAAATTCAGAACATATCAATAGAATTTCAATTGATATTTTCTGAATTTCAATTGATGTTTTCTGAATATCAATTGATATTTTCTGAATTTCAATTGACATTTTCTGAATTTCAAATGATATTTTCTGAATTTCAAATGATATTTTCTGAATTTCAATTGACATTTTCTGAATTTCAAATGATATTTTCTGAATTTCAATTGATATTTTCTGAATTTCAAATGACGGTTTCTGAATTTCAATTGATATTTTCTGAATTTCAAATGATGATTTCTGAATTTCAATTGATATTTTCTGAATTTCAATTGATATTTTCTGAATTTCAATTGATGTTTTCTGAATAATAATTGATATTTTCTGAATTTCAAATGATATTTTCTAAATTTCAAATGATATTTTCTGAATTTCAATTGATATTTTCTGAATTTCAAATGATATTTTCTGAATTTCAATTGATATTTTCTGAATATCAAATGGAAATTCTGAATTTCAATTGATGTTTTCTGAATTTCAAATGGAAATTCTGAATTTCAATTGATGTTTTCTGAATTTCAAATGGAAATTCTGAATTTCAATTGATATTTTCTGAATTTCAAATGGAAATTCTGAATTTCAATTGATATTTTCTGAATTACAGTTGCAAAAGGTGTAGATAATTTTTTATGAAATATGGGTATTTTCTTTGGACTTAAAAATTTTTTTTAAATGTGTTAAGCCCTTTTTGTATTTTAAATAAAATTTTAATGGTTGCCCGGCAATGCACTTCTTTATCATAGTTCCCGATTTATGGAGCTGAGGATGACCTACAACAATATCCAATGGTTATTTCTCCACTCAAAACTTATCGGACCAGAACAAAATATATATCGTTGCAAAGGTACTTTAAATACCTTTTCAATGATATGCAACATGCCTAGATTTATTAACCCATTACGAGACGGGCCATTATTTTAAATGTTAATTTTTTTAAATTAGATTTTTTAAATAAAAAAAACTTAAGCTCAGAAAATATTAATTTAATGAAAAAATTGAGTAAAACATAGAAAAAAATTGTTTTTGATCAAATATTATATTAATCTTGAATATATTAGTCAGAGTAGAAAAATATATATTAGTCAGAGTAGGAAACTGTACACAACAGGTAGGGTACGGGACGACCAAGGAACACATACCCTATCTATCGATTTAGCGGTTGTGTGTTTGTACACAAACCGAGTGGTAGCGTTTGCGTTTGTCTGATGACGAACGCAAACCATACGGTCATGTACTGTGCTTTCAACACATACCCTTCCTTGTGGTGATTGTAGATTTTCTTCCGTGCACTAACCGAATACGCTTCGTTTCGTATAGATTTGTGTCTTTTAGGGTTTTTCTTTTCCCGGACTTTTTCATTTCCCGGGACAGCGTAATTTTTTTCGGAATTTCCCGGGATCCCGGGAATTCCCGCTCGTTAGAAAATATATAAATTCGACATATATTGTACTTGAAAAACTACTTTGTGGTTAAACACCGTTCGACAAAGTTCATCTTTTGGTTGTATCCATAAGAAGATGTTCTGAAAGGAGGGCTAAATATCCATGTCTTCCACTTTTTCCAGATCAATTCGTTTAACAATTTAAATCGTGAATTATTATTTATGTAATATATATTTCGCGGTTTAAGCTGTTAAACGAATTGATATAGAAAAGTGAAAGACACGGTTATATTATTTTGATCCCTTTTTCAGGATATATTGGAATTGTTAATGGGTGCAAACTGGTGTCGGACCAGTTTTATAGTCAGAACTAAAATCAATTTTTTGCTTAACTATTTCTTATACATTAAATCCAAAAATTTCTATTTCTAGATATTTTGTTTTTTTCTATGCAGATTTTCAAAAGTATCCGTCTAGAATTAGTTTTATAAAAAAGTTTAAAAGTGAGCATTTTTCACAGAAATTTTTAGGCAAATTCGCCTAAATTGTTTTATAAAAGTAGACACTAAAATATTAAATAGTTTCATAACTTTAATTAGTTTTCTTGAATAGAAATTTTTTATGCCACAACTCCTTAAAAAGAAATTATTTAATTTTCATATTTAGTTGCATTTTAAATTAGCATATAAAAAATTTCAAAATAATTAATAATTGATTTATAACTGGTTTTACCAAATCAGACAGTTCATATACGAAAGTACAAAATTCTCATCCCGTTGGTTTTTTGTACCTTATGTAATGTCTCGTTTTGAGCAGGAAAGTTATCATTTTCTTAGCGGACAACTGAAGAGTAGAGTGATGTCTACGAAACAATTATATTGTCTATCATGAAAATGATCAACCCTTTTTGAAACAACAAATAAAAATCTAATATGACAATATCATATTAGAGTTTGGACTTGAGGTAGAAGAATATTCTAACTAAATATATGAAAATATAGAAAGTCCGAAAAAACAATTTTTGTATTTTTTAATGCAAAAATTGAAATAATTGTTGAATCCCGACTAAAAAAGTTTTCATATAATCTTATATGATTTGATATTATTATAAATGTTTATATGCGTGGCTTTATATAACCATATACATTTATATTAACACTTTGGTTTTATAAATATGTTTGATATGACGTTATATATAATCATACGCGATTTGGTCTCCATCCATATATTAAGAGATCTGCGATATAGTTTATATATAATTATATATAATAGCAATAGCTTCTATAAACAATCTTATATCAAAATATATAACTGACATGATATCTAATTATACAAAATTTTATAAAGTTTAATTGCACTATAACAATGAAGAAAACAAACTTAGAAAGATTTTTTTTTATTTTATAAGAAAGACACATTTTATAAGAAAGACCAAAACTCTAAACTAGAAAAACTTTTTCAAACAAATTTTTGTAAAGTTGAGTTAAACCGAAAATTTACTTTGTCAGATATTTCCAAGTTTATTAGCATAAATTTTTCTAAACAACTTTTTCTCGTTTTGAATTTTGCTTTTTATTGAAATTCAGTTACAAACTTCGTTATTCTAAGTTTAAGGACAATTTGCGTCCTCAAAACGTCCTAAATCGCATTCAATCCTCATATCCATCAATACCAAAGATCGACCAATACTCACTTTGTTAGCCAAACTGTTCTGTCGGCCATGAGTATTTAATATGAATGAAAATAAGTGATCTCAACAATATTTACTAAAATTTTATTTGAAAATTTTTATAAAATTATATGTATTTATATATAATTTAATGGAATTAGATAGACCCATTTTTCGGATCAAATTGTATCAGGTTAGATAACATGCTTATCTCGTTTGATATAATTATATATTCCAATATTCGGATCAAATAAGATATGAACATATATATGGGTTTATATATGGTGATATATGATTAGATAACATGTTTTTTAGTCGGGATATTTAAAAAATATATTTAAAATAAAGGAATAGCAATTGAACTTTAAATGAAATTATTTGAAGTAAAAGAAACTCAAAATACTTATGTTAATTGAAAATACGAAAAAAATAATATTTTTTAACTTTAATCCCTAGTTTATTGGAGGTATTTGGAACTGAAATAATGATGTTGAAATGGTTTACACTATAAGATTTTCGGTACGATTTTACTTCAGTACACGTGCAAAACATATAGGCAAGGTTGCAAAATCTTTCCGAGAATCTTGTAGTTTAAAACAGCCTATATAAATATTGCTTTATTTGAACAAATATCATCATCTTAAAGAAGAAAAAAATTCCCGAAGGACAAGTATTTTAGTTTGTAAATTTGGTAATTGCTAATATAAAATTTTTCGGTTTAACTAAACCAAATTCAATTGGCATCCAAAAACAATTTGGCTTAATTCAGTTTATTAAATTTTAAACCGTATTTTTTAATTTTAAATATTCTTTATTTAAATTAATTTTAAAAAATCAATGCTTTAAATTTAAATAAAGCTTCTAAAATTGCAATAAAACTAGCTAAAACTACTGTAAAAGACTAAAAAAAAATCCCGGGAAATCCCGCATAAAATTCCCGGGATTGCGGGATTCAAAAAAGGGTGGGATTCCCGGGAATTCCCGGGACGTCTAGTGTCTTTGCTTTTGAGTTTTTTTTGTTGTTGTTAACTAACACATATATTGTGTAGTCATGATTCGTTGTAGAGATGGGCGCGTGAGTGATTTCTGACTTACGCTCACGCAATCTCACGAATAAAAAAGAGATAATCACTCCAGACCATAGATTTGAAGAATTAATTCCTTAATTCAATTCTGAATTAAAAATTCGATGAATTAATTCAAAAAGCACCATATATTGAATGGAATTAATTTATATTTGTTTTCGTTGGATTTATTTTGTTACGAATTAATCAATTGCCATAGTTCTTTTTATTAAATCAAATGAATTAATTCACTGGTGAACGTTCAATTTTATAAAATGAATTAATTCCTTACTGAATTCGTTCAACTTCATTTTCGTTCAGTGAATTAAACAAAATAAAATTACGTTCAGTGAATAAAAAAAAAATACGTTCACTGAATTAAAAAAAATTACGTTCACTGAATTAAAAAAAATACGTTCACTGAATTCAAAGCCTGTTTTCTGCCGTTCAGTAGAAGAAAACATTTATTTACAAATAAAATTTGTAACTAAGCAATATTACAGCGTTTGCTAGTAAAAATAAACAAATTATATATTAATTTAACATTTATTTACAAATAAAATTTGTAACTAAACAATTTTACAGTGTTTGCTATTAAAAATAAACAAATTATATATTAAGTGTTGGAGAAACCCGGTGCAGTTTATCAACCTACATGATAAAAAAATAAAGAATTACTATTAAAAATAAAAACATTACAGATATAGATGAATTTGTAAAAAAATATAACTATTAATTTTTCAAACTTATGATTCCCCGTAAAATGTAGATGCTTGACTATTACGTATTTCACTTATACGTTTTTACAATACTAAGAACTCTACAAGCTATTAAAATATGTTGTTGCTTCTCATATGAATTCAGTTAACGTAATTTTGATTTTTCAATTCAGTGAACGTAATTTTTTTTCAATTCAGTGAACGCATTTTTTTAAAATTCAGTGAACGTAATTTTTTTTTCAATCCAGTGAACGTAATTTTTTTTTAAATTCACTGAACGAAAATGAAATCGAACGAATTCAGTGATTTTTTCCGTTCGATTTATAAAATTGAACGCATTAACCAGTAAATTAATTTATTTGATTTAATAAAAAAGTACTATTGCAATTAAATTAATTATTTGAATTTATTGTTTGATGAACGCGTGCAGTTGAACGAATTCAGTGAATTACTTAAGAAAAGGAATTAATTCAATTCTAGAGAAAATTCAATTCGATTGGTAGTGAATTCATTCAAAAATGAATTAATTCTTCAAAGCTCTGCTCCAGACTCAAGGACGAGCACTTTTTTCAACTCTCGCTCACATACACACTACTCACGATCACGAAAAATAGTAAAAATTACCAAAAATCTGATGAAAAGACTAAATTCTAGAATCAGTTTTTTTATTCTTACTCACGCTCACACAAAATTCACGTGTAAATAGAAGTAAAAATATAAAATTAGTAATTATAACTCACGATCACGAGTGAATCACATAACTCATAAACATTTCGTGTCACCCGCCCATCTCTAGTTCTATGACAACGGCAAAAAAACTACATGCAAAACAATAACAAATAAAAATTGATGCTGTTTCAAAACGGTACCTGTTTCAAAAACACTTTCAATAGGTGTTGCTAATGTAACTATTTTCTCGTCAGTTTGAGACATACTTATAAATTAAATACGATTTATCTTGTAGCGGTTTTTGCAAAATGATTTGATTTTTTTTAAATCAATTTCTTTGTTATTAATTTTTTTAATAAAATTTAGCTAAATTTCTTAGTTAAATTTCAAAATTTACGAAAACTAAGCGAGTTTTTCGATAAATTTTTAATTAAAAAATTCAAAAGTATCAAAAATTTTGCTATTATATGCTAGAATTTTATTATTTTTAACAACGAGCGGTTTTTTAGTGATTCTAAGCTTTTTATAACGATATTTTTAGAAAAAAGGTGGTAACAATTTGTCAGGAAATTTCGGGTTTTAAAGAACTATTTTGGAGAAAACTCTGATTGTAAATGCATAATTGTACTAAATTTCTTAAAAAGTTTCATAGGATTTCTAAAGGCACATCTACACGGGAATGAAAATGAATGAAAATGTTCTTATTGTAAAGGAAAATTTACCGATTATAATTTGGTATTCCATTTATTTGAAATTTTTCTCATTTGGAAAAGCAATAGAATTCCCGCTAACTAATAAAACACATCTTCCCGCTATGAGCAATAAAAAAGCGCCAGATTAGCGGAAAAAGCACCAAGTTGGCAACAGCGACTTAATATTGTATTTTCTGGCAGTGGTGCCAGACCCTTTCGATCAAAAATGTAAAAATAAGTCGTCCGTAATTTTTTTGAAAAATCGTCATCAGCAAAATTGTTTTGTTGCTCACACATACCATGAATACGAAAAAAACGACAACATATTTTTGTATACAATCTGGCAGTTGCCCGAACATTATCGACATTGAAAAATTGTAAGAGTTAACATTTAAACCCAATCCCAATGATTTTCGCAAAAACTATTGACTATTTTTACAAATTTGTTATTGAGTTTTGTTTGACGGCAGCCCTTGTTTATTTAGAAAATTTTATAATTTTTCGGCAGTGACAAATAAAGAAAATACAAAAACCTTCTTTATCGACAAAACGTGGCAGTGCAGAAAAACATTGCCGACACTGATTTTATCTGGTTCAGGCTTTAATATGCCCAATGTCAAAATTTGTATGGGATTTCGTAACACGTATAAGAACAAAACGAGCCTAATAAAGGAACACTACACATACTAAAATGTTTACTAACAAATTGTGTAACATATCCACGATTTTTTTTCGGAAAGTTTACCAAGTTTTTGTCTAAAAAATCTAAAACCATATAAACATACAATTTAAATAGAGTTATTTTGCTAAATTTATAGGGAAACATTTTCTGCGTATTTTTAAATAAATTTTATAAATATTTAAAAACAAAAGCGCCATTCACTGTATTAAGTTATCATAAAACGCTGCAACTGAACGATTTTTTTCATTTCTTTCTGAAGACACATAGCTCTAAATAGTTCTATTTGAATCTATTTCTCTCGCGTGTACATATGCTAAAATACTAAACCATTATCCATTTTTTCAAAACTTTTTATTTATGATTTTGCCAATGGTCAGCAGATTTTCAAAAAAGAAATCGTCAAAATCTCGTAACAACGCCACGTCTGGCACCACTGTATTGTCATTTTGTAGAAAAAACAACAAAAACAAAATCAAAGAGGCAAACAGACCATAGATTACATAGATATCTTACTCTTTGACATTTGCTGTCAGTGCACGTAACTCATGAGAATGTGTTGGGCATGCGTTCTATATATATATATGTATATATTTATTCCCGTCGTTCCAAGTTGGAGCATAGGGCATACGTTCTATACCTATACAAAAAATATTTGATTGGATGTGAACCAGAGAACGGTTTGAGTGGCTTATTTTATGCTTTTGAATGCAATCACAAAAAATGTGCATATTATTGTCAATACATATCATTTCAGTAAAGCAATACAGACACAATTGAAAAAAATGAGTATGTCGAAACCATGCATTGCACTGCATGTCTTCTATTAATCTTACTTAACACTCACAAAAGCAACGAATAAAAAATGATTGGTATGAATACAAACCGATTATTCCGAATGGTCTCAATCTTGGTTGTATAAAAATTGAACATTTTTTTCTGTCAAATATTTTAGTATATTTTTGGTGTTTATTTTTTTCACTTAAACATTAACAAAATGAGAAAATATATGCATATTTCATATTTAAATAAAAAAAAAATGGAAATTTCTTCACACTGCATTTTTCAAAATACTGCAACAGGTCAACGAATACTAAATGAATGTTGTGATTGATTTTATTTTTTTTAATGCGTCATCTCTTCATTTCGTTGCTTGACATGTAGTGGCAATATAAAAATAATGCGTAAAAACCACTCATCAAAAACAATGAATGTATATAATAGCAATAGCATTAGTTATTGTTGTTGCATGAATACATGGCAAAAGCAATGAATGGTATGACTGCACAATAAAAATTAATGTACTCAAACCATTCTCTGATGTGATGTAAAATCTCTATGTAATCTATGAAGCAGACGGTAAACGAACTGCCTTCGGTTTAAGTATGCCCTCAAAGACTGGTACATACTCGAAGCGGTTACGTTCGTCATCTCTCAATCCTACTGTACTGTATTCAGGTTGTGTGCATACACACAAACGTTAAGTAGAGAGATATCGTATGTGTCTTTTTTTGTAAGGAATGTATTTGCTTACAGTCTGCGAGATATGCGGTACGCAAACGCTAAAGTCCCGTTCGTTAGAGTTTATTTTCCTACTCTGATTTTAGTTAATCTCGAATTTGGGTCTGATATTAACTAATATATCGTCGGCTTGCCTGCACTAAGTGCTGTTTTTGGTTTTAACAGGCTGCGCCCCCCCCCCCCACAATTTTTTTAAACTCGCTTTTTTATTTAAAGTACAGTTTTTATAATAAAAGCCTTCACCCAGCCACCACAAATAAATAATTCTGACACAACAATGGGTTTAAAATAAATAAATAAATAAATAAATAAATAAATAAATAAATAAATAAATAAATAAATAAATAAATAAATAAATAAATAAATAAATAAATAAATAAATAAATAAATAAATAAATAAATAAATAAATAAATAAATAAATAAATAAATAAATAAATAAATAAATAAATAAATAAATAAATAAATAAATAAATAAATAAATAAATAAATAAATAAATAAATAAATAAATAAATAAATAAATAAATAAATAAATAAATAAATAAATAAATAAATAAATAAATAAATAAATAAATAAATAAATAAATAAATAAATAAATAAATAAATAAATAAATAAATAAATAAATAAATAAATAAATAAATAAATAAATAAATAAATAAATAAATAAATAAATAAATAAATAAATAAATAAATAAATAAATAAATAAATAAATAAATAAATAAATAAATAAATAAATAAATAAATAAATAAATAAATAAATAAATAAATAAATAAATAAATAAATAAATAAATAAATAAATAAATAAATAAATAAATAAATAAATAAATAAATAAATAAATAAATAAATAAATAAATAAATAAATAAATAAATAAATAAATAAATAAATAAATAAATAAATAAATAAATAAATAAATAAATAAATAAATAAATAAATAAATAAATAAATAAATAAATAAATAAATAAATAAATAAATAAATAAATAAATAAATAAATAAATAAATAAATAAATAAATAAATAAATAAATAAATAAATAAATAAATAAATAAATAAATAAATAAATAAATAAATAAATAAATAAATAAATAAATAAATAAATAAATAAATAAATAAATAAATAAATAAATAAATAAATAAATAAATAAATAAATAAATAAATAAATAAATAAATAAATAAATAAATAAATAAATAAATAAATAAATAAATAAATAAATAAATAAATAAATAAATAAATAAATAAATAAATAAATAAATAAA